>JASAUF010000493.1:890000-1262500 GCA_030180095.1 Magnolia changhungtana
TAAAGTAATTATAGTGATGCAATTGATATTATGATTGTTTTGGTATATTATTGATGATCATGTGCCCAATAGATTAATAACCTAGTGACACACACATGTTACACATGCAACTCTTGAAAGGATTTTAAATGTAATTCAAACTTTCACCTTAGATTTGAAACCCCCTCTTTGAGGGGACTTGAAACCTTCAGTTATTTCCCCCAAATCTATTGTGCTAGATGACTCCTTGTACACACGCAGGTGGGACCCATGCGCAGCCATAGTATGTTAAAGGACTTATAGAAAAAGAACTAGCTTCATTCTTGCAACATTTCCTATAATCATTTTGCTATTGAAAAAGCATCTCTATATACCCAATACTTCATTGCCAAATGAAAATCACACGTGCAAGTAGCTTGCCTCTTGTACATGCTTCCACATTTCTCAGGGTAGCGCACACGTACAAGTTCAAAGCTGTCCGATTGGTGGGGCCTCAACTTGCAGATGCCTTAGTACAGGAATGAGGATGGTCCACTCATTAGCTACGCCAAAATGTACAAAACAAATATGGGAGACCAAAGAAGGTTGTCAATGACGGGCTTGTTTGGGCGGTGGGATTAGACGGGATTAGGTGGGATGGGATTCAAAAAACATAATTACTACGCATGGCGGGGATCCCCTGTTGCATGGGATAAGATTAATTCCATGCTTTTGTTGATAATACGGTGGTACGTTGAATGGATATACCTACCATCATTTAAAATTAATGAGAATAACATACATGTGTTATATCTAAACCGTTCATTTGTTTTGTTACCTCATTTTATGGCAAGGGACTAAAAATGAGGTAGATTCAAAACTTATGTGGCCCAAAAGACGTTTTCAACGGTAAGTATTCAATCCCTGTTGCTTTCTATGGTGGGGTCCACTTGAGCTTTAAATTTACCTGATTTTTTGGCTCATGCTCTAAAATAATCTCGAAAAATGGCTGGAGAGTGTGGATATAGCCCACACATCATGGTGGAACCTACACAACTTACTAAAATTGTATGAAATTGGCACTAGACCCAATGCAATTCCATCTAATCTAATTCCAAGCTTTTCCTCTTCCCAAACATGGAGTGGAATTGGCACACGACTAGATGAATCCCATCCCACCTAATCCCTTCTAATCCCACTGGCCAAACAGGCCCTTGAGGTTGAGGTTCTGATAGTCTTGGTGACCAAGACTTCCGCCTTGTAATAGAGTTTGGCACATGGTATTAGATGAGATTAGGTGGGATAAAATTGCATTTGGTCCTGTAGGTTGGATGGAATTGTTTCTTAAGCGGGTTTTATGTGAATTTTGAAATGCAGTACAGATGGGCCCACATTGATACATGTGTTTTATTTATGCCATTCATTTATATACACCCTTTATATATGACATTCTAATTATACATGTACAAGTGACTAGCATTAATTGTGAATTTGATTCCTTAATTACAATTTCATGGTCCACCTAATGGGATTACGCTTAATTAGTATTTTTTTCTATAACAAGAATTTTATCCCAAACATAAGCATTCGATTCCCCAAATACGATGGTATTTTTAGACATGCAATATCATTGTGCAATAATGGTGTTAATCCCGTCTAATACAATTCCATACCATTTAATCCCACATACCAAACAAGTACATGCGTGCCCCACTTGGTGAGTGGACCGTCATGATTATTGGATCAAGGCACTTGTACACTGAGGTCCACTTAAATGGACGGCTAGGATGCCAACCGAGTGTGCCACGTTGGCACATGTACGAGTAATTATCTGAACAAGCCTATACACGCAACAAAAGCTCGAAACATGCATGCATCTTAATCAGGGAGATCCAATGGTAAAAAATAAACAAATGGTGATGACAAGTTCATGAATTGGTCAAAAGTATTATTTCGACGGTTGAGAAAACACGACGCTGGAGACTAATGGCCAAAAATACTATAATGCAGTGCATTCAATCTCAAATAGTGCTCCATAACGCGTTTCCATTTCAATTTTGTCTTCACGGCTATTTGATAATATTTATTTATTTATCATTTTTTTATTTTATTTCGCTTCCCATAGCCATTTAATGTAAGGTGTCCCCCTTGTTTTATTCATTGTCTTATGTGCGCTGTTAATTGTTTAAAATTATTGCATTATAAGAAAAAGAAAAAAAAGATCAGATTTTAAACAAAATAGAAGAGCATTTAGGTATTTAAGTCAAAGCTCTGTATGGTAATCTCCCCATCAAAAGGGATGATACTCCTGTGATAGTTAATGAACGTTTTAAAGATAGCCATGGGAGTCACATCGTGATGAATGTCTTATGCACGCGATTCATTCATTTTACGCCCTCATTTTAGGTCATGAGTTAAAAATTGAAGCATTTCCAAAACTCAAATGGACCACACCACAGGAAACAATTGGAATAATGATGTCCACAGTTGAAACCTTACTACAGTTCACTGTGATATTTGTTTGTCATCGAGGACATGTTTATTCGGTTATATGGGAGGAAAAATACAAATTCAGCTTGATTCAAAATTTCTATGCCTCTTGAGAAGTTTTTAATGATAGGCATTCAATTCATACTGTTGTGTAGTCCACTTGAGAGCTTTGGAAGTGCGTCGGCTCATGTTCTAATGTGAGCTAGAAAGATAAACGGACAATGTGGATGAGATAACGCAATCCACTTCCATGGCCGTGATAAGCTGTTTCTTATGAAAGGCGGGCAATCGTGGCCCACCTTATAGACTGAGCAACGGTTGGATCAGAACATAACCCGGCCCATATCCGACGGCTAAGCTCGGATGGTTGTTGCCTAATAAAGTTCTCAAATCTACACATGGCAATTATTTCCATAATTACCCTAAGTAAAAATTTGAGATTTCATATGCCTCCGTACCTTTTATTGGATTAACGAAAACAAGCATACTTCCAAAATTTTCTTTTTAGCTGCCGCTCTTTTGTACTTTAGACACACAGTCACAGATGCTCGCTATTTGAGTGCTATATGCTTATAGCTATAAGCTTCGTATTTTCAAAATGACGAATTTCCCATTGGGTGTCACTCTCTTGAGTTTTGGATCTGCCTCAAATTGGTGAAATTGGTGGAAATGGTAGATTTCTCGTAAACATGACGGTATACTATGGTGTTTCAACGGTAGCGATTCAATCTCCTCTGTTTCATACTGTGTGTCCCACTTGAACTTTGGGTCTACTTTATTTTTGGGCTCACACCCTAAAATGAGCCAATGAAACCAAAGGACATGTTAGATTTGTCAAAATAATAATAATAATAATAATAATGGGCCCAATAACTGTTTTAAGTCAATGGGCCTTGAAATAAGGGCAAATAACTCATATTTTTGCACATGGAATCATGGGACATAGTCAACACAAGTATCTGTTACACATGTCATGCCCCTATTCAGTGATGTCTCTCTTTCCACCCCTGGAAATATTTACCATTATCTCAAAAATGCATGCTTGGACCACACATTGTTACTTTTTGGATTAATATTCTGCTACCTGCGCTATTCCAATTGTGGGTTACATCTTGGATAGGGTATATTTTTAAAATTATACAAACTTAGAATTCTAACTATCCAATTGAGTGATCAAGTGAATGGGTATACAAGATATTTGGTTGTCCAAATTTAAAAGGAAGAATATAGTAAGTAGCGTGTTCCCAAACTAATTTTTAGGCCGGGCTCTATCCAAAGTGCAGGCTTTGTGATTTTTGGATGTTTGGATTGCTGTAAACTTAGGTCATGTGCCCAGCTAACGGATTACAATCATTTTAAATTCCTCCTACTCTCTTCCCTCCCTTTATTTACAAACCCTTCCCTTCCCTCTTGCAACGCTACAAACCTACGTCCCCAATTTACTATGAGGCTTCGGTGGATCCCTCACTGTCGGGCGGGCCCACCGTGATAAATGTGACTTACATCCACTCCGTCCATCTATTTTAAAAGATCATTTTAGTGATTGATCCCAAAAATGAATTAGATAAAAATCTAAGGCGAACCACACCGCAAGAAATAGTGGTGATTGAATACCCACCATTAAAAACTTCTCAGGGTTATCGGGTAATTTATTTTCCATCCAACCTGATGATAATGTCACATAGACCTGTATGAACGAACTCCACAGGTATCAGCTTGATCCAAAACTTTCATCGCCCATGAAAAGTTTTTAATGGTCAATCACCATTGTTTTATGTGGTGTGGTCCACTTGATATTTGGATATGCTTCAATTTTGAGCTCATGCCATAAAATGAGCTGGAGAAATGGATGTACAAGATATAAAACATATGCATCAAGGTGGGCTCCATAGTCAGTGTTATGGGAAAATCTAGAGCACGTCCTACATGGGAGAAACCTTCAAGTAGTGAGACCAGGCGGGATTATACTCAGCTTGACTGCATTCCATTCGCTTGAAGTCAGCTCGGACTCAATTTTGAAGCACAACGTTAGTGTCATGTGTCGAGTTGACCAGAAAGGATATGGGCGCGAGAACCGACAAGTCAGTCTAAACGGAGACATGACCTGCATATTGTCCCAGTAACACACGATCGTGGAATAACTGCACAACCGCCGATATTTGCACGTTCGTCATTCGTGGCTACTGGCTAAGATTGTGCGGAGAAAGACGGGCACGTCTATTCCAATTGCAAGGTATAAATAGCCATTGAATATACAGGAATAGGTATGCAAGATCTCACACCCTACACTCAACTACACTATTTACACCTAGATTCCTAGCCTGACTTTGGCATCAGAGAGTCCCCTGCTATAGCCAGGGCCTCCTTTGTCCCTCTCTTTTGCATGCTTGCAGAGCTTGGAGTGAGTGTTCAAAACTCGAAAAGGGTGAATCAGATTTTTGCATCTACAGTCATCATACACATAACCGAGACCCCAGATTTTAGAACTCTTTTCATCTTCACGTCCAACCTGACAAATTAATGCTATGGAAGTATCAGCTTTGCAAGATCATTGCCCGTTGCATTACCAAATTTGAAAAAGCGTACATGTCGAAACGACTTACACCCCCACAGTTCAACCATCCGTACCATTCATCTTCGGATTCCACTGTAAATGGACAAGAAATATGAAAACTGGTCCACGTTCCATTGAAATCAGGCCTAAAGGGATTTCATTAGGATCTAGTGATTTCCAGGAGATGGGTCTCATGCTGTGAGACGAATGGTCCGGACCACTCACTGATCTTGTATGAGAAATTTAGCACTGTGGACCCCACCTTTTAGCCAGCTGTTTTTATGAAAGAAGACAAACCTTCTTTTGCAACTTAGACCTGCACGTGCGGACTTCGAATTTCTAGACGAAAATACCCCTCCTTTTTGCATACTCTTTCACTGTTGTTGTTTTTCTTCGTCCCTTTCAACTGTTTCCGTTTCCTTTCCCTTTCCACTGCTACTTCACTGCCGTTGCTTTCACCCCTTTTCTGCGCCCGGTTAGAAAGACAAAAAAATCCTTTTTGTGGTCCCCCCTTATCAACATTTATCTTCTTCTGAAAATGGTCGGTCCAGCGAAGAAAGCACGCGGCACAGGTATATTTTAAACTCAGTTGGGCCCACATTGAATGTATGGGTATAGGAAACAGTTTGGCTACTCCTCCGGTGCTCTATGGGCCCCACCATGATCTATTTGGTTGGTGGTCGGTGCTTTGTGGGCCCCACTATGGTGTACGTGGCTGGTGGTTGGTGCTTTGTGGGCCCCACTATGGTGTACGTGGCTGGTGGTTGGTGCTCTTTGGCCCCACCATGATGTACGTGGCTGGTGGTTGGTGCTCTTTGGCCCCACCATGGTGTACGTGACTGGTGGTCGTTGCTCTGTGGGTCCCACCATGGTGTACGTGGCTGGTGGTCGGTGCTCTTTGGGCCCCACCAGGGTGTATGTTTTCATCCATTCCGTTCATCTATTTTGTCCCGCTCAATTTCCATCTAATTTAAGGGGTTGAGCCCCAAATTAGATGGAAATTTGGCTGGTGGGCCGCTAGAGGAAAACAATGGTGATTGGATATCCATCATTTAAATCCTCCTGAGGCCCACTGTACTGTTTGTCTGAAATCCAATCTGTTTTTTAGGTGATAAAGACCCAGATGAAGGCTAAAAACAAAGATCATCTTTACCCAATATTTTTATGGCCCCTAAAAAGTTTTTAATGGTCGATGTTCATTAAACACTATTTCCTATAATGTGGTCCAATTGAGATAAGGATATACCTTAATTTTTATATAATATGATAAAATAATCTATAAAAATAGATGATGGGGCTCACAGAGCACCGAACACCAGCCATTGGCTGGTGGCAGGGGGAGTAGCCAATCCGTTTCCTGTAGTATATCCACGTCGTCCATCCGTTTTTCCATCTAATTTAAGGGGTTGAGCCCCAAATTGAAGTGTATCAAAATATCAAGTGAATCATACCACGAGAAACAGTGGGCATAATGATTTTCTACTTTGCCCCGCTGATTTCATGTTTCCCCCACTCAATTTCATGTTTGCCCTGCTGATTTTATAGTTTGCCCCATTGATTTCATGTTTCCTCCGCTCAATTTCATGTTTGCCCCGCTGATTTTCCAGTTTGTCCCGCTCAATTTCATATTTACGCCACTCAATTTCATGCTTGCCCCGCTCATTTCTTAGTTTGTCCTGCTCAATTTCATGCCTGCCTTACTCAATTTTTAGTTTGCCTCGCTCAATTTTATGGTTGCCCCTCTCATTTTCTAATTAGCCCCGCTCATTTCCTAGTTTGCCCCGCTCATTTCGTAGTTTGCCCCGCTTAATTTCATGCTTGCCCCGCTCATTTCCTAGTTTGCCCCGCTCAATTTCATTTTTGCCCCGCTCAATTTCTGTTTACCCCGCTCAATTTCATGTTTTCCCCGCTGATTCTCTAGTTTGCCCCCACTCAATTTCATGTTTGCCCCCGCTCAAAACCTAAACCTAAAACCTAAATGTATTTTGTTCACTCCCCAAGTATAGGGTTGTGATGTAGTAATAAACTCAGTGAGACCGAGGTCGAATCCACAGGGACTGAAACCTGTACGTAATCTAAAACTAACCAGAACTAGAACTAGAATAAGATGCAATCTAAATCAAATAAATATGAAGGAATAATGGTGAAAATATTAATCTAAAACTAGTGAATTTTAAAGGTAGGGAAATTAGGGATTCAGAGGATCCACTTGTAGAGATCAAGGAGATCTTATGCCTGCTTCAAAGACCATGAAGATAGAACTGAACTTACTTGATATAATTTCCACGAGAGGAAAGGTATATGAATTAGAATGGATTCCATCACCAAACCATGCCCAGGAGACAAAGCAAACAACAGAATTAAACTAATTACCAACCAATCAACATGCCATGAAGGTTAGGAAGGGTACCGACATCCAACCATGCCCAGGAGACGATGGTGAACAACAAGGCTTCCTGACGTCATAAACATAAAGAGGAAAGAGAAATACTTAAAGCCATTGCAGACCCATTGTAATTTCAGTCACAACAGACCATTAAAAACCAAAAATATTTCCATAATAAAATTAAATCAAAATCCATTCAGTCTAAACAAAAGGCACAAGCATATACTCATCCCGTCACGCTATAAGCTTCACCTCTTAGCCCTAGCTAAGAGGTTTAGCCCATAAACATGAGTGGACTAAATCTTTTAAACAAAAGCAAAAAATAAAAATAAAAATAAAAGAAAAAAAGAAAAGAAAACAATCTACTCCCTCTGTCTCTCGGCTCCACGTCCCAACTCCCTAGCCAAGATCCCTTGCCTTGGTGCATTCTGAGCGTCAAATCCACACTTTTAGTACTCTTTTTCAATCAAAGCTCCTAAATTCAACCTGCAGCACAAACGCGATTAAGTCGGCCTTTAAACAATATTATGTTCGTAAATCCAAGCAATAACTAGGGTCTGATATGCAATATTTGACCCTCAACACAACCCCCAACCAGCATTTTGTTAGTCCTGAGCAAAACATGCGAAAAATAATTTCAGAAATAAAGGATAATTCCTGTAAACTTGAGTAACTTGTGAAAAGATAGTTGAGATGTGAGAATTCTAAAATTCATGAATGGTGAGAAGAATTCTCCTGAGGCTCACAATAAACTTCATAATCAAGTTCAAAATATTAATCCATAAACTAGAATAATTCTAAACATTGAGTTCCATGGGTGTATAATGTAATCTCGGCTTATCATCATTAAGAAATCAAATTGTCAATTTCATGATATCGTTGGTAACCAATAAGAAAATTCATAACCACCGACACCAGAACTTGCCTCATAGATCATTCTTTCATTCTATCAACTTTTAATTTTTCTATTAAAAATAACGCCAATGAGGGGAAATCAAGTCCTCACTTATAGGGAGCAAACTTATGGTAAAGACTTAACACCCAAACTTTTTTTTTTTTTTTTACATGAATGAGATCCACACCTATAGGGAGCAAACCTATGATGAAGATTCTTCACCTAACCTTTTTCAAAGGTATCTTTTCCTTTCAATTGATCATGATAGACAATTTTTCAAGTTGGTTCCTTCTATGCTTACTGATCACCAAATTAAACCTTCAGTTTCAAACTGAAATCTTAATGTGTAAGCGAGATGTGACATGTGAAATCATGACTCAATCAATGTTTACAACTTTTAATCATGGATTAATAATTTAAATTTAACTGTGAAATCTAATCGATAACCGAATCCAAGAGTCATAAATCACCAACATGGCCGTTAAAAATCACTTTGAATTCACAAGAGATTCCCAGAAAAATTTTAAAATTTTCACAATTTTTGCTCAAGACAAAGAAAACACTGATTAGGAAACCTAATCTCCCACCCCCAACCTAAAATCTACATTGTCCTCAATGTAAAAGATAGGAGCATGCAATGCACATGGGACAACGAAAGTAAGTGTGAAGTGATGGGAAGATAGTACCTGGATGATGAATCGAAAGACACTTTCCAAGAGATCGCATCATGGATGCCGATCAGCACGAGAGAGAAAGCAACAAAAATAACAAAAATAAAATCCTACCTATACCAGTTTCGCAGGTGCTCTTGATTGCATTTAGCGTATGCAACAAGCCTTTAAACCCCTAGGTTGCCCCTAAAGGACGAGTTGTAGTCTCGTGAGGGTTTGCAGTAATGTTACCCACAAACATTAAACTAACTAACTAGGAAAATGAAATGGAATGAAAAAGCTGGGTTGCCTCCCAGGAGCGCTAAGTTTACTGTCTATCCTAAAACAGCATAAAGGAAACTACCCTAGTCCTAAGAAAGCAGGGAAAAGCTACTCGATTATGCCGCAAGGTTTCTCTTCCGGCCAATATCTTGATAAGTTTCTCAGTAAGTTGCTCAACAGGATCATCCAAAAGCCCTTTGTGCAATAGGCTTGGGCGCCCTGGAGCATGACTTTCCAGAGAGACCTATGCACCTCTTAAAAAAATTTCCATTGAATTGCTTGAGGTGTCCAAAGAATATACGATTCACCTGTGTTAGAAAAAGTTTCAAAGTTAATATCCCATGGTAAATCAAAGACTACAGGTAGATAAATTTCAGAAAAATTTTCAAGAAGTAATGTAGTCTCAATGCATTCCGAAGTTCCAGGCTTCGGTTCAATTTTCAGCTCCTCTTCCTTTAGTGGTAAACATTCAGGGTTTGAGGAATGAGGGGCTTTAGAGTGAGGGTTCTCTCGGTCAGTGATGACTACCGAGATGTTGTCTTGCAAGGCATCCACCTTTTCTTTTAACATGAGATCGTTTGAATCTGCAAAGTGTGCCAAGCAATCATCCAAAAAGCTGGGAAGTTCAACTGAACGTGACTTATTTTCCACGTTGGAGCTCTTGATGATCCGTCTAAGGAATCCATCATCCTTGAAAGTGGATGGAGGTATGCTCTCTTGCTCCAGTCCTGTACAGACAGATTGAAAATTAATAGGGGAAGCATCGATGTGGTCACTCTGTTCATTGAAACTACTCAATCGAGGTGTTGAATCGTAAAAATTTGACAGTTCAGATGGTGACCTCAACTGGGTGGTTTCAATTTCAGGAGTCATTTTAAGTGGCCCGTCCATCTCCCACATCATATCATTATTCAATTCAGGGGAGTGGTCTAAACATGCATCACAAGGGTTGAAAGGGTCAATTGAAATTGGTTCATTCTCCACATTCAAATCAGTCATGTCAGAAAGGTGGAGTAGATCATTATGGTTGATAACTTCCTGAACCTCTTGATCATTGGCAAGGGCTACACTTGAGATTGAATCCCAATACTCATCGTTGTCAAGTTCTGTGCAGTGTGCACTTGGGATGGGATCACATTCCTCACATTCTATTCCTTGATTGGGTTGAGGTTCGAATAAACTAACCTCTACCTCATCAATGTAATCATGTGCATCATGTGAGTGAAGTGTGTCACTATCATTATATTTAAAAGACACCCATATCTCTTGATCATTCCTTTGGACAGTCATCGAGATTGACTCATAGGGAAATTGAACCATGTGCTCATCAATACAATCCAACTCTTCATTCTCAATTGCACTATTTTCCATAGTCACATCACGTGAACTCCACTGTTGTACATCTTTTACAAGTTCTTGAAATCTTTGGAGCGTGTTTTGTTGAATGAGCTCCAGATTTTGTATGGAATTCTGAAGTGAATTCTCTTGGATCGTTTTGTTTTGGATTTCAGAGGTATAGGACCCAAGAGAATCGTTATCATGATGTATTATTGATTTAACTCCCAAATTTTGATGGTTCCATTGATCATAGGTATGGAGTTGTGTATGGAGAATTGGATTGGGTTGAGGCTGAGGTGCATTAGCCTCCATTAACCTATCAAGGCGTGACTCAAGCTCTTCTAGTAATTTCCTCATGTCAGCAGAAGAGTCTGTGTTACTTTGAAATGAATTCTCTTGGATCGATTTTGGTTGAATCTCAAAGGTAGGGGATCCAAAAGAATAATCATTATAATAGGTTGTTGGTTCATCTTTCCAACATTGATGTTTCCACTGATTATAGTCATACGGATCATAGGTGGGAGAATCTGATGGTTGGTAATACTTATTATCACTCATAATATAATCACGCATTGTTTTCTTTTTCTCGAATGGGTGACAATAATTTTCACTCCCATAGTTATGATAACCCCAACACTCACGTACTGTTCGTGGGGTGGAATTGTTCTCCGTATATGATCGTGTAACGATTTCTTAACCGATGAAGCGTTATACTCTGGTCGGTTCTCGATGATTATTTCAGAAAAATTCTGAGACATAGGTTGATTTCTATCATAATTATCATCCCAGAATAGATTATTCTTCTCAGCATACTGACGTTCCCACTCGTACATATACATGGTGAAACCCTCAATCCGAATCTAAACCTAATCCTAACAAAGAAAATGAGAATCAAGAAAGAAAGAGAGAGTTGGAAGGAGATTACCAAATTGGAGTCCCTAAGCTAAAGACCTGCAAAACAAAACAAAATAAGTTAGTTTCAAATAAAAAAGAAGGAATTCCTAAAAAGAAGGAAGTAGAAAATTTCTACAATAAATTAGGAAAGTCCTAGACTAGAAAGTAACTTAATAAAAGAGATCTGACAAATAGAAAGTAAAGGTTAGAAAGAGCTTACTGAATTAGAGGTTCCTATCTTAAAAAGCCCATAAAACAGGAAGGTTAGCTTCTAAAAATCAGGAAAATCTTAACCTAAAATTAAAACCTAATCTTAAACTAATTCTAAAACCAATTAATTTCAGAAAATCGTAGCCGTCAGTCTCCGGCAACGGCGCCAAAAACTTGTTCACTCCCCAAGTATAGGGTTGTGATGTAGTAATAAACTCGGTGAGACCGAGGTCGAATCCACAGGGACTCAAACCTGTACGTAATCTGAAACTAACCAGAACTAGAACTAGAATAAGATGCAATCTAAATCAAATAAATATGAAGGAATAATGGTGAAAATATTAATCTAAAACTAGTGAATTTTAAAGGTAGGGAAATTAGGGATTCAGAGGATCCACTTGTAGAGATCAAGGAGATCTTATGCCTGCTTCAAAGACCATGAAGATAGAACTGAACTTACTTGATATAATTTCTACGAGAGGAAAGGTATATGAATTAGAATGGATTCCATCACCAAACCATGCCCAGGAGACAAAGCAAACAACAGAATTAAACTAATTACCAACCAATCAACATACCATGAAGGTTAGGAAGGGTACCGACATCCAACCATGCCCAGGAGACGATGGTGAACAACAGGGCTTCCTGACGTCATAAACATAAAGAGGAAAGAGAAATACTTAAAGCCATTGCAGACCCATTGTAATTTCAGTCATAACAGACCATTAAAAACAAAAAATATTTCCATAATAAAATTAAATCAAAATTCATTCAGTCTAAACAAAAGGCACAAGCATATACTCATCCCGTCACGCTACAAGCTTCACCTCTTAGCCCTAGCTAAGAGGTTTAGCCCATAAACATGAGTGGACTAAATCTCTTAAACAAAAGAAAAAAATAAAAATAAAAATAAAAGGAAAAAAGAAAAGAAAACAATCTACTCCCTCTGTCTCTCGGCTCCACGTCCCAACTCCCTAGCCAAGATCCCTTGCCTTGGTGCATTCTGAGCGTCAAATCCACACTTTTAGTACTCTTTTTCAATCAAAGCTCCTAAATTCAACCTGCAGCATAAACGCGATTAAGTCGGCTTTTAAACAATATTATGTTCGTAAATCCAAGTAATAACTAGGGTCTGATATGCAATATTTGACCCTCAACATATTCTCAAATCCCGAAACCTAAACATTAACTTATTCTCAATTCCCTAAACCTTAACCTATAATCTAACTTAATCCTAAACCTATATTGTACACTTGTAACTTAAAACCTAAATGTATTCTCAAATCCCTAAACCTAAACCTTAACCTATTCTCAATTCCCTAAACTTTAACCTATAACCTAACTTAAACCTAAACCTATAACCTACACTTATAACCTAAAACTTAAATGTATTCTCAAATCCCTAAACCTAAACCTACACCTAATCCTAATCTCAACTCCTTAACCTAAACCTAAACTTGAAAACCCAAACCTAAACCCGGTCCTGAACCTGATTTTCTAAACCTAAACCGTAACTTATTATCAGTTCCCTAAACCTTAACCTATGACCTAACTTAAACCTAAACATATAACCGATACTTATAACCTAAACCTAAACCTGTAACCTAAGGCCCTGTTTGGGCAACTGGATTAGAAGGGATTAGGTGGCATTGTATTAAAAAAAACATCATTATTACCCATGGCAGGAATTGTCCCCTGATTCCATGGGATTAGATTAATGCTCTGCTTTGTGGTAATACGGTGGTACATTGAATGGATATACCCACCATCATTTGAAATTACCAGAATAACATATATGTATTATATCTAAACCGTTTATTTGTTTTGTAACCTCATTTTATGGTATGGGCCGAAAAATGAGGTAGATCCAAAACTTATGTGGCCCCAAAGAAGTTTTCAACGGTAAGTATTCAATCCCCATTGCTTTCGGTGGTGGGTCCACTTGAGCTTTAGAATTACCTGATTTTTAGCCCATGCTCTAAAATAATCTCAAAAAATGGGTGGACGGTGTGGATATAGCCCACACATCAGGGTGGGACCTACACAACTTGCTAGCATTGAGTGAAATTGGCACAGGACCCAATGTAATTCCATCCGATCTAATTCCAAGCTTTGCCAAACATGGAGTGGAATTGGCACGGAACCAGATGAATCCAATCCCACCTAATCCCTTCTAATCCTGTTGCCCAAACAGGGCCTAAATGTATTCTCAAATCCCTAAACCTAAACCTACACCTAATCCTAATCTCAACTCCTTAACCTAAACCTAAACTTGAAAACCCAAACCTAAACCCAGTCCCGAACCCGATTTCCTAAACCTAAACCTTAACCTATTATCAGTTCCCTAAACCTTAACCTATAACCTAACTTAAACTTAAACATATAACCGACACTTATAACCTAAACCTATAACCGACACTTATAACCTAAATGTATTCTCAATTTTCTGTTTGCCCCGTTGATTTTTCAGTTTGTCCTGTTTAATTTCATGTTTGCCCCACTCAATTTCATGCTTGCCCCGCTCATTTCCGTGTTTGCCCCACTGAATTTCATGTTTCCCCCGCTCAATTTCATGCTTGCTCCGCTGAATTTCATGATTGCCCCGCTCATTTCCTAGTTTGCCCCGCTCAATTGCATGCTTGCCTCGCTCATTTCATAGTTTGCCCCGCTCAATTACAGCTTGCCCCACTCATTGATTAGTTTGCCCCGCTCAATTTCATGCTTGCCCCGCTCATTTCATAGTTTGTCCCGCTCAATTTCATGCTTACCCCACTCATTTCATAGTTTGCCCCGCTCAATTGCATGCTTGCCTCGCTCAATTCATAGTCTGCCCCGCTCAATTACATGCTTGCCTCGCTCAATTTCATGCTTGCCCCACTCATAAGAGCAAAAATGCAGTTAATTCAAGATGAGCATTGGGTTTGAATGATGTTTATGCATTATCTGATGATTGTTTATGAAATGAGTTGTGCTTCACTATCTCCCATAGCAAGTAATCTAAATGTGGGATGGGTCATGCCTCAAGATGGAATTCTAAGCATATGACCTTGGCTATTTGATTGTTTGCTAAAAAACATAGTGTCAAAACTTGTTGACTCGACTTTAAATTCAGTTGAGTCAATTTGCACTCAATGAGATTTTTAGCCGAGCCCTTTAAAAACTTGCTCCTGAGCTTGACTAGGTCAAGACTCGACAAGTATCTTGAAGTGGCTCGATAACCTGGCTGACATTAAATTCAGTTGAATCACTATCCTTTTGTGATGAAATGTAAAATGACACTAGGGAGATTGTCAAGTATCTTGACACACATTGTCAAGTTTCTCCAACACCTTACTAGCAGCGGAAAGAAGAGGTTGTGAGACAGGGGTGACATGTGGCCAATAGAGTAGTAACCTAGTGACCCAAACAGAGTCACTTCCTGGGCCACAGGGAAGGAAAGAGTAGACTGAATAATATCATATGGCCAATAGAGTAGTAGCCTAGTGACATACCCCCCTAAATCATGGATTTCAAATCTCGGTTTTGATCGCATACCGGGCCTACAATTCAGCGATTTGACTATCTATTGTGAGAGTGAAAATAAACTAATCACCTACTTAGTAAAATTAAAGTCTTATTTAGGTATATTTTCCTTGCATGACGATTAAAAAATACAAGCAGTGGGCATAATGATACCCTTGCCCTGCTTAATTTCATGCTTGCCCCACTCATTTCCTAGTTTGCCCCGCTCAATTTCATGCTTGCCCCGTTCATTTCTTAGTTTGTCCCGCTCATTTCCTAATTTGCCCCGCTCAATTTCATGCTTGCCCCGCTCATTTCCTAGTTTGCCCCGCTCAATTTCATGCTTTGCCCCACTCAATTTCATGCCTGCCCTGCTCAATTTCTAGTTTGCCCCACTCAATTTCATGCTTTGCCCCACTCATGTTCATGCATGCCCCGCTCAATTCATAGTTTGCCCCACTCAATATCATGTATCCCCCGCTCATAACCTAAACCTTATCCTATTCTCAAATCCCTAAACCTTAACCTATAACTTAACTTAAACCTAAACCTATAACCTTCACTTATAACCTAAACCTATAACCTAAATGTTTTCTCAAATCCCTAAACCTAAATCTACACCTAATCCTAATCTCAACACCTTAACCTAAATCTAAACTTAACAACCCAAACCTAAACTCAGCCCCGAACCCGATTTCGTAAACCTAAACCTTAACCCATTCTCAGTTCCCTAACCCTTAACCTATAACCTAACTTAAACCTAAAACTATAACCTACACTTATAACCTAACCCCCTAACCTACACTTAGTTGACTGCTTGATTGAATGTATGTAGTATATCCACGTCGTCTATCTAGTTGACCCCCAAATTGAAGCATATCAAAATATCAAGTGAATCATACCACGCGAAACAGTGGGCATAATAAATTTTTTTTTGCCTCGTTGATTTCATGTTTCTCCCGCTCAATTTCATGTTCATCCCACTGATTTTCCAGTTTGTCTCGTTCAATTTCATGTTTGCCCCGCTGAATTTCATGTTTGCCCCGCTCAATTTCATGCTTGCCTCGCTCATTTCCTAGTTTGCCCCGCTCATTTCGTAGTTTGCCCCGCTCATTTGAATGTGTTGTCTGAATTTGTTTACTTGAATTGTTTCTGCTTATTCATGTCTCAGTAGTATACTTATTCATAGCATTCCTGATTTTTTGGAACTCCTGATGATCCATCATTGGGTTATTGTGTTTTGATTCACCAAGTGCTGTTTGATCTGCTGATTTCCAATATATGCATTTCCTAGAGTGCTTGAGTATCATTAGATGGTTTGATTGAGTTAATGCATGCCAATATATGCTATTTCAGAGTGCTTGAGTATTAAGCATAACTATACCAGAGTAGTAAATAACTCCCCTTTTAATGAAGTTGTGTGGATGTTCAAAAAACTATACCAGAGTAGGTGGAGATGGGCCATCATCATCTGCCGATAAAAAAATGTGGGGAATTACATGAAGGGGGAGGAAGTGATGGTGATGGGACAATAGAGAAAGGGTCTCCATCATTGCCCGGGGAAGGGTTTCAAGTGGAGGAGGTGGGCCACCATTCGCTAGTCGAGAAGCTTGATTTAAATGAAGAAGGGGAAGGAGATGGTGATAGGTTGGAGGATGTGTTGTTGTATGGGTCAATTGAGAATGACTGTCCATCATCATCCGTTAAAGAATTTCAAGTTCAGATGGGCCATCATTCGCTAATCAAAGGGCTCAAAGAAGGATATGATAATGGCTGGAGGATGTGAAATTGCATCGGTCAATAGAGAAAGGGCCTCTGTCATCATCAGGTGAAGGATTTGAAGTGGAGGTGGACTACCATCCACCGATCGAAAGGCTTAATCTGCATGAACAAGGGGTAGGAGATGATGACAGATGCGAGGATATGTCATTTGATGAGTCAAT
The DNA here is from genome assembly GCA_030180095.1 of Magnolia changhungtana. Classification (NCBI taxonomy): domain Eukaryota; kingdom Viridiplantae; phylum Streptophyta; class Magnoliopsida; order Magnoliales; family Magnoliaceae; genus Magnolia; species Magnolia changhungtana. The sequence goes on from JASAUF010000493.1 coordinate 907,102, forward strand.
AGAGAGAGGGCCAGTTTCCTTCTCCCCCTTCACGCAAATAGAGATTTTGATGAATAGTTTTAATTTTTGATCCATATTTTGTTGAAATTATGTGCAATCAGTGTTAACTGGTTACAAAATCCATTGGTTCTTCATGTTTTGATCCATGTGAAGCAATGCCGATCGTGTTTTAACAATATGGTTGTGACCGAATTTTATGCATATGAACCACTTAACAGTTTTGAGGAAGTTCTGAACAAAGGGAACATTCTCGTACATAATATCGACAGATTTTCTTTAATTACCTGAATTGCATTATTTTATCATTTCCTTTGTTTGTAACAGACACTATCATCTCAAGCACCATAATGCCTAAGGATAAAGGAAAAAAGGCAATGGTTGGAGAGTCATCCAAGGGTGATCGTACCAAACTCCGTTCAAGACGTACATCGGAACGGGCAGCGGAACGGACTTCCCCGACAGAATCGCCGGCTAGGTGAGCTCGTACTGAAAGGAGTACTCCAATTCAGGATCCCCCTCTACCAGTACAACCAGAACAATTAATCCCACAGGTTCCTTCGCCCCCTGCGAACTTGTACGACAAATTTCTCGAAAGGAAAATAGTATGTGAGAAAAAGGTGGATCAAGCATGCATCTAGCAATTTGGGATTCCTCAGATTTTGGAGAATGTTGGGTGGAGTAAACTTTTAGATTTTGGAGGGACAGTTAGAAACTCGGAAGTGATCATCTTTCTGTCATACTGTCACTCGCCGGTCCTGCACCCTCCTTCATTTTAGGTGACTGTTGGAGAGACCACCACCACCATTGATCCTCGTATAGTTGCACAGCTTATATGGATTCCGGCTACAGGTAGAAGCTTAATGGATCACGACATTGATGACCCGGCTATGCGGATAGAAATGACGAAGTATTTTTGTAAAGGAGCCCTACCCTGCACATGTGCGCAAACTAGCTGTCATCCAACTCTTACGAAAAACGGGGGTGGCTTTGGCGGATCCCTTAATGTGGGGCCCACCTTGATATATGTACCTTATATCCAAGCTGCCCATCCATTTTGATAGCTTATTTTATAGGATGATTATAAACATGAAGCTGATTCAAATCTCAGGTGGACCACACTACAAGAAACAGTGATGATTGATCACAAAAATCTTGTTATGGGTTACAAAAGCTCGGATGAAGCTGATATTTGTATGGTCTCTTCATTCAGGTCCTTGTGACCTTATCAACATGTTGGATGATAAATGACCATTCCGGTGGCGTCAAATAAGATTTTAATGGTGAGTATTTAGTCACTGCTTTTCTGTTGTATGGTCCATGTAAGATTTGAAACTGCTTCATTTTTTACTATCGTACTCCAAAATGGGGGTGTCAAAACGGGATCCACGGAAGCCGTGCCCCAAAAACAGTAGACGCGCCGTGTGCCCACCCGGAATTTTAACCGGCATGAGAGAAAGAAAGGGTTCCGCATAACACCTGTCTCACGCGGTGCGTAAAACACCCAAGCATGTGGGCCCCATATATTATATACGTAAAATCCACACCGTCCATCAGGTTCTGGGCTCAATTCTAGGATAGGAGCTGAAAGAAGTTGGATATATACTCAATTCAGGTAGACTACACCACAGCAAATGAAGGAGATGGGATGCCTACCATACGTTTGTGAGTGGGGCGTATCTTTCATTAGGCCCATAATCATGTGTAACTCGAATTTTTTATTTATTCAATTAATTTTTATATCTTTCGTGTCGGAAGAGATTGCGAGGTATACCATGCACCACTTACCTCGGTAGTCTCTTGGGGTTACCCAGTAGCCCCACCTCGATGTATGTGTTATCTCCACGGACGCGGATTGGGTACTCCCCCTGACACCAGCCAATGGCTGATGGTCGGTGCTCCGTGGGACCCACCATGATGTATGTGTTTCATCCATGCCGTCCATCTATTTTGACGGATCATTTTACATTATGAGACCAAAAATGAGATATATCCCATCTTAAGTGGACCACATTACATGAAACAGTGTTGAATGAGCTTCGACCATTAAAATACATTTTGTGGCCATACAAGTTTTGGATCAAGATGATTTTTGTTTTTAACCTTCACCTGGGCCTGTATGACAATGAAAATGTATTTTAATGGTCCACCAGCCACGGGGCTGGTGTCACGGGGAGTAGCCAATCCGTTTCCCATCACGGTCGGCCCACAAAACTTGGTGACGTAAAAACACCACCAACTTCGGCACACCACTCAATCCGCTTCCTCCTTTGTGCGTGCGGCTAAACATAATAGTTATCACCTCATGGACGGGATTCACGAGTAAAACAAGGTGGGCCACACGGAGCTGGGATTTATTTTTACGGATGACGGTTTCAATAATCGGATTGGGAGGAAGCTCCCTCTCTCTCGTTGCTATAAATACCCCTTCTCTCCTTCCTCTCCAAACCACTTCTCTCCTTCCTCTCCAAACCACACCTCTCTCTCAACTTCCTTTCCTCTCCCTCTCTCGCTTGTCGTGGGTGAAAATGTTTACTAACATAGTGGATGCTTTAAAGGGTAAGAACAATGAGGGTAAAACGGTAAAAATACAAGCGACAGTAGTGTTAATGAAGAAGAATGTGTTGGATTTCAATGACTTCAATGCATCTCTCCTTGATGGGATACACGAGTTACTCGGAAAAGGCATCTCTTTCCAACTCATCAGTGCCGATCAAGCCGACCCTGGTCAGTCTCCGCTCTTCATTTTCTTTTCCCTTACCAGGGCTAGTTTGGGAATTTAAAGTTGCTCCTTTGGATTTCTTTTATTTTTTAACTTCCTAGAAGAAATGAATCTTTTTTTTTTCTTTTTAATTTTTGAGTGGTAGCGCGTAGGCTTCCTGGCCGTTAGATCCCATTGGAAGAAGCAGACGTAGGACCTGCGAGTTATTGAGATCCTTCATGTGGGTCCCTTTGTTTCAGCCCATCGGATCCGCGGATTACCATTTTCCCGTGCTACCCGCAGGAACCACTCATCTAGTGGGACTCAGTTAATCTTTTAGACGATCAGACGGTTGTGATTGTCGAGGAGGTGTAATTACCTGACGTAGCCATGGTTTCACATCTGGATGCGTGCTTCCGACCGACTGTGCTAATCTGGCCGTAGAGGTCGGCTGCGGGCCAATAATTATACGAATGTTTCGATTCTTTTCTTTTCTTTCTTTCTTTCTTTATTTTTCGGTTAACAAACAACGAAAGCGGATTGCCTGGATCACTGTGGTACGACGTGGCCCACCGTGATGTATGTATTTTATCCATTCCGTTCATCCGTTTTTCCAGCTTATTTTAATGCATGAGCCAAAAAATGATTCGGATCCAATGCTCAGGTGTACCACACCATGGAAAATAGTGAGAATTGAACGCTGAAAACTATAAATAAATAAAGGCTTCAATGATGCAGCCGTGTATATTGCTTTGTTTATATAGATTTACAACAGGTGAGTTTGAAGTTTGAATTATACTAAAAGATATATACAAAACAGATATTTCCGTATATCAGGAGGCATAACGGATGAAGTTGTTGCATATGATAAGCATTGAGTTGTTGGTATATGAGATAGTTTCTGAAATGAGTTATCTTCGGAAGTGGGTGATCTTTGGCTTATTTATCTAACAAAAACTTTCCGAAGCCGGCTGTGATGTTTTTATCCACTTATTCATCAGATCACAGGGACTTGATGAAGGGAAAACACAGATATAAATTTCATCTAACCATCCAACATATTTATAAGGTCACGCAGACATAAGTGTAGGGAAAACACGAATATACGTTTGATCCAAAACTTCTGTGGCCCCAGAAGTTTTCAACGGTGGGCATTCAATTCTCATTCCCTACAGTTTTCTGTTGTGTGGCCTACTTGAAATTTTGTTCTACATTATTTTTGGGCTCATGCGCTGAAATGAGATGGCAAATGCGATGGAAGGCTTGGATAAAACACGTACATCGCAGTGGTCCTCACAGTGACTGGGCCACGTCGTGTCACTGAGATATCCTTGTGGTGGAGGGTGCTAGCTGGTAATCCGCTTCCCCATGCAACACGGGGAGATGCTATGGTAGGATCGGGAGAATGTAATATTGTGGTAGAGCCATCTCTACGGAAGCGAATTGGCTGGTGTACCACGCACCACCGACCCGACTGATGTTGACTTCACAAGTTATGTGGGTCCATAATGAGGTATGTATTATATCCAAACTGTTCATCAATTTAACGAGCTCGTAGTAGGACTCGATATTAAAAATAAGACATTCCAAAGATCGAGTGCATCACACTCCAAAAAGTAGTGGAGATGAACGTCTGTATCACATGAGTTTTGGATAAATAGGAAATTTGTTTTTCCTCTTTATCCAGGAGTGTGTGACCTTATGAGCAGATCGGATGAAAAATAAATGTTATGGTAGACCTTATGAATATTTTAACGGTAATAATCATTGTTCCACTGCTATCTATGGTGTGTTCCGGTTGAACTTTGGTCATGTTCCCGTTGAACTTTGGGTATGATTCGTTTCGTGGGCTTATGCGCTAAAATGATATATCTAAATGGATGAACGGTTAACCCATGTAACACTGATCTCCTTTGAACTGTTTGTACAACTCGTCTTCGCACGACAGGTACCGAGTGTTGTACACCAGCCAATCCGCTTTCCATCTTTACGGAAGCGGATTATCTAGGGTACCTCACACCAACTATATAGATGGTGTAGTTACGTCAGCAAATTCTGTGGGTGTAATAATGAGGTATGTGTTATATCCAAACGGTCCATAAATTTGGCGAGCTTCACGGTAATGCTTGAGATGGAAAATAAGACAGATCTAGCTATCAAGTAGACCCCACTGTAAAAAATAATAGGGGATTGAACGTCTACCATTGAAACCCTTCTCGGTGTCACAGAAGTTTTGGATGAATATGAAATTTGTTTTTCTTCTTAATTTATGTCTTTGTGACCTTATTAAGGAATTGGATGAAAAATAAACGTTATGTTAGGCCCTACGAATTGTTAATGATGAAAATCATTATCTCCATAGCTACTTGTAGTATATTTCTGATGATCTTTTGATATGATTATTTTTTGGGTAATGCTCTACAATAATCTCTAAAACTAAAAATAGACTAACGGCATAGATATAATAAATACATCACTGTAGTGGCCATGTAATTTTGATCTCCTTTGAACCGTTCCTGTAACTCGGAGTGCTCGGCACGAAGCGTACATAAAGCAGCTATACAGCTGGTGTGTGGTACACCAGCCAATCTGCTTCCCATCTTTACATGACACGTGGCGTTATTGTGCCGGAGGCCAGCACTGGGATTAAATATTGATTAAAGAGTTCTCGAGGCGTATAGACCTCAGGTTTCAGCCAACAATTTCACTCCCCGCAAAGAGACCTTCTACTGTGAAACTAGACCTAAGGTTATACGGATGAACCCAAAAAAGACCAAAATACTCATCCGTCGACAGCTGTTCGTACGGACTCGTCCGTTCCTCTAGTTATTTCAAAATTAAAGTCACTCGGCACTCGGCACTCCTATGACCTATCCATTACTTTCAGCACAGAGCGCTAATCTGTTTTCCACCGTCTCTTTGATGGAGAAAGATGGATGGATTGGATTGTCTAGTATCAGTGATTTTTGAAACATAAACCATCGTACTTGGCCCTACAAATGGGCAGACCTGATTCAGAAATTATTCTCCCACGTGTACGGCAGTGGATCTGGCATACTCTTCTTCTTCACGCTCCACTGTATCATCTTCCTCGAGTATAATGCCGGTTGCAAACTTTTTTTCCCACGAGAAAAAGGTTTTTCGTGTTTTTGTTTTAACCTGGCGAGTGTAATGGATGCCACGTGTACTGGGCGCCGCTTAGGTGGATCCTGACCGTTGAGGGCCCTTGATGTATGTACCTTACATCCACGCGGTTCATCCCTTTTGACTGCTCATTTTTAGAGCATAATTCAAACACGAAGTAGATGCAAAGCTTAGGCGGACCCACCATAGGAAACCGTGGTGGTTAAATATTCACCACTAAAAACTTCCTGGGGCGACCAGATTGTTTATTTGCCATCCAACTTGTGGATAAGGTAAAAAAATACCTGGATGAAAGGACCACACAAATGTCATCTCGTTCCAAAACTTTTGTTAATTATAATAATTTTTTAATGGTTAATCACTACTGTTTCCTGTGTTGTGGTCCACATGAGAACTGGGTTTCCTTATTTTTTAGATCATGCGCTAGGATGAGATTTGAAAACGGATAGAAGGTGTGGATGTAAGGTATATACATCAAGGTCGGCCCCACAGTTAGAGATGCACCTACTTCGGAGGATCCGGGGATCCACCAAAGCCGCGCTTATTCTTAAGCGCGTGTTTCATCCATCACACTCGCCAGAGTACGAAAGGTTTCTTTTAGTACCTCAGCGTGTGGTCCATCCATCACCCAGCTTTCCCAAAGCAGCACACGTACCATCCTCAGTGATTAACAATTTCTCAAATAAATTTTTTATAGTATTATTTAGGAAGGAAATTACAAAAATACCCTCATTATTTTTCTTTAAATTAGTGAAAGTTGGAGACTTGGTATGCCAACATATACACCCCAACGATAATCGTCATAAACAACCAAAATTCAGACCAATAAAATCATCAGCAGAGCTATACTTGAATTTGAATAGTATATGTTATTTTTTATATATTGGCGTACCTTTGATTGGATACAAAATTATTATTATTTTTTTAATGGTTTGGCGTACCTTGTGATTGGATCCATAATATTATTTGTTATGGGAAGATCTGAGCCGACTACAATCGGAGAGATCGACGATCCGCTAGTCCGAGTGGAGAGTCCGAGCCTCGGCGTAATACTAGGGAGGTGGGATAAGGTGAGCGAAGCTCCCAGTCTTGACCGCCTCCTTTCCAAGAGCAGTCGGAAGGGAATCCAAGAGCAGTCGGAAGGGAAAACATTCAAGTTGTACGATCAACCCGGAGCGAACATCCATCATAATACCGAGAATGGCTAGCTGCATTATTTATGAGCGGATCAAGGTTCGGCTCGAGTTGGCACAGTCAATCATCAGCTCGGAGCGATGTCGTCGTCCTCGATCTGGCCGAGCCGAGGCATCTCCGAGAATAAAGGTTTCGTGCACTAAGTGAGGAAACTGCCATATATGGACGTGTCCTATTATCTCGCCCGTAGATACGCACGCCACAACACATGATCTCCGAACTTTGAGCAATATCTCCATGATCTGTAAACCTACTGATCGTGCCGAGATTATCAAATGCGAATCAAGCAATAAAGAGGTATAAATATCACACCATCCCATGACACAGGTACACAACATCGGATACTCTCCCTTTCCTCTCCAATTTAGACTCAGATTCCGTTGTCCTGACTTAGGCATCGGAGGGTCCCCCGGCTTAGCCAGGGTCTCTATTGCTCACGGTTTATGTGTAGGGAACCAGGTCTGTCACCTATTCGGAACACCTGAAGAGGGGAAGAGGGCCGACCAGATTTTGACCTCAACATTTTTGGCGCCGTTTGTGGGAAGCTGATACAAAAAGTCAGTTTCCTGTTCTTGAAAGCTATGGCTAGAGGGAAGAAGAAAGCAGTGGTGGTGGAACCGGAGCAGACCCGCTCTTCGTCGCTACTTCATGCGGAGTCTGCTCCGGGCCCTTCCCAGCGTTCTCGCAACCGTTCCAACAAATACCGCGCCTTACAATGTGAAGTACAGGCCTTGCGCGATGAGCTGGAACGGATGAGACAGGAGCGCGAGTCCCAGCAACAACCCGAGCGGAGAAGTCCAGTGCCAGAAGCTGTCCGACCAGTCGTTCAAGCCCATTCAGCGATGAGAAGTGCGAGGCGTGGGACATCTCCGCAACGATCTACCCGAGCACCAGTGTCGGCTCAAAATCCTCCCCCAGCTCCAATGCGAGCTCCTACCAGGAATGTGACGACTCGGGCCCCGACGGATGTCCCAGCCGCCTCGGCTCTGGCTCCAACAGACCTTCGTCACACCCTGGAGAGGAGAAGGGAAAGGAGAATGCCTGAGCCGGAGAACACTCGGGAAGAAGTGGCGGAAAACAGGGATCCCTGGGAGTCACGATTCGCAGACCTGAATAACCAAGTCTTGATGTTACAGAAGCAACAACCGCCATCATCAATCCCAGCTACTGTTCAAGCCATGATGGAAGAGACCAAGCCTCCGTTCACCTCAGAAATCATGAACGAAGTGATGCCCCAGAGATTTCAGATTCCTTCTGTCATCCAGTACTCCGGGTCCGGCGACCCATCCGAACACGTGGAAGCTTATCGTTCGTGGATGCAGATACAGACTGCAACCGATGCAATGATGTGCAGAGGATTCTCGATTACTCTGGCCAGGTCTGCTCGGAATTGGTATCGACAACTCAAGCTTGGATCCATATGTTCATTCGAAGAACTGGCTCGGTCATTCCTTACACAGTTCATAAGCGGTAAGAGAAGTCGAAAACCCAATACCCACCTGCTTACCATCAAACAAGGGCCGAAAGAGTCCTTGAAGGATTACATTGCTCGATTCAACGAGGAAGCACTGCAGGTGGAAGACTATGACGACAAGATGGCTCTCGCCGCAGTATATAGCGGCTTGAGGGAAGGGAGGTTCGCCTTCTCTATAGGGAAGAACCCGGCAAAGACGTTAGCCGAGCTCATCGCTAGAGCCTAGAAATATGTTCATGCCGAGGAGTTCTCTGCTACTCGCAAGAGTATCCAAATAACCGAGCCGAACGGGAAAGGAAAGAGGCCAAGGAACGAGGAACCCCAAGCCCCGAGGAAAAACTCGGATGATCATTCTTCTCGTGATTGCCAATCGAGCAGGAAGCCAGAAGGGAGATTCTGTTCCTACACACCTCTCAACACTACCGCCGAGCAGATCTTACTGGATATCCGCGGTGAGAAACTTCTCAACTGGCCGGTCTGTATGCGGGCAGACCCAGAACTTCGCGACAAGCTCAAGTATTGTCGCTTCCATCGAGATCGTGGCCACAACACCGATGAATATGTAGACCTCAAGGATGAGATTGAATCTCTCATTCGGAAGGGGCACTTACGTCGGTAAACCAAGCAAGAGAAAATTACTCGGAAAGAGGAGCGAGTACGAGAACGCCCTAAAAATTCGACCGAAGAACCTGCGGAGATCCGCACCATCTTCGGAGGTACATCAGGCGGAGGAGACTCAAACAGAGCCCGAAAAGCTCATTCCTGAAGGAGCCCAGAGCATTACGTCAACCTTACCGAGTGGCCTAACAAAGAACCACGAGTCAGTCCCTGTAGCCTCACTTTCACGGAAGATGACGCTCGGGGGATCCAACATCCACACGATGATGCCTTGGTGGTCACTATGACCATAGCCAATCATAAGGTGTACCGGATTCTCGTTGACACTGGAAGTTCAGCCGACGTGATCTACTCTGAGGCCTTCGGAAGGATGGGGATTCCACAATCTCGTCTCAGACCTGTGAAGACCCCCTTACACGGTTTTACCGGAGAAAGAGTAATCTCTGAAGGAGCCATTTCCCTCCCAGTGACTGCGGGAGAGGGGCAACATCAAGTCACCATGATGGTAGACTTCCTTGTTGTCAATGTACGATCAGTACATAATGTGATTATGGGCAGGCCCTCCCTCAATGCAATGCGGGTGGTCGTGTCTACTTATCACCTGATGATGAAATTTCCCGCCGAAGGCGGAACAGGTTACCTCCGAGGCGATCAACGCGAGGCTCGGAGATGTTATGCCATTGCGGTTCAAAAGGGGTCTGTGAAGCAAACACTCACTATCAACATCTTGGACCCGCGCGGACCTACCGAAAATAAACCAATTGAAGATTTAGAGAAGGTACCACTTGACGAAGCCGATCCTAGCAAGAGGTCCAGCTCGGAACATCACTCAGGCCTGAGCAACGCTCCGAGCTGTTAACTTTCCTGCGACGACACAGGGACGTATTCACCTGGTCGCACGCGGATATGCTAGGAATCTCTCCAGACGTTTTGGTCCATCGGTTGAACGTGGATCCAGACCACAAGCCTGTGAAACAAAAGAGGAGACTGTTTGATGCCGAGCGATGTGAAGCCATTGCGGAAGAAGTCTCGGTCCTGTTGGACGCCGGCTTCATAGAAGAAGTATATTATCCAGAGTGGATCGCAAATGTGGTGTTGGTTAAGAAGGCAAATGGCAAATGGAGAGTTTGCGTGGACTATTCAGACCTGAACAAAGCATGTCCGAAAGACAGTTTCCCGTTGCCTCAGATCGATCAACTAGTAGACAGTACAGCAGGACACGAACTACTTTCCTTCCTGGATGCCTACTCTGGTTACAATCAGATCGCGATGCATTCCCCAGATAGGCAGAAGACTACCTTTGTCACAGACAGGGGGCTCTACTGTTACCGGGTCATGCCATTCAGCTTGAAAAACGCTAGGACCACATATCAGAGGCTAGTCAACCAGATGTTCGCAAGACAAATCGGACGCACGATGGAAGTTTACGTCGACGACATGCTGGTAAAAAGCGTCAAAGCATCCGATCACTTGGCGGACCTCAGAGAAACCTTCGCAGTCCTCCGAGAATATCAAATGAAGCTGAACCCAGCGAAGTGTGTTTTCGGAGTCGGTTCAGGAAGATTCCTTGGATTTCAAGTCAGCCAGAGAGGCATCGAAGCCAACCCCGATAAGATTAAAGCACTCCTCGACATGAGTTCGCCTCGGACTGTCAAGGAGGACTGTCAAGGAAATACAATGCCTCACTGGACGGGTAGCAGCGCTTGGACGCTTCATATCCCGAGCCACTGATAAATGCCTCCCCTTCTTTCAGCAATTGAAGGGTCATAAGAAAGCCGAGTGGATGCCTGAATGTGAGCAAGCTTTCCAGCAGCTAAAACAATATCTGGGCTCACCACCTCTGTTATCAAAACCGGAAGAAGGCGAATCTTTGTTCCTATACCTCGCAGTCTCAGCCTCAGCAGTCAGCTCGGCCCTGATCAGGGAAGTGGGGAATAAACAGCATCCGATATACTATGTGAGCAAAGCCATGGTACCAGCAGAAACGAGATACTCCGCTCTGGAGAAGCTCGCACTCAGCTTAGTCGTTTTGGCTCGGAGGTTGCGTCCATATTTCCAAGCTCATTCGATCATCGTGTTAACCGACTCCCCCCTCAGACAGATTCTCCAAAAGCCAGAGGTCTCGGGTCGGTTGACCAAATGGGGGGTTGAACTTGGGGAATTTGACATTACTTTCCGGCCGAGGACAGTAAAGAAAGGCCAAGCAGTGGCTGATTTCATCGCAGAATTCACAGTTCCAGGTGAAGGGCAGATCAATAACGAGGATGAGATGACCCCGCCTGACCTCTCAAGCAACTCACAGGTCATTCCTGAAGCCGGATGGATCCTCTACGTGGACGGATCATCCAACTCAAAATGAGCCGGGGCAGGGGTCGTCTTAATCGCCCCTGACTCCACAATTATCCAATATGCTATCCGACTCGGCTTCAAAGCTTCCAACAATGAGGCGGAGTATGAGGCACTATTAGCTGGGCTTAGATTGGCCGCCAGCCTCGGGGTCCAATCTATACAAGTGCGATGCGACTCTCAGCTGGTCGTGAATCACATCTTCGCCTATTATGAAGCCAAAGAAAATAGAATGATTGCTTACCTAGACGAAGCTAGAAAGCTGATTGAGAAATTTTGGAACTGTACGATTCACCAGATTCAGAGAACAGAAAATACATGGGCTGACGCCCTGGCAAAGCTGGCGTCAGCCGCAGAGGGAAAGATTCCGTGGATCATTCCGGTAGAGTTAATTGAACATCCCAGCATCGATCGAATAGAGAAAAAGACAGTTAATCCGGTGAATAACAGCCCGAGCTGAATGGACCCAATCTTTGGCTACCTTGAGTCAGGAGAGGTTCCCTCGGACAGACAGGAAGCTAGACGTCTGAGAGTCCGAGCAGCAAGATATGTTATTCTGAACGGAACTCTGTATAAGAAGGGGTATTCTCAACCATATCTCAGGTGTCTTCGACCCGAGGAAGCGAAATATGTCATCCGAGAGATTCACGAGGGGATCTGTGGAAACCATTCTGGCAGCCGAGCTCTGGCTTTAAAGGTGTTTCGGCAGGGATACTTCTGGCCCACCCTCAAGAAAGATGCCAAGAAGTATGTTAAAAAATGTGACAAATGTCAGCGTTTTGCGGCCGTGCCTAGGCAACCGGCAGAAGAAATGACTCCCATGAGCGGTCCGTGGCCTTTCGCTCAGTGGGGAATCGACATCATCGGCCCTCTGCCGACTGGAAAAGGACAAGTTAAATTTGCCATTGTCGCTGTCGACTACTTCACGAAGTGGGCTGAGGCCGAGCCCGTCGCAAAGATTACCGAACAAAAAATAATTGACTTCGTCTGGAAGAACATAGTCTGCAGATTTGTAGTTCCGAATACAATCGTCTCAGACAATGGCCGATAGTTCGACAATGACAACTTCAGAGGTATGTGTAGAGGGCTCGGTATTAGGAACGCTTACGCATCGCCTCGGCATCCGCAGTCCAATGGGCAAGTGGAGGCAGTGAACAAGGTCATCAAGCACCACCTCAAGAAGAAATTGAAAAAAGCAAAGGGTAACTGGCCGGAAGAACTTCCATTTGTCCTCTGGGCGTACAGAACCACAGCTCAATCTTCCACTGGAGAAACTCCATTTTCTCTTTCCTATGGGCCGGAGGCAATAGTGCCAGTTGAAGTCGGCCTCCCTACAGCTCGAGTGGAAAATTACCACGAGAATCAAAATGCCGAGCAAATCGCTGCCAATTTGGATCTTCTTGAAGAGATCCGAGAAGTTTCAAAGCTCTGCGCCGCTGCCCGACATCAACAAGTAGCCAGATTCTACAATTCCAAAGTGAAGGTTAGACGATTCCCGCCAGGGGATCTGGTTTTTCGACAAGTCTTTCGGAACACGGCCGAGCCGGGAACTGGAGCGCTCGGACCTAACTGGGAAGGACCATACCGAGTGGTCCGATCGACTAAGCCCGGATCCCACCACTTGGAGGATCTCGAAAGCCGTCAACTCCCCCACCCGTGGAACGCTGAGCATCGGAGAATTTACTATCCTTAATGAGGCGCTCCGAGCAGCCTACTGACCTTTGAGGTTATTCAATAAATGTACGTTCCCGAGCGACAAGCCTTTAAGGCTACGAATAAAAACACATCTGATCGGCTTATTCTTGTCATCAACAAAGATCAAACGGACTAAATTCTACAAAGGCACCTCCTCCTAACCAAGGAGAAAAAACCACGAGGCGATCTGACTTCCTAATAAGGAAGTCGGACCAATTTCTACAAAGGCATCCCCCCTTAACCGGGAGGGCAAAGCTAATGGGTAACTTCGACTCCCCAGTAAGGGAGTCGGTCCCACCTACACGGAAGGCCTTTCGCTGAAAGCGAAACGAGTTGATCCTTTTAGGGATCAGACCGAGACCCAAACCACATCCGAACGAATCAAGGACTCGGTTCGACTGCACAATCTAGTAAGCAAGTACATCAGACATACGAAAGAAGGATCAATAAAAAAGGGAGGTGATCCAAAATTGATTGTCATTAAATGCTTTAAATGCGAAGTACATAGTAAAAAAAAAAAATAAAGTACAAATAAAAGAAGCGGAGTCTTCAAGAGGTCGGAGGAGCTCGGGAACCGGGGGCTTGATCCTGGCTGGTCGCCTCGGCGGCAATATCAGCAGGGTCCTCAGGCAGGAGGGGATCGAGGTCAAGGTCCGGGTACAACTTCTGGACCTCGACAAGACACTCGTTAAAGCCACGGTCATAAAACTTGGCGGCTTCATCATTCCTCTCCTTCGAGGTCTTGTACGAATCTATTGCCGCAGCAACTGCCGCTGCGAAGGAGGCCTCGGCCTCGGCCCTCTGAATCTCCAGATCCGTGGCAACGGCCCTGTTTTTTCTTCTGCAGCTTCGGCCTTGATCTTCTCCAGGTCCTCGCTCAATCGGACAGTCTCCTGAGCCAGGGTATCAACGCGGGCCTTGGCACGATCCAGCTCGGTTACTGCTGCACCTCTTCGTGCCTCAAGGTCCTTCGTGACCCTTTGAAGCTGGAGCAGTTCAGACCTGCTACCCTCAAGCTGATGACACAGATCACTTCGCTCCAGCAGAAGGATAGAAGCCTTGTCCCGTAAAACTCCCGCTTCCGCCCTGAGAACCTCCGCTTTCGTCCGGAGGGCTCCAACCTCGTTCCTGAGGGTCTCGACCTCAGCGTCAATTTTTCGACGCTCTCGGACCCTCTCCCAGCATAGGAGGATCCTCGGAACAGACTGATCCAAGGCGGGAAAATGAAAAAAAAGTAATAATACAAAAACAACAACTTTTTTAAGGGAAAAGGCAGAAAGTACCTGGTAGAAGACTCCAGCCAAGTCTTCCAAGAAGCAGTCGTCCGGTTTATCAAGAAGGCACGAAATAGATTCCTCCGTAACGTGTTTCGCCGCCCAGTCAGTCAAACAAGACATGTGATAACCCGACTCGAACCCTCCTCTGCTCGTGCCAACTTGAGTCGAGCCTGTCGCCTCCTCAGCTCCCGTCCGACTACCAGCCGAGGGTTGAGCCTCACCCTCGGCATTGGGAACAGCCTCCCCCTCATACCCGGTTGGGTAATCATGGCATCGGCCATCCGAATGGCTTCCTCCCTCTCGGAAGATGATGGAACAACTATCAACGGAGGATTAAACCGTGCTCCCTCGGTGTGGGGAACGGCGATGGATGGAGGGGGGGTTGCCCCCGTTGCTGGAGCGGGGGCGAGGTTAGGGCCGCCCAAAGGTACGACCATATTAACACCTACCAGGGGTACCGTGGCTGCACCCGGTAGTATTGGAATTGGGGACACAATTGCAGATGCAGATGGTCCCTCAACCGAAGGTGCTGCGGCAGGAAATGAAGTTGTATCCCGAACTAAAATGTTCGGGATAGGGGGGTGCCGCCCTCCGAGCCATGACCCCTGAGGCAGAACTTGAAGGACGAACTCCTTGAATGACCTTCTTCCTCCGAACTATCTTCGCCGGGGGCTCAGCTCTCAGCATCTCCTCTGCAGTCAGCGCAGCTTTCCTCCTCCGAGAACCAGATGCCTCAGCCATGCCTGTGCAGGAGAATAATAAGAATAATGTTACCTCGGACCAATAAAAATACATTGGCTGAAGACAAGAATACTCACTGAGCGAGGTAGGGAGCGGCCTCGTCTTGCAAAGCCCCGATCGGTGAAGATTAGTAGCTGTGATCAGATCTGACTAGCGGCGACGCTCCTCCGAATATGTCCTCGCTTTGGCTATCTGGTTCCTTTGGTCCGAGGTAATGAAGGGCACACTCCTCGCGAAACCTGCAAAACAAAAAGAAATTCTTTTCTAAACATAGCTGAAGCAAAAAGCGATGCGTGAAAGAAATCTCGATCCGACCTGGCATTGTGAAGCGGGTGGGGACCCGAGTCGACAGTGCCCCAATCTCCGCTGCCGCGCCTCCCATTCGCCCGCGGCCCAAAACCACTTGTTCTTCCAGTCCTTATTCGAGGACGGAAGACTCAAGACGAGCCCTGACCCCTTGCTACCTCTGGTCGTGAAGTAGTACCATGGATCTTTGCCTTCGTGCTTGACCAGGTACAGGCTTATCAGCTCGGCGGGTGTCAATTCCGAGTTCCCTACTTGGTGCCAGATAATGTAAGCGGAAATCAGCACCCTCCAAGCATTGGGTGCAAGTTGCCCAGGCGCGAGCCCTAAGTAAGCGGTCAGAGCTCGGATGAAGGGGTGCATCAAGAGACGGAGCCCGCATAGTAGGCCGCATAAAAATACGGCTATCTCCCCGACCACGGGACTGCCAGCAGCATCAGTGGGCTCAGGGGCTCTGATCCGAACGGAGAGTGGTATGTTAAACTCAGTACAGATCCATTCCATTTGAGACTCCGTTATTACGGAGCCCCCTGGAACCAGTTCCGACGCCCGTCCACCAGGGGGCATCTCTGGGACATCAACGACTGCAGCTCTGGGGGCTCGCGTTGTCCCTTTCTTGCCGGCCTTCTTGCTGACCTGGCGAGTCCGAGCTCTCGCCACCGTCTGCTTCTGGGGCCGAGGATATAAAGGCACAGCTTCGAAGGGACCTTCAGGGGCCTCTCTTTCATTATCGGAACTCCCCGACTCGGAGTCATCATTATAACCTCTAGCCGTTTCCATATCGGAAGACATCTCGAGACAGTTGTATTGAGAATCGAACTCACCAGATAATCGCTGGAGATTGCTTCAGCGAGTGTAAAAACTATGCCGGAAATCACTTCTGCCGGAAATCGCCTTCGCCGGAAATCGCCTCCTCCGATAAACAACTCAAATGCAAACGATAGAAGTTGAATGAAGACCCCGGACGGACCTTTTATAGACTGAGGAAACCCTACATTAAATGGCCTGTAATAATGGCTGCGTCGGAATCATTGTAAGCCGACTCCGAGTCCGACGTGGCGTCATATTATTGGTCCAAAACTTGTCAAAGGTAACGCCATCCGCCTCGGTTGTTGTGCATGAGTTAATCAATACGAGGCCCGAGCGCAGAAAAGAGTGTTCGACACGACACCCCGAGTGCACGTGGCGATCATTCACAGGTTAGTGACGATTCCGAATCCCAACCGTCGCCACGTGTTCACTTACGGTTAGCCCGAAGTCGCTAAATCCCGAGGACGTGATGTTTCACACGAGGACCATAAACGCACCGAAGAAGCTGAGGCGACTGATCTTCCAATTAATTACTGTCCGAGCTCATGAATGACCTCAGAGAGTAGGGGGCTTATGTTATGGGAAGATTTGAGCCGACTACAATCGGAAAGATCGACGATCCGCTAGTCCGAGTGGAGAGTCCGAGCCTCGGCGTAATACTAGGGAGGTGGGATAAGGTGAGCGAAGCTCCCAGTCTTGACCGCCTCCTTTCCAAGAGCAGTCGGAAGGGAATCCAAGAGCAGTCGGAAGGGAAAACATTCAAGTTGTACGATCAACCCGGAGCGAACATCCATCATAATACCGAGAATGGCTAGCTGCATTATTTATGAGCGGATCAAGGTTCGGCTCGGGTTGGCACAGTCAATCATCAGCTCGGAGCGATGTTGTCGTCCTCGATCTGGCCGAGCCGAGGTATCTCCGAGAATAAAGGTTTCGTGCACTAAGTGAGGAAACTGCCATATATGGACGTGTCCTATTATCTCGCCCGTAGATACGCACGCCACAACACATGATCTCCGAACTTTGAGTAATATCTCCATGATCTGTAAACCCACTGATCGTGCCGAGATTATCGAATGCGAATCAAGCAATGAAGAGATATAAATATCACACCATCCCATGACACAGGTACGCAACATCGGATACTCTCCCTTTCCTCCCCAATTTAGACCCAGATTCCGTTGTTCTGACTTAGGCATCGGAGGGTCCCCCGGCTTAGCCAGGGTCTCCATTGCTCATGGTTTATGTGCAGGGAACTAGGTCTGTCACCTATTCGGAACACCTGAAGAGGGGAAGAGGGCCGACCAGATTTTGACCTCAACATTATTTATTCGCCTAATAATGCGCATGTGTTGGATGTCAGACACGTCACATGGGCCTAACACACATGAGCCCAGCAATTTTAGGTTATGCACTTTCCAAAAATAAAAATAAAAAATAGAGGGTGATAGTGTAATTTTTCCTTTAGCAAAGCACCGGCGGTATGTTAACCAGGGTCCAGGAGGCACCGTTTGATAAAATCCAAATCACAGAGGCATTACATGGTCAAAATGCCTTCAAATTATAATTCTCATTTTAGATGTATGATTTAAGGAGGAGGTTAAAAATGAAAAACATCCACAGATCAGGGTTAGGAAACAATCTGATATTTGGATTGTGACATAGAGATAGTGGGGTGCACAGTTAGTTCGGATTACTTAAGAGTTAATATATGCCACGTATGTAATATCTGAGTAGGGATGCACACGGGTCGGTTTGGTCCGGTTCCGGGGTAAAATCGGAACCGAACCGTTCCTAACGGTTCTAGAATTTTCAGAACCGGAACCGAACCGTTAGCACACTAGAACCGAACCAGAACCGGACTGTGAAAACCGGTTCGGTTCCGGATCGGTTCCACGGTTCTAGATTTTTCAAATATGGAAAAGCAGATATCCCCATCGTTCCTCGCTTTCTGTTGAAAAGGGAAACGTCCCTTGAGACGTTTTTGAGCACCCTACATAATAGACGGTTCATATCGCGAAAAAGGATGATGGATGGGGCCCACTGTCAAAACCCAATCCATGCACGTATGTCCCTGGACGTTTTTTTGCATGATTTCGATATTTTGAAAAAAAAAATAAGTGGGGCCCACTTTTGATGGCATTATCGGAGATCTACTCCGCTCATCCTCTTTGTAGTAATGACTAACGTGTAAGAAGAGGTGGGGACCACGGTTCCACGGTTCGGGTCGGTTCTACCTGCCCCTAAACCGGAACCGAACCGTATCCAACGGTTCTTGTAATTTTGGAACTGGAACCGGAACCGGTGCTGTCCAGAACCGGACCAAACCGGACCGATCCAACGGTTCCGGTCCGGTTCCACGGTTCTACTGGTTAAATGTGCACCCGAATATCTGAGTGCCTGCGTATCAAGCGTCATCCGCATCCTTGCGTATGTATCATTTCAACTCTTCTTTTTTACAGTCTCTGGAATTTTCGTCGGTGGGCTTGCAGTGAAACGGAAGTGGGAATTTTGAATTACCATATGGCCCCGCTTCCGTCAAATAATTGCTATAGCGGCTCTTTCCTTAGGCCTAAGAGCCTAACATGAGTTTCCTATTTTTAGTCCCTAGACTAAGGGCAAAATAGTCCACAAAATTTCTAAATATTAATGAAATGATTATACCTCGACCTAACCCTATGGCCCACAAGTTGACCGTGTATATTAATGCGCATGTACCATTATCATTATTTTTACAGAAATATCTCGTGACATGACATCGTATTTTGAAATTGGGGAAACAAGATAGGAGACAGTAGCCTAGAATCTTATTACAGTTTGCCTCCATTTTGAAAATGGTACCACAAACGATCAAAGTATGGCCCACATCATGGATGTCATATCTCTAAAATCACATTCATGATGCAATTCCACCATCCATTGATGTCTTTTTAACGGATGGTTATAAATAAACTAGTCACGGGTCCAAATCCTAAGGCTAAAATTAGAAGGTTGCCATAGTGTATGTTGATGCAAAAATCTGTAGTACCCACTGTTGAGTCTTCAGTGGTCTAAGCAAACCTTGGTCTTGCACAAAGAAACAGACAAAGTAAGCCCTAGCTCAAGTAGTCCCATGCCTAAGTTAGGCTAAGGAATTGCATCTAAGTAGAGTAGAGTATGGGTGAGGGTGCCAGAGATTTCGTATCTTCTACCGTAGAAATGATTTGTATTTATACTTGAGGGTTGTAGTGAACGTGTACGACAATCTCAGCACGGTCATAGCCATCATGCGAGGATTACGCGGGCACGATAGTCGGTAGTTACCTAGAAAATGTGCGCTGGGTATAATTCTAGTCGTTCATTGCTGGAGTGACTCATTAAATGAAGTTGATCAGAATTTCATCCGAACCGACCTCCTCGCTCGGATCCTACTCGGTGACATGAGCCGAGCCCACGGGTAAGACTACGTTCAAGTTCTAGTAGAAGATCAGGTTGGTCAAGCATGGAGTATGATATGGCTCGGATGTGAAGGACGGGTCGGCTCGGATGTATTGCTACTACTCTAAGCTGAGGTCATACTCATGAGATGATGAGAAAATCGGGTTGGAGCATAGTTCTACTAGAACCCCCCGAGTCGGATGTTTTCCTTGGCTCGTCCGTTACACATGCAAAGCTTTCTTCATCGATGCCGAAGTTGACCTGGTGCAACTCAGTTTGGATTTACCCATAACAGTGTAATTTCATGTGGAAATTGATGGTCTTAATTGCTATAGAATTCCATCGTGCATATAAATGAAGAGATACTAGAATTGTGGAAAAACACAAAATAAAATAGTAAAAGAATAACAATAGATGAGAATTCATGACTTTGATTGCATCATAATCAAATCTATTTTTCTCTAAACAGCAAATGGTAATCGAGGAAAGTTGGGTGAAGCTGCAAATATCAAGGAATGGGTGTCGAATGTGTCAATTGTAGCAGGTGATTCAGTGTTCAAGGTTACCTTTGAATGGAACCAGAGCGATGGCTATCCAGGGGCTTTCATTATAAAGAACATGCACCACAGTGAGTTCTTCCTAAAGACCCTGACATTGGAAGATGTTCCAGGCAAGGGTCAGATCCATTTCATCTGCAATTCCTGGGTCTACCCGGCCAGCAACTACAAACAAGACCGAATCTTCTTTGCTAATCAGGTACTTTATTTTAATTTATTAAATTAAGATATGATTAAATCTCTGAATGTTCGAACATTGAACGGCACGCAACCATAGGCTGCTGGTAGCTTATATGACTGTCCTGACACAATTTTTTTTTTGGGGGTCCCTATGTTATGATAGTCTATATGTCTGTATAGAAGATCACATTTTTATTTTTATTTTTTTAACAGAGTTACCTTCCAAGTAGCACGCCAGAGCCGCTACGTAAGTACAGGGAAGATGAGCTTGTGAATCTGAGAGGGGATGGGACGGGTGAGATGAAGGAGTGGGATCGGGTCTATGACTATGCTTACTACAATGACCTGGGCGCTCCAGATAGGGGTACGAATTTCGAACGTCCGGTTCTTGGAGGGTCGAAAGAATACCCCTACCCACGTAGGGGACGAACGGGCCGTGCACCCACAAAGAAAGGTGAGATTCGATGGTCAAGATCGTTCTGTAATGCACTGCATTTAGATTTCTCTCCTTTGCTGATGCTAATCTTGAACTCTGTTCTAATCTAACAGACCCGAAAACGGAGAGTAGATTACCACTTATAAGCCTCGACATTTATGTGCCGAGAGACGAGCGTTTCGGTCACTTGAAGATGTCGGATTTTCTAGCATATTCTCTCAAATCCATCGTTCAGTTCTTGATCCCAGAGCTGGAGGCTCTTTTCGACAAAACGTGGAATGAGTTCGATACATTCCAAGATGTACTGAATCTATACGAGGGAGGGATCCAACTGCCCAACTTGCCGGGCCTGGACAAGATCAAGGACATGATCCCATTACAGATGATCAAAGAACTAGTACGAACAGACGGCGAAAGGCTGCTTAAATTCCCCATGCCTCAGGTTATTCAAGGTATACATCTTACTAGCCCAACTAGCTTCTAATGAAGGTTCGGGCCAAGCTAAATAGGCCCTGGGTCCGTCTCAGGTTAGATAATGTGGCAACTTTTAAGTAAATATGAGCGGGCTCAGGTTGAACCCTACCCAACCCGACTAGCCCGTCCAGCTTGTCAATGGGCTAATGGGATGGGCCGGATGACTCAACCTAGCCCAACCTAAATCCCAAACGGTAATGGCTCGCAAGTTCGGTTCGGGTAGCAGTTTGGCCCGTTTAGTAAAATGGATGGTCCGGATCTGATTGATTGGACTGACCATTTGTCCCTGTGCAACTAAGAGCACTATAACATGTAGTCCTCACCAATGGTCTCCATCAGTCAATGTCTCTAATCTCTTCTATGGTTTTCACATACTACGACAGCCGACAGATTTGCTTGGAGGACAGACGAAGAATTCGCCCGAGAAATGCTTGCCGGAGTGAACCCTGTCATCATCAGTCGCCTCCAGGTAAATCAAAGCTTCGACGGTTTGATTATCTTCACTAATTACTCTTTATTTTCTAACCGTTTGGGATATTCTAAGATTAAGAATCCGTAATTTGCAGGAATTTCCACCAACTAGTAAGCTGGACCCGAAAGCATATGGCAATCAGAACAGTTCAATAACAGCAGAGCACATTGAGAAGAACTTGCATGGTTTAACAGTAAAAGAGGTACGTGTGACCAATGTATAAATAGTCCAGCCCGAGTCCGGCCACCCTAGACCATTAATTTCAATGGGCCATCTGATTATTTATGTGCTTAAGACGATCCAATGGTTGGAATGATGCAGGCACTTGAGAAAAACAAGCTGTTCATCTTGAACCATCACGATGCATTGATGCCATATGTGAACCGGATAAACTCAAGCTCCAGTGGGACCAAGATCTATGCCACAAGGACGATCCTCTTCCTGAAAGATGATGGGATCTTGGCACCGTTGGCCATCGAGCTAAGCTTGCCTCATCCAAAGGGAGAGCAACATGGTGCGGTGAGCAAAGTCTTCACTCCGGCTGACAAAGGCGTTGAGGGTTCAGTTTGGCAGTTGGCAAAAGCATACGTGGCTGTGAATGACTCCGGCTATCATCAGCTGATCAGCCACTGGTATGTATGATCTCAAGTTTCTTGTTGAAAATAATTAAATTTGGAATGAAGATAGACGGTCTTGATCGATTATTGATATAACTACAGGTTGAACACACACGCAGTAATGGAGCCGTTTGTGATTGCCACCAACAGACAATTAAGCGTGCTTCATCCAATTCATAAGCTCTTGAACCCGCATTATCGTGACACCATGAATATAAATGCCCTGGCCCGGCAGATCCTGATCAACGCTGGCGGCGTGCTCGAGCTCACCGTCTTCCCAGGGAAGTATGCTATGGAGATGTCTGCTGTGGTTTACAAGAACTGGATTTTCACTGAGCAGGGACTTCCAGCAGATCTCATCAAGAGGTAATTATAAAACCATGATGAAACATGAAATTCTGATGTAGAGCGGGTTGCGGACAGTTTCATGGCCAAGATGGATCAGAAAAGGCCTGGTCGACGACAGAAGTGATCCGGACCGTCGGACCTTAGATCAGGCGTATCTCACAATCCGGAATGAGTTAGCTGACGTAAAATATATGATTTTGGGGTAGAATGAGTTAGCGACGCCCGGAATTGCGAAAAACCCCTGGATCGACGGTCGTTTCCCTGCTTTAATTTCGTTTTTACTATAAATAGTAAGTTTTAGTTTGATTATAACTCTTCATCCGTCGACTTTAGGAGTTGCGCCCAACGTGAAAAGAGCTTAGAATAATTACGAGAACGGGTTTGGTGAAGCCAAATAGGACACTTACTATTTTTGGCCGAAAACCTTCCCGGCACTGAAGTAGACATCACGACCGCTTATAAATAGTAAGTTTACTATTTATAGTAAGTCGTGGATTCTGAGTTGTAGTTGTAGTTTGATTCGATTTCTTTCCCATTACTGCACCCTATTTAAAGGGTTGTGAACTCGTTTTTATTAATTAATTAATCGGGTTTCGAATTTTATTAGAATTTATTTATATTTTCGCTTTCTTTCCTCGTGGATTCGAGAAGTCTGCGTGAGGAGTCCAGAGAAGCTCTAACAGCGTATTGGAGTATTTATCCTCATCACGTTCATCCGTCAATTGATATCGAGAGGGTTCCTCAAGTCGATGGCAAACAACGAAGGTATGAATCAAAATCCTGTGGACGGTGATCCAGGGATTCGTTATCTTTCGGAAAGAATCAAAAGCTTTCCACCGGGAGAGTCGATTGACCACGCAAGGGCTGCAGGCAACCCTTAACGTCTTGCGGATGCGCTACTTTCATTGGGAGCCCCAGGTGGTGCTCCACCACCTATGGTTGCTCCACCACCCATATATGGCTCCACCACCCATGATTCTTTGCCGACGACGCAACCCCGATTTTCGTAGAGCACACCAAGTGGTAAACCGTAGGGCTACACCAGATGATTCAAGTTCTAGCGACGATGACCTTAATGAGGGTTTTGCTCGACGACCAATCCATGGAGGCGATTACCTAGATCGTGCCGAAAGAGACTATCGAGGTAAGGCTGAACTTCCTAGTTTTAATGGTTTATTACGTATAGAAGATTTTATCGATTAGCTAGCCGAAGTAGAGAGATATTTTGATTATATGGACGTGCCAGATCATAAAAGGGTAAAATTGGTAGTGTTTAAGTTAAAATCTGGTGCTTCTGCATGGTGGGAACAATTACAACTCTCACGAGCCTGCCAGAACAAGGCGCCCATCTCATCATGGCCACGGATGAGACGTCTTCTTTGATCACGATTTCTCCCTAGTGATTATGAGCAGATATTATTCCAGCAATACCAAAATTGCCGACAAGGAAACCGAACTGTCACAGATTACACTGAAAATTTCAGTGGTTGGCCACACGAAACGATTTGTCAGAATCTGAATCACAGAAGATTGCACGATTTATAGGTGGGTTGCGACCGATAATTTAGGACCGAGTTCAGATGTACCCAGTCGGGACTGTGGATGAAGCAGTTCAATTGGCGGGTAGGGCAGAAACACAACTTGCAAGAGTTCTTGCTCGTCCCTATCCTTTAACTCGACCCCCCATGATGGGTCCCACACAGGATCCAGTGCTGGCACGAGGAAAAGATCCAGTAGGAGAACGTCCTCAACCTCTTACAACCGCAAACCGTGATACGGGGAGCGGCTCATCCAGACCTCAACGTGCAGCACCCACAACAGCGGGCCCGAGTAGGATTCCAAATCCTTATGCTCGGCCAAGGTCAAACAATTGTTACCGCTGTGACCAGCCAGGCCACTTATCAAACACTTGTCCTCAACGTCCCGCAGCACACTTGACTATAAACGAAGGGGCATTGAAGATGAGGCCTTAGAAGAAGATCATGGCTATGACGAACATGAACAAACTACTGAAGAAATAACAGGTGACGATGAAATGACGGGCGAGGATCGTGGCGAAATTCTAGTTGTGAGGCGATTACTGTATACCCCACGAAAGGAATTACATCCACAGCGACACAATATATTTCGTACTCGGTGCACTGTCAACGAAAAGGTCTGTGATGTGATCATAGACAATGGTAGTAGCGAGAACATTGTCTCAAGAGTGATGGTGGACAAGTTGCGGCTACCAACGATGAAACATCATTCCCCGTACTCAATTGGCTGGATAAAAAAGGTGAATGATACCAAAGTGAATGAACAATGCACTATCTCATTTTCAATTGGTAAAAATTATAAAGATCAGATACTTTGTGACGTGATCGACATGGAAGCTTACCAAATGCTACTTGGTCGATGACCGACAAATGGACCAGGTGATGCGACCCATCGGGGACGAGACAATGTCTACGTATTCGTCAAGGATAGTCGAAAAATAATCATTGCCCCTATGGCACTTGAGAGAACCACCCTGAAGCTTCTAAAGTGGAGGGGAGTTCCCTCTTGACCATTCGGGATTTTATGGAGGAATCCAATGAAACCGGTGAGGTGTACGCCGTAGTGGTGAAGGGCGAGGAAGAAAAACCCTCAAACATCCCTCCAAGTTTAAGACTGTTGTTAAATGAATTAAAAGAAGTCTGGCCTGAGGATTTACCTGATGGATTGCCCCCCATGAGGGACATCCAACATTACATAGACTTCGTCCCTGGGGCTAGTCTGCCAAACCGCCCTCATTATCGGATGAGTCCGAAGGAGTGCAAGATACTTCAGGGGCAAGTGGAGGAGTTGATCCGTAAGGGTCTCTTAAGAGAGAGCATGAGCACATGTGCCGTACCAGCATTATTAACGCCAAAAAAAGATGGAAGCTGGCGCATGTGTGTCGAAAGCCGGGCAATCAACAAAATTACCATCAAATATCAGTTCCCAATACCACGGTTGGACGACATGCTAGAAGGGGCCAAGGTATTCTCTAAACTAGATCTGAGGAGCGGGTACCATCAGATTCGTATCCGACCCGGTGATGAGTGGAAAATGACATTCAAGACTAAGGAAGGGTTGTATGAGTGGCTGGTCACGCCTTTCGGCCTATCGAACGCACCAAGTACTTTTATGCGTTTGATGAATCAAGTGCTAAAACCATTTATTGGCCGATTTGTGGTAGTATATTTTGATGACATATTGATATATAGCCCGTATGAGGCGGAGCATAGGAAACATCTCAGGCAAGTGCTACAGGTCCTACAAATTAACAAGTTGTACCTCAACTTAAAGAAGTGTAGTTTTTTAACTGACAGCCTGTTGTTCCTAGGTTTTGTTGTAACGTCCACAGGCATTCGTGTGAACGATGAAAAGGTGCGAGCTATTAGGGAATGGCCGATCCCGACGAACATTCATGAGGTGAGGAGTTTTCACGGGATGGCGACTTTCTATCGTCGATTTGTGCGAGATTTTATCACCATAGTCGGCAGATTGCATGAAAAAAGGACCGTTCCAATGGACCGATAAAGCTGACAAGAGCTTTCATGAGATTAAGCATCGTTTATCTATAACACCGGTCTTGGTGCTTCCTAATTTTGACAAATTGTTTGAAGTTGAGTGTGACGCTTCATACGTCGGAATTGGGGGATTATTATTACAGGAAAGCAGGCCGGTAGCCTTCTACAGTGAGAAGCTCAGCAAAGCCCGAAAGAAGTGGTCGACTTATGAGCTTGAGTTGAAGCATTGTTGAAAAGGCTGCGACATTGGCGGCATTATCTGATTCAAAGAGAGTTTGTTCTTTACACTGACCATCAAGCATTAAAGTTTATTAATAGTCAGACTAACGTGAATCGTGTGCATGCTAGATGGGTTGCGTTTTTACAGGAATTCACGTTCGTTCTGAAGCACAAGTCAGGATAACAGAACAAGGTGACTGATGCACTTAGCCGTCGTGCATCACTACTTATTACGATGAGCAACAAGGTGGTCGGCTTCAACTGTCTCAAGGAGTTGTATGCCGAGGATGAGGACTTCAAAGATTCTTGGGTGAAGTGCCAAGAAGGTCACCCCAGTGACCTTCATTTACAGGACGATTTTCTCTTCAAAGGGAATCGATTGTCCATCCCCCAAAGTTCTCTAAGGGAGCAGATTATTCAGGAGCTACATGGAGGTGGCCTCGGTGGACACCTTGGGCGAGACAAGACGCGAGCTCTTGTGGAAGAGCGGTATTACTGGCCGCAATTAATACGTGATGTGGGAAAAGCCGTACAACGTTGTCATGTTTGTCAGACCTCTAAGGGACAATCTCAGAATACGGGCCTCTACATCCCATTACCTGTGCCTGACGGTCCTTGGGAGGATTTATCAATGGACTTCGTGTTTGGTCTCCCACGAACATAACGCGGCATGGATTCGGTGTTCGTGGTGGTAAATCGTTTTTCCAAGATGGCGCACTTTATCCCATGCAAGAAGACCCTTGATGCAACACACGTGGCGAATCTATTCTTCAGGGAGGTCGTACGGCTACACGGGGTCCCCAAGACCATTACTTCTGATCGTGACACGAAGTTCATTAGCCACTTTTGGCGGACTTTGTGGACTCGATTCGATACACGACTTCAAGATGCTTACCACCCACGACCGATGGCGCGCACCGAAGTTGTGAATCGCACGTTGGGAAACCTCCTTCGCTGTATTTTAGGAGAAAAACCGAAGCAGTGGGATTTGACCTTGTCTCAAGCAGAGTTTGCATTCAACAACATGGTGAACCGCTCGACAGGGAAATCACCGTTTCAGATTATCTATGGACGAGTGCCTCGCCACACGCTGACTTGGTCCTCTGCCCAAGCACCTGTGCACAAGCATTGCAAACAGTAACATATGGCAGATAAAATCATGGGCAATCATGCGGAAGTGCAGACCAAGTTACATGCCTCGAACGAGCAGTACAAGGAACAAGCGGATAAGCACCGGCGACAAAAAGTGTTCGAGGTGGGCGACCGAGTTATGGTCCATCTGCGCAAAGAGAGATTTCTGACCGGGACATACAACAAGTTAAAAAATAAGAAGATTGGACCCATCCCAATCATTCGAAAGATCAATGACAATGCTTATGTTGTTGATCTTCCCGACGACATGACGATCTTACGGACTTTCAACGTCGCGGACTTGACCGAGTATCATGAACTAGCGCAAGATGAGAACTCGAGGACGAGTTCTTTTGAAGTGGAGGGGATTGATGTAGAAATGGTGTTTCATGGCCAAGATGGATCGAAAAGGCCCGGCCAGACGAAGTGATCCGGACCGTCGGACCTTAGATCAGGCGTATCTCACAATCCGGAATGAGTTAGCTGACGTAAAATATATGATTTTGGGGTAGAATGAGTTAGCGACGCCCGGAATTGCGAAAAACCCCTGGATCGACGGTCGTTTCCCTGCTTTAATTTCGTTTTTACTATAAATAGTAAGTTTTAGTTTGATTATAACTCTTCATCCGTCGGGCTTTAGGAGTTGCGCCCAACGTGAAAAGAGCTTAGAATAATTAGGAGAACGGTTTGGTGAAGCCAAATAGGACACTTACTATTTTTAGCCGAAACCATGCGCACTAGTAGACATCACGACTGTCTATAAATAGTAAGTTTACTATTTATAGTAAGTCGCGGATTCTAGGAGTTGTAGTTGTAGTTTGATTCTGATTTCTTTCCCATTGCTTGGTACCCCTATTTAAAGGGTTGTGAACTCGTTTTTATTAATTAATTAATCAATTTCGAATTTTATTAGAATTTATTTCTATTTTCTGCTTTCTTCCCTCGTGGATTTGAGAAGTCTTTGTGAGGAGTCCAGAGAAGCTCTGTGGATTCGGAGTATTAATTTATCCTCATCACGTTCATCCCTGCGTTAAATTCACATTGGAGTAAGTTACCAGATTAGCATCTTGATTACTGATCACTGATTTCTGAATCCACTTCCTGTAGAGGAATTGCAGTGCCGGACCCAAGCCAACCCCAGAACCTACGGCTACTGATTGAGGACTACCCATACGCGGTCGACGGGCTCGCAATCTGGTCAGCGATCGAGTCATGGGTCAACGACTACTGCTCTGTCTATTACACGTCAGATGCTGCAATCCAAGCAGACTCAGAGCTCCAAGCTTGGTGGACCGAGATCCGCGAGGTGGGCCATGGTGACAAGAAAGATGAGCCATGGTGGCCCAAGATGCAAACTATAGCTGAATTGACCCAAACGTGCACGACCATCATATGGGTGGCTTCAGCCCTCCATGCAGCGGTCAATTTCGGGCAGTACCCATATGCGGGCTACCTCCCGAATCGGCCAACCTTAAGCCGCCGGTTCATGCCTGAACCGGGCGAGCCCGAGTATGCTGAACTAGTGGTGAACCCGGACACGGTCTTTCTGAAGACGATCACGTCCCAGCTCCAGACCCTCCTGGGTGTGTCTTTGATAGAGATCCTGTCCAGGCATTCGTCTGATGAGGTGTACTTGGGACAGCGGTCCACACCTAATTGGACGACAGATGATGCAGCGTTGAAAGCATTTAAACGGTTTGGAGAGAAGCTGGTGGAGATAGAGAACAGGATCTTAGATATGAATAACAACGGGAAATGGAAGAACAGGGTCGGGCCCGTCAAGGTGCCATATACTCTGTTGTATCCGAACACGTCGGATTTCACTGGAGTTGGTGGGCTGACGGGCAGGGGCATTCCTAACAGCGTATCTATCTAAGGCAGCTGCATCTGCTCTCTTTCTAGTGCTATCGTTGTAATCTGAAATAAAATGAATAAACGAGGGTTATGAATCTCAGATTTGCTGGATAATATCGTATGCATGCTTGGTCGCCTGGTGAGGGAGTCATTATCATCATTTGGAATTTTAGGAGCCGTTTGGACACAGTTCAAAAACTCGAAGAATGGACTGGACTTAGTATTTAATAATTAAATTAAATATATTCATTGGGTAAATAAATATTCTCATAAATATTTAAGGATTATATATATATAGAGATGCTCACGCACAACTAGTTGGACCCTGCGTTTTGGTCCAAGTAGCTGGCATTTAATGAGAAAAAATTCTCTTAATTACAATACAAGTTCTCATTAATTAATGCTAATTAATGTTAAGAGAGAGGGCGTTTGCTCCACCGTAGCTTTTCGTGAGCCCTTTTGAAAATAATCCCCAGCTTGGGTGGGCCCCTCTTTGGTGTTAATGTAATTAAAAATTCATCCTGACCATCAACTATGTCATCCCATGTTAGACCTAGGAACCGAAAATCAATTCCACCGATGGTTCAAGTAGACTACACAAATGGAAATAGTGTGCAAAATTAAGCTCACCTTCCAAAATGATTCCTTTGATGAGGTGCTAGTAAATGAAGTATGGCCATGATTTTTGAGTTCTATATATAATCTTTGGTATGGCATTGAATGATTGGAGTGGATTTCACTTACTCATAACCGTGGGTCCTGTAAAAATCAAAGGTAGACTTCTCCCCCTCTACTGTTTTATTGGTGTGGCCTGCCTGGATCAAAAGTCAGTATGATATTTTGTCCCGAGAAGTAGAATGAGATGACACATCCAACGGTCGTAGTAGATCTCACATGCACATCACTACATCACTGATGGGCCACCAAAACTAAGGTTAGGCGTCCTCTTCTGCCGTTATACTTGTTAGGCCCCGTTACAAGAAAAAAGGGCTGTATTAGAAGGAAATCATGCAACACAGTTCGTCGCTGGTCATGCCACCCACCTTGACGTAGGTATTATATATCCAGGCTGCCCATTGATTTTTTGAGCTCATTTTAGAACATTAATGAAAAAAAAAATGAAGCAGTTAGAAATGTAAGTGGTCCACGTCATAGGAAATAGTGGATATTGAACTCTTGCTATTAAAATTTTCCAAGAGACCACCGTAATTTTTAATTTGGCACCCAACTTATTGAAAAGGTCACAAAGATCTTGATGAAGTAAAATAAAAATAAAAAACAAATTTCAGCTTGATCCAAAACTTTTGGACCACAAAAAGTTTTTAATGCCCACTAACCACAGTTTCTATAGTGTTGTTAACCTGAGAATTTTTTGTACTTTATTTTTAGCATCATGTCCTATCATGAGCTGAAAATATGGATGTAGGGCATCGATATATAATACGTATATCAAGGTAAGCCCAAGGTCAGGGATGCACAGTAATGCTTAAGAACAAGTTGCACCTAATTTTTTTTTTTTTTGAAAAACGCACCTTCTCACGGAATCGGAAGAAGTTAAACAGCGTGAGATAAATCTAACCTTGATTTTTGATATGACCTACCGTGTCATGCATGTAATATTCACTCCCGCCATCAGATGTGCAATCTAATTGTAAGTCTAGAACCAAAATATAAGGCAGACTAGTAATTCAGGTGAGCCACACTAATTTAATGGTTGAAGTCGAGATGTCCACCTTTGATTTTTACAAGACCCCAATCATAATTGTGTAAAATCCACTCCAACCATTAGATGAGACAGAAAAGGCTAGGTGACGAACCCAAAAATAAGATCGACGCGTGATTCAAGTGGGCCTCATCAAACGAACTATTTTGGAGGGTGAAATTTTTCAGAACACTGTTTCCAATTGTGCGGTCCACCTGAACCACCGGTGGGGTTGATTTTCAATCTCTAAGTCTAATATGGGGTGACACACTTGATGGCCGGGTGTATTTTACATTAGCACCACAGCAGGGCCCACCCAAGCCAACGACCATTTTGACACAGGTGTTTCAAAGGTACCGTGGAGCAAACGCCCTCTCTTAACATTAATTAGCTAGCATTAATTAATGAGAACTTGTACTGGAGAGAAACTTTTTTCTCATTACATGCCAGCTAGTTGGACCAACACGCAGGTCCAACTAGTTGTGTGTGAGCATCTCTCATATATATATATATATATATATATATATATATATAGGAAAAGGTACTATGCGCTTGAGCGTAAAGCAGTTGTCCGTGAGGTCGAGCTGGTGTGGGCCCTACCGTGATGCTGTTCGAAAATCCACACTGTCCACCAGATGCACCATTCCATAGGGGACCCACACGGCTGAAAATCAAGTCAATCCGTGACTTTTGTGGGCGACACCACATACAGAAGTTGAGAGGGGTTGTGCACCATTGAAACATTCAAAACCATTTTTTGGGACCTTTCGAGACGTTTTTTGATGATTAACACCATCCATCATGTGTGTCCCACTTGAATATAATTTTAGACCAAGTTTCAGGTGGTATCCACAACTCAGGTGGGGCCCACCAAGTGCATTTACATGTTTTTGCGTATATACTTATGTTTGCCGATGGTATGGCCCACCTGAGTTACATGAACAGTTGATTTTGGGCCGTTTAGGCCCACCCTGGATTCGCGCATTTGGTGGACGGTGTGGATCTTCGAACGGCATCACAGTGGGGCCCACACAGCTCGACCTCACGGACGACCGCTTTACGCTCGAGCGCATAGTACCTTTTCCCTATATATATATATATTGTGTGTGAGCATCTCTATATATATATATATATATATATATATATATATATATAGAGAGAGAGAGAGAGAGAGAGAGAGAGAGAGAGAGAGAGAGAGAGAGAGAGAGAGAGTAATGCTCACACATAACTAGTTGGACCATTCAAATTGGTCCAACTAGCTTGCATTAAATGACAAAGAAATCACCTTTCTGGACGCATATAATGCACTACGTATGAAAATATGTGACATCGCGTCTTACTTAAGTATAATGTAAGTTATATATCATAGATCCAGTCCGTTTGTCAAATAGGGCTCACCAATAAAATTTTATGTACTAAAAATTAGTAAATAATCATCATCATTAGAACCACCCATATAAGTGGAATTTGTATTGTTGGAATAGATTTTTAGCAACTCACTTATCTTGTAAATGAATATTATATTATTGATTAAAAAAAAAGTTCTTTAATATGCTTACATAGGACCCAATCTAATGAACGAACTAGATGTTTTATACATGTGGGGCATAGCTCCAATATATCACACATGTACAACTTATTTAATCATCCCACTTTATTTAGAAACAACCATTCTCCATATTTCTCAAAGAAAATGATCACTGTAGATAAAATTAACCTTTTATCCAGCGGTTTTTATGAAAGAATACAAACTTAAGTTACCAACTTAGACTAGCACGTGCAGACAACGACTTTGAGGACGAAACTACCCCTCCTTTTCACTGCGAAGACGAGCGCTGACGCTCCTCCAACTGAGAGTTGTACGAACGGCTTAGAAGAGATCAAAGTTACATGGCCCCGCAGCTATGTATTTATTATATCAACAACGTTCATCCATATTTCAAGATCATTTTGGAGCATTATCCAAAAAAAGAAAATCATATCCAAAGATCAACTGGACCACACCACAAAAGCAGTGGGGAAATTGATTTTCACCGTTAAAAATTTTGTAGGGCCCACCATAACATTTATTTTCCCTCCAATCTATTCATAAGGTCACAAGGGCCTGGATGAAGAGGAAAAACAAATTTTATAATGATCCAAAACTTCTATAACCCCTAAAAGGGTTTCAATGGTAGACGTTCAATTCCCCACTGCCTTTTATAGTGTGGTCCACTTGATAGCTAGATCTGTCTTATTTTTCATCTCAACCCTTAATACGAGTTCTCCAAATAGATGGACAGTTTGGATATAACACAGACCTCATAATGGGACCCACAAAAATTTGTGCGAATTACATCAGACAAAAAAAAAGAAAAAGAAAAAGAAATCAATCAGAGCTGGGGCTATGGCTACGGGTTATAACCGTAGTAGAATAGCTGTAATGCTATGCACTTTTTTCTCTTTTTATTTTTATTTTTTAATGGAGAACTTTATTCTACCTACATTTTCCTCTAACATATATATATATATATATATATATATATATATATATATATATATATATATATATATATATATATATAAGGAAAAGGTACTAAGCGCTCGAGCTGATGGGAACGTCCCATGAGGTCGAGTTGTGTGGGCCCCACCGTGATGTGTTTCAAACATCTACCCCATCAGTCAGATGCACCATTCCATCATGGGCCTAGGTCTTAAAAATCAAGTCAATACGTTACTTGTGTGGACCACACCATATACAGAAGTTGAGAGGGGCCATACACCATTAAAACATTCATAATCATTTTTTGGGCCCACTGAGATGTGGTTTACAAATCCAGCCCATCCATTATGTGTGTCCCACTTGGATGAGGGTTCAGACCAAGTTTCAGATGCATGCAAATTTCAGGTGGGCCCCACCAAGTGCTTTAATTTGTTTTTGGCATGTCTTCACATGATTTTAGATGGTATGGCCCACCTGAGTTCCGTATACGGCTGATTTTTGGGATATCCCATAATTTATAGGGGACCCATCAAATGCACGGTATTGATGGTCAACACGCATCATGGTGGGACCCACACAGCTCGACCTCCAGGGAGCTTATTGTGAGCTCGAGCGCATAGTACCTTTACCCATATATATATATATATATATATATATATATATATATATATATATATATATATATATATATATAATTTTTTTTTGCATTTCTTTCTTTATTCATTTAATAAGAATATCTTCTAAACTAAAATTAGTTACTTTACGTACCCCCTATGATTTTGGGGTAAGAGAAGCTACTTTAGCTAACCAACCTAGTTATTTTCCAAGATTCCATCAGGTTGATGGTTGAAAATACATTTCATTCACTTCGCGGTTAACTAGAACTTGAGTGGGGCAAACATATGAAATTGAGTGGGCAAATTGAAAATTGAGTGGGGCAAGGTAGGAATTGAGCGAGGGAACCTAAAAATTGAGCGAGGCAAGGTAGGTGATCAACGAGGGAATCTAGAAATTGAGCGAGGGAAGCTATAAATTGAGCGAGGTAACCTAAAAATTGAGCGAAGCAACGTAGAACATGAGCGAGGGAACCTAGAAATTGAGCGAGGGAACCTACGATTTGAGCTAGGCAACCTAGGAATTGAGTGAGGGAAGTTAGAAATTGAGCGAGGAAAGCTAGAATTTGAGCGAGGGAACCTAGAAATTCAACGAGACAACCTACGATTTGAGCGAGGGAAGCTACAAATTGTGCGAGGGAACTTAGAAATCGAGCGAGGCAACCTAGGATTTGAGCGAGGCAACATAGGAATTGAGCGAGGGAACCTAAGAAATGAGCGAGGCAACTTGGAAATTCAGTGAGGAATCCTAGGAATTGAGCGAGGGAAGCTAGAAATTAAGCGAGTGAACCTAGAAATTCAGCGAGGCAACCTAGGATTTGAGCGAGGGAAGCTAGAAATTGAGTTAGGGAACCTAGAAATTGAGCGAGGCAAGGTAGAAATTTAGCAAGGAAACTTAGGATTTGAGCGAGGCAACCTAGGAATTGAGCGAGGGAAGTTAGAAATTGAGCGGGGGAAGCTAGAATTTGAGCGAGAGAACCTAGAAATTCAGTGAGGCAACCTAGGATTTGAGTGGGGGAAGCTAGAAATTAAACGCGGGAACCTAAAAATTCAGCGAGACAACCTAGGATTTGAGCGAGGGAAGCTAGAAATTGAGCGATGGAACCTAGAAATTGAGTGAGGCAAGGTAGAAATTCAATGAGGCAACCTAAGAATTGAGTGAGGCAACCTAGGAATTGAGCGAGGGAAGCTAGAAATTGAGTGAGGCAACCTAGGAATTGAGCGAGGTAACCTAGCAATTGAGTGAGGGAACCTAGCAATTGAGTAAGGCAACCTAGGATTTGAGTGAGGCAACATAGGAATTCAGCGAGGCAACGTAGGATTTAAGCGAGGCAACCGAGGGAACCTAGGAATTGAGTGATGAAAGCTACAAATTGAGCGAGGGAACCTAGAAATTGAGCGAGACAACTTATTAATTGAACGAGGCAACCTACGAATTGAGCGAGGGAAGCTAGAAATTGAGTAAGGCAACCTATGAATTGAGCGAGGGAAGGCAACCTACAAATTAGCAAGGCAATGTGAAATTGAGCGAGGGAACCTAGAAATGCAGTGAGAAAACCTAGGATTTGAGCGAGGTAACCTAGGAATTAAGCGAGGGAAGTTAGAAATTGAGCGAGGGAAGCTAGAAATTGAGCGAGAGAACGTAGAAATTGAGCGAGGCAACCTAGGAATTGAGCGAGGTAACCTAGGAATTGAGCGAGGCAACGTGAAAATTCAGTGATGAAACCTAGGAATTGAGCTAAGGAAGCTAGAGGAAGCTAGAAATTAAGCGAGGGAAGCTAGAAATTGAGAGGGAACCTACAAATTCAGTGAGGCAACCTATAAATTGAATGAGGCAACCTAGGAATTGAGCAAGGGAAGCTAGAAATTCAGCGAGGCAACCTAGAAATTGAGCGAGGAAACCTAGGAATTGAGCGAGGCAATGTAGAAATTCAGTGAGGCAACCTAAGAATTGAGCGAGGGAAGCTAGAAATTAAGCGAAGGAACCTTGAAATTTAGCAAGGCAACATAGAAAAGAAAAGAAGCGTTGAGATAATACCTTTCATCCTAATCTCATCTACTGAAAAAGGGGGCCCTCTTGATCACCTGAAGAGATTTTTAGGCAGAATTAGCATAATTATGACCGCGAGGATTGAGCTGCCAAATGAGATTATCCTCATTCCTCGGCTGGGGTTCTGGAAGATCAGATTTATGCAGTAAAAAAAAAAAGTCTTCTGAAGCCAAATGCTCTTGGATGGGCAGGTGCAGCTAGGGAGAGACAGAATTTTTTCTCCTACATATTGAATGTAGTCTATCACTTTGAGGTCATGAGAACCTTGTGAATGGATATAAATTATGGCATGCATCTCTGAGGAGAGTGGCACGGCCAAACATCATCCCAGAAGCGAATCAGCTTACCATTGCCCAACCAAAGTCTAGCCCGACGTTCTGCCTGAAAGTCTCTCTGTACCAAATAAGACCTTTCCAGATGCAGGATATTTAAGGGGTGGGTTGGTCAATCCATTTTTGCCATTGGAGAGGTACTTAGCAGCCAAATATAATATGAGCACCATGGCTTTTTCTTTTCCTTTTTAAATCTCCATAGCCACTTCATAAGAAGGGCTGGCTTGGTTGAAGTCCACCTCCTTCGTTAAGGTGATTGAGAAAATCCAGACCATATAAAAGAAAATCTGTTTTTATGGATGTTAGTAAGGATGAACATGACGAGGTCTTATTGCAAGACTGACTGTTTATTATGAAAATTCAAATTCAAACATATCTATATCAATCGTCGCTTGTGGCAATTTCCTCTTCAAATCACATCAAGATGAACTTTGAAGGAGTAGGAAAGGCAACTCTGGGAATTCGGATTATGGTGGGGTCATAAGAGATGGCAATGGTGCTGTCATGTGGAATTGAACTGGTCTCCTCTAGGGATCAAAGATGCAACCTTTGCAGAAGCAGAAACTATCCTGCATGGCCATTGTTTTGTCCAAACTATGGATTCTTTTCAAGTCATCATATCAAATAGGGTTCTCTTAACATGATTAGATGGGCGAATGGTAATGATCAAGAACCGGCTGAAAAACAAGGAAAGAAAGCAACCTGACGCTATTTCATAACCAAACCTGGAAAGAAAGACGTCTGTTTCGGGATCAGTCCCGTCCCTAGATGTAGTAGTCAATCAGCGGGACATTCAAAGAAGCTACGCACCTTCACTTAATGTTAATGAAAGCAAGCCCTTTCATCCTAATCTCATATACTGAAAAGGGGGCCGGACGTAGCGCGTTCTTTTTTGGAACACATAGGCGATTACAGACGCATCATTAAACACTTTGCGAAGCGCGGAACCCCGGAATGGAATCATTGCAGAAGAAAGGTATAACGGTTGGGGACCGGAACAGGATTAAGCCCTTAATAAGCATGCAGATGAGTCTTTGCTGTCAGCCCCAATCCTTCGGTTTCCGGATTGGAATAAGGAGTTCATGTTCATACTGACGCATCACTCTATGCCATTGGATGTATGTTGGCGCAGGAAGGGCCGCTGGATCACCCCATCTACTTTGCAAGTAGACGACTTTCCGCTTGGGAATTATACAACCACCGAACCTTCTTTCCTTCTAGCGAGTGTGCTATCCCGTGTGCCTATCTACTTATTAGATAGTAGTTTCCTCGAAGCTGGGTCACTCCGAGGCCATTCAACAAGGCCATTCCACGAGGTAATCCCGTCTATCCCTCCATTGAGGTACATTACATTCACGAAACTCATCTAACAACATATAGCTCTCAAAAGATAAACTACAGGCATGTTAGCCCTTACGCTCCTCCCTCTGTCAAGAACTAACAGCAGACAGCAGCAATCCATATATAGGAAGATAGCTTAACCTCTGGAAAGTCGCCTTATCTTCCTTTGGGTTTGGGTCTCACCCCTCAATCTCATACTAGCTAGTGAAAAACAAGAAGCCTAGAGACCTTATTCAACTAATAGTCAACGAAGGAGACCAAGCGCTAAGCTACTCACCGAGCGGGAAGAGCTATTGGCTATAAAAATATTTTTATATACTTATATATACATATTTACATAGTTATGTATTAGAGAAAAATGTAAGGGAAAAAAAATTCCTCCTTGTAAAAAATAAAAATAAAAAATAAAATCTGCCAGGCTCCCGCGATATAGTGCCGCCCTTTTTTTTTTTTTTTTTGCTCTATGTGCTTTTGTGGGTTCCATCATGAGGTCGGTGTTATATCCAAACCGTCCATCTCTTTGGTGAGCTCATATTAAGGCTTGAGACGAAAAATAAGATAGATCTAACTATCAAGTGGACTACACTGTAAAAGCCTAAAAGGCAGTGGGGAATTGAACGTCTACCATTGAAACCCTTTTAGGGGTTACTGAAGTTTTGGATCATTATGAATTTGTTTTTCCTCTTCATCCAGGCCTTTGTGACCTTATAAATAGATTGGATGGAAAATAAATGTTATGGTGGGCCCTACAAAATTTTTAACGGTGAAAATCAATTTCCTACTGCTCTTTGTGGTGTGGTCCAGTTGATCTTTAGATATAATTTTTTTTATTTAGATAATGCTTTGAAATGATCTCGAAATATGGATGAACGTTGTGGATATAATAAATACATAGCTATGGGGCCATGTAACTTTGATCTCTTCTAAGCCATTCGTACAACTCTCAGTTGGAGGAGCGTCAGCGCTCGTCTTCGCAGTGAAAAGAAGGGGCAGCTTCGTCCTCAAAGTCGCTGTCCGCACGTGGTAGTCTAAGTTGGTAACTTAAGTTTGAATTCCTTCATAAAAACAGCTAGATAAAAGGTTTTGTCTACAGTGGTCATTTTCTCTATTTCTCTCCTCATTTAATGCACTACTCTCCTTCTTTAATTATTTTTGTGGACGGCTATAGTCGCTGCCA
Source organism: Magnolia changhungtana (assembly GCA_030180095.1). NCBI lineage: Eukaryota > Viridiplantae > Streptophyta > Magnoliopsida > Magnoliales > Magnoliaceae > Magnolia > Magnolia changhungtana. Next base: position 946,341 of record JASAUF010000493.1, read on the forward strand.
CTAGCCCGGTGGCTGGTCGGTGCTCTGTGCTCTATGAGCCCCACCATGAAGTATGTGTTTTATCCATGCCGTCCATCCATTTTTACAGATCACTTCAGGTCTTGATCCCAAAAATGAGTGGAATATAAATCTCAGGTGGACCACACCACACGAAAACAGTAGTGATTGAATACACACCATTAAAATCCTCATAAGACCCACTGTCCTATTTATTTGACATCCAATTTGTTGATTAGGTAATGCAAACCTAAATGAAATGCAGACCTAAATGAAGGGAAAAAACAAAGATCAGCTTGATCCAAGACTTTTAATGGCCCTAAGAAGTTTTTAATGTTGGACGTTCAATCAACACTATTTCCTGTGACGTGTTCCACTTGAAATTGGATATACTTCTTTTTTTTGTATCATACCATAAAATGATATAGAAAATAAGATAAATAGCATGGATGAAACAAATACATCATGGTGAGGCCCACCGAGCACCGACCACTAGCCATTGGCAAGTGACAGGGTCACTAGCCAATCCGCTCTCCATCTTTACAGCGCTGGAACTTCCAACCCTGCATGGAGTGGATTAGGTGCATCCCTTACCGTGGGGCTCACTTTGATGTATGTGTTATATATCCATGCAATCCAACCATATTTTCAGCTCATTTTAAAACACTATTTAAAAAATGAAATGGATATAAATATCAGATAGACCATACCATAGGAAACAATGGTGATTAACCATTAAAACATTTTGTAAACCACAAAATTTTTGGATCAAGAAAATTTAATTTTTTTATTTTTTCACTTTCCCATGATCTAGGTTTTCATAACTTTATCAATATTTCAAGTGGAAATTAAATAAACACTAAAGTGGGCCCTAGGAAGTTTTTAATGATAAATGTTCAATATCAAATATTTCTTATTATGTGGTAGTCCTGAGAAATTTATCTTCTCACTTTTTGAAATCTTGTTGTAACATGGCATGAAGATATCGACCAATGACATGGATATACAATACATATACTAAGGTGACCCTACGGTGAATGACGCACCATATTGCGTGAGTACCATGCCACACCTATTTTCGTTGGTATTTTTTTTTTTTTTTGGTAAATGCCCCTTTTCCCGAAATGATGAGCAGGGAGGCCCTTTTCTCGGAGCCAACAGCGGGACAGGGAGGCTAACATTGATTTTTTATAAGGCCCACCATGTGATGTATATATATATATATATATAAGATCCCCTCTGACCATCAGATTTGTAATCTCCTTCTAGGTAAAGAGTCAAAATATCAAGCCGATATTTAATTCAAGTAGGCCACACAAATAGAACAGTTGATGCAAAGACGTCCACCCTTAATTTTTATAGGGCCCACATTTATCGTGATGTGAAATCCACTCCAGCCGTTAGAGGCCACACAAAAATCCATGTGTGGTACCAAAATATCATGCTTACATGTGATTCAAATAGGCCCCATCAAAGGAATCATTTTGAATGGTGAGATTTTTTTTTACACTATTTTCAACTATGTGGTCCACTTGAATAATGGATGGGGCTAATTTTTGGACCCAAGGTTTACATGAGGTGACACACATGATGATTAGAGAAAATTTCATGTTAACACCATGGTATGTCCCATGACTTTTGATCTCTTTTTAATAAGATCCTATTAAAAGCCATCAAAGAAAAAACCGTCTCTCTTTCTGAGCATTAATTATATTATGAGGATTTTAATGGTGTGTATTCAATCACTACTGTTTTCATGTGGTGTGGTCCACTTGAGATTTATATTCCATTCATTTTTGGGATCAAGACCTGAAGTGATCTGTAAAAATGGATGGACGGCATGGATAAAACACATACTTCATGGTGGGGCTCATAGAGCACAGAGCACCGACCACTAGCCACCGGGCTAGGGCAGCCACTATAGCCGTCCGCAAAAATAATTAAAGAAGGAGAGTAGTGCATTAAATAAGGAGAGAAATATGGAGAATGGTTGTTTCTAAATAAAGTGGGATGATTAAATAAGTTGTACATGTGTGATATATTGGAGCTATGCCCCACATGTATAAAACATATCTAGTTCATTCATTAGATTGGGTCCTATGTAAGCATATTAAAGAACTTTTTTTTTAAAATTAAATCAATAATATAATATTCATTTACAAGATAAGTGAGTTGCTAAAAATCTATTCCAACAATATAAATTCCACTTATATGGGTGGTTCTAATAATGATGATTATTTACTAATTTTTAGTACATAAAATTTTATTGGTGAGCCCTATTTGACAAACGGACTGGATCTATGATATATAACTTAAATTATACTTAAGTAAGACGCGATGTCACATATCTTCATATGTAGTGCATTATACGCGTATTGATTTATTTGTCATTTAATGCAAGCTAGTTGGACCAATTTGAATGGTCCAACTAGTTGTGTGAGCATTACTCTCTCTCTCTCTCTCTCTCTCTCTCTCTCTCTCCACATATATATATATATATAAATATATATAGGGAAAAGGTACTATGTACTCAAGCATAAAGCGGTCGTCCGTGAGGTTGAGCTGTGTGGGCCCCACTGTGATGCCTTTCAAACATCAGCACCGTCCACCAGATGCACCATTCCATGGTGGGCCTGGACGGCCTAAAATCAGCCGTATACGGAACTCAGGTGGGCCATACCATTTAAAATCATCTGAATACATGCCAAAAACATATAAAAACAGTTGGTGGGGCCCACCTGAGTTTTCCATGCACCTGAAACTTGGTCTGAACCCTCATTAAAGTGGGACACACATAATGGATGGGCTGGATTTGCAAACCACATCTCGGTGGGCCCTCAAAAATGGTTATGAATGTTTTAATGGTGCATGGCCCTCTCGCACTTCCGTATGTGGTGTGGCCCACTAAAGTCACGGATTGACTTGATTTTAGGCCGTCCAGGCCCACCATGGAATGGTTCATCTGATGGACGGTGCTGATGTTCGAAAGGCATCACGGTGGGGCCCACACAGCTCGACCTCACGGACGACCGCTTTACGCTCGAGCGCACAGTACCTTTTCCCATATATATATATATATATATATATATATATATATATATATATATATATATATATATATATATATGGATCTGTCAGATGCAAATGCATGGTTCATTTGGTGGACGGTGCTGATGTTCGAAAGGCATCACGGTGGGGCCCACATAGCTCAACCTCACGGACGACCGCTTTACGCTCGAGCACACAGTACCTTTTCATATATATATATATGTATGTATGTATATATATATATATATATATATATATATATATATATATATATATATATATATATATATATATATATATGGATTTGCCAGATGTAAATGGTTTGTCGGATGAAAAGTTTAGATTGATGATTAGAAAAAATATAGAAAAAATATACCATGACCGTGCACATGGATAGATAAGTAGAAGGGTGGGTGCGTTTTATGCATGTTCAACAATTTATATTGGATGAATTATGAAGGGATGATTGGTTTTGTAGGCATAAAAAATGAGAGTGTAAGTATATATGTACATACACACACAAAAATTACATAATTAACAATCATATAAGTCAATGTTCACCCTAATTAGATAGATAATGCATATCAATAATCACGAGTTTCGTAAAATGATGGATGCATGTATGGATGGATGCATGGATGTATGCATGCATGCATGGACCTATGCATTTGTGCTTCAATGAATATGCAAGTGTACATGAGTGCACGTGTACACTTATATATACACCAAAATCCCAAGTCATTACAGCCAAAACCTTAGCTCTTTTTCTTTAAGGCTCTCGAAAAGCACAAAATAAAAAAAATAAAAAAATAAAAACTAAATTTCGTAACTCTCTCTTAACCTCAACATAACTAACCCTAAAAGCCATCATTTCATAAGAAAAATATCAATAATATCCCTCCAAGGGTCCACTAACACTTGGGCCTTGTTAGCATGTGAAACATGAGTCATATGAGTTTAGAAAAGTGAATAGACCCAATAATAATTTTGGTGTCATAATTTTAACAATCTCTACCTTGATAGAAAAATCACTTTCTTGCCTTGTCAATCTTCTTCTAAGCATTACCATCATTACTTCGTGCACATTCTGTCTCTATTCTTTTCTTGCCATGCCTAAAGAAGTGGAGTAAAACTTAAACTTCTCTATAAGAATAACTTTGTAAGCATGTCCGTTGGATTATTACTAGTGTAAATTTTCTCAAGAGTAACATCTTCTTCTTCTAGCATTTGCCGAATAAAGTGATGACAAACATCAATAATGTGCTTAGTTCGGGAGTGAAATACCAAGTTCTTCGCCAAATTAATTCTGCTCTTATTGTCATATTGCACAAGCAATGCTCCTTACTGAAGCTCCAAGTCATTGATCATCCCTTTTAACCATATAGGTTTCTTGAATGCCTCCGTCACTATCATGTATTTAGTTTCGGTAGTGAAAAGTGCAACTACGAACTAAAGCTTAGACACCCAATTGATAGCTCCACCAATTAGCATAAATGATTAACTGAAGTAGACATTCTATTGTCCACATTCCATACATAATTCAAATCAATATAGCCTATGAGTCTCTTTTCTAAATCTGCAAAACACAAGATGTATTTTGTCGTACCGCGTATGTACTGAAAGTCACCATTTCATCGCTTTCCAATGTCTCTTGAAGTAAATTCTTCGTTGTTGTCTGTCATCAAAACTTTCACTTACCACCTTGTCATTTTTTAACCATCACTTTTTTACATCTTGAAAGTGGCAAACACATTAGATTTATGTTTTAAAATATAATTCCAAACTTTTATAGGAAAGTCATCTATAAATGTTACAAAATAAGACGATCCTCCTTCAGAAACAACGAACGGTAGCCCCCACAAATCAGAATGCACGTAATCAAGCTGTCATTTATTGACATGTTTTCTTATTTTAAGACGCAACACTAATTATTTTTCATATATGCAATGCTTGCATATATCTAAATCAAAGCTTTTAAAATTAGGAATTAACTTACGATCAAGAAGTACCTTTATACCGCACTCGCTTATGTGGCTTAAACATGCATGCCACAAATGTGTCGACGTGGAATTCGCTATAAATACTTCAGGTCCACCAGATATATTTCTGATCAACAGGTAAATATTACCGCTTCGCTATACCTTCATTACTGTAAGATCCCATTTTGAAACCTTCAGGACACTATCATAATCAACAAACTTACAACCAATTGCATGTAGAGCTCTTGTAGAGATCATATTCTTCTTCAAGTCTGAAACGTGCGTCAAATTTGTCAAAGTACGCTCCACCTCATCAAATATCATGATGTGAATCGAACTAATTCCAATAATCTTTTAGGCATGATTATTGCCCATAACAATCAACCTACCATTATACTCGCTATATATGGTAAATTAACTCTGATGAGGACACATATCATACGATGCCCTTATATCCAAGATCCATTCTCGATAGAAATTCTCGATCTTGGTTATCGACAATACATCACAACCATCTAACACTTTTTCAGATTCAACTGAATTAACTTCCTTCAACGAATCATCTAACATCTCATCCTTCCATAGTTTGAAAAACTTACAGCCCCTTTTTAAATGTCATATCCTTTAACAATTCCAAAACTTCAATTTTCCTTTACCTCTTGACTTAGATCTAAATCGTGGTTTTCCCTTCTCTCACTCAGACAATCTTCACCAAGCAAACAACACATTCATAGAGGTACCTTCACCACTACTTTGCTGTCGCAATTGTTTTGACTTAAGGGATAGGATAACGATCTCGATGTCCAAAAGTATCTCTACTATGACAAAGAGTATCAACCGGATACTTAAACGACTTGGGAAAAGATGTAAAAAAAATTAGCATTTTGTATTCGTCATCAATCTTCACATCGACACTCATTAACTTGCAAACTAATTTGTTGAATGTGTTAATATGTTCAAATAAATTTGACTTTTCCACAATTTGTAGAGCACAAAATCACTTCTTTAGAAATAGACGATTGGTGAGAGATTTCGCCATATAAATACTCTTTAACTTTGCCCATAAACTCGTAATAGTTGTCTCATTTATGAAATTGTAAAAGACTTCATTGATAAGTACAATCGAATTATACTAATTTCCGTTTGATCAAATTAATTCCAATCTTCTTTCTTCATAAATTCTGGACGATGCGCTTTCCTAAAGAATGCATATTGCATCCCTTACTGAAATAAGAAGGCTTTCATCTTCAATCTTCATAGTTCAAAGTTATTTTTACTCGTGAATTTCTCTATCTCGAACTTCACATTCGATCTCCTTGACACCATATTGTAAATCTAAACTAACAAACCAATCTCGTTCTGATATCCCTTGTTGGAGATCCAGCCTTGCGAAAGCACCTTAATTTGAATTAAAACAAACAAAAGAAAACAAAAATCCTAGCAAACACACAAGAACACTTGATTTTTACGTGAAAAATTTTGAAGGAAAAAAATCATGGCACAAAGTGATGATCAATCTACTATTCAGAGAAGATTCTAGGGATGAAGATAACTTATAGCGAAAACACTAGTTATCTCTCTCAGAGGCTCTGAAAAAATATAAAAAATAACCAAAATTCGTAACTCTCTCTTAACTCCAACATAATTAATTCTAAAAGTCACCATTTCATAAGAGAAATGCCAAAAATGCCCCTCCAATGGTCCACTAACATTTAGGCCTAATTTGTATGTGAAAAATGAGTCATATAGGCTTAAAAAAGTGAATAGACCCAATGACGATTTTGGTGTCACAATTTTGACATAATTCACTTACTTTTGTTACATGAGAATGCAACAAAGACTCTTTTAAAGAATTTTGATTAATTTGAACTCCAAATCCTCAAAATCCTTACTATCAAACAATCCAAATAATGAAATCACTACAAATACTTCTTAATCCATGATGACAATTGAGCCATGAGAAGCCCATCGCTAGAGTTCTCAATATTGAGAAATTCGTTCACTTTGTTAATTACTTGTTTCTCCACTTTGTTTTGGGCTAATCGGACTGCTATAGCTACATTTTTTTTTTATATAAAAAAACATGTTGGCTGGGTGGGGTATTGGCATTATCTTCTAATCTCATGGAATTTTTTGCTGCCCCCACACTGCAAGGCTCTTCATGGATCCTTGAAATATGACCTCATACCCAATTGATGAATACTGTTGTAACCATGTCCCACCCACTATCCAAAATAGCTAATCGAACGGTTCAGATTTCATTTAAGCAGGCCACATGTGTAGGAATATCTTGTAACCATTTCCTTTAATTTTTAAAAGAAAGCGACGTGCGTATTTAGATTTATACGTAACAGAGAACCCGACCCGTCTCTTTCTTCCACGTGAATCCTGGATGGAAAGGATATCCATGGACCTGATAGCTCTTTCAAGATAAGTGTTTCAGACATCAGACCCACGTTACATGCATGGAACGAAATAATCCCTGTGAGTGCACTAAAGCAGGTGCACGTTCCTGGTACTAACACTTCACACGTGCCAATGGTCGCACATCCATCAGATCCAACACGACCATTAGGGTGGCCCCACAATGTAAACCACTTGGAATAAAATTTATGCTTGGTCTGCGAACTAGGTACATAAAAGAAATAAACCAACGGCCCATATTCAATATAGTCGAATTGACCACCAGGTGAGCTAAACGGCTTGATCTTTAACTTAAATAATATACAAAATGGGGCCCATCCGATTTGCAGTGTGGATCTCCCCAATTTGTTCCACATTAGCAAGCATGACTGTCACGTTATATAAAACCCTAACCCCGCAAATGCACTTTAGATTTCTTTGTTTCTTTATCTTGTGAACGTTGATTGAAGCGGATTGCGTGCGAGAACAACGTACTGCTTAACAAGCAACCTATTAGGCTCTGGGCGTCGGGTGAGATTACAAAAATGTAATTATTGCAGCTAGAGGAGATTATCCATATTTACCATGGGACAAACGTAACTTCACGATTGCTTTTGTGTCGGCACAGTCCTTCGTTTACTGGCCATTAAATAAATATATTAGTTAACGTGTGAGACAATTGAAAACAACATGTATTTGTTGTATTTATACTGTTCATCTATTTTGCAACATCATCTTATGGTAGACCTAAAAATGAGGCAGATCCAAAGTTCACGTGGACCACAACACAGAGAGTAGTGGGGACAATGACGTGATCCAGTGTGATGTTTATTTACCATCAAATCTATTCGTGGGTCTCTTGCTCCGGTGGTAGACTCTCAAGAGTTTCAACACCTGGTCTAGGGATCGAGTACCCATAGGTGGTGAAAATCCCACTACGGCATGAGTGTGTGGGTGTGTGTGTGTGGGTGTAACCAAAAAAATAAAAATAAAAGGTCAAACGGACCTGGATGAAGGGAAAACACAAATTTCAGCTTGACCCAAAACTTATGGGCCCTAAGAACTTTTCAATGGTAGGCATTCAATCCCTACTACTTTTTATGATGGGTCCACTAGAGCTTTGGATTTGATTGATTTTTGTCTCATGCCCTAAGATGATCTAAAAAAAGGATGGACAGTGTGGATATAGCTCACACATCATAGTGGGATCCACAAAACTTGTTGAAATCACGAAAGCTTTTCAAAATTGTCCTAACAATAGGCATGAAGCAATGCTTGAGCTGGGCAAAAACCAACTCGATCTGGCAGATCTGACCCGATCTGAATCGATCTGAAAGCCGGGAAGGGTGCGGTTCAAGTAGGATCAGTCAGATCTGACCGTTCATCGGATCGAGTTCAGATCAATTTCAATTTGGACTGATCCGATCTGAAATCCAATCCGATTGAATCCAATCCGATCCGGTCATATAGTATGAAGTTAAAATAGAGTCATTGGATGTTTGCATCTAACTGTTGAGAAATAAAGGGCTGAGGTTAAAACATTTCCTAAGAAAGGTAATGTAAGGGCAGTGCGGGTGGCATTGATGAGGCCTGCGTTGGGTAGACCAGGCGATGAAACCTGGTTCGGAAGCGGATTGCTTGGTGTATTTGTGGGCACAAATGTTATTCATGCAATTTATCCACTCGTCCAACTCTTTTAAAAGATAATTTTAGGGCTTCATCCAAAAAATGAAGTGTATCCAATTCTCAAGTGGAGCACACCACCAAAAACAGTGTGAATTGAACATCTACCGTTGAAAAATTATTGGGGGCTAAAGAAGTTTTGGATCAAGTTGGTATTTATTTTTTCCCTTCATCTATGTCTTTTTGATCTAATGAACAGGTTGGATGACAAATAAACATCACTGGGGCGGTGGGGCCTTATAAAGTTTTCAACAGTGGAAATCAGTACTTCTACTTTTTCCGATGGTATGGTCCACTTGAGCTTTGGATATGTATAAATTTTGGGTTCAACCCCTAAAATGATTTGGAAAAATGAATGGACAATGTGGATTAACCACATGCATTCATGGTAGGCCCACATGCATTCACGCTATATCACACACCAACTATAGAGCCGTGTGTGGCCCATGGACAAACTTCAATTTAATTTCTTGTATCACACGCAAGCGGATGCGGATTAGATACCGACAGGTTGAGTAGCTAGCGAGACTCCTTGTTGAATGACGTCACCAGGTTGTGTGGGACTCACCATGATGTATGTGTTGTATCCACACCGTTCATCAATTTGTAGAGATCATTTTAGGCCATGAGACAAACAATGAGTCAGATCTAGATTTTGAATGGATCCCACCACAGAAAACAGTGGGAAGAGTGACTCCTACTGTTGAAACCTTCCTAAGGTCCACTATGATGTTTATCTGAGATCTAACGTGTTCACAAGTTAAGACAGACATGAAAGAAGGGAAAACACAAATTTTCAGTTTTATCGAAAACTTTTGTGGGCCTTAGAAAATTTTAATGGTGGGAGTCACTCTCTCCACTGTTTTCTGTGGTGGGGTCCATTTGAGCTTTGGATCTGACTCATTCTTTGCCTCCAGCCCTAAATTGATATTTCCAAATGAATGAACGGTGTGGATACAACATATACATCATGGGAGGTCCCATAGAACTTGGTCACGTCACTTCAGTAGCGAGTCTAGCTACTCAACCTGTCAGTAACTAATCCGTGTCCCATGCAAGTTATATAACTGTTGTAGATGCATGTCGTGCGAAGACAAGCGCGTACGCGCCTCGAGATGAGATCAAAGTTACATGGGCCCCAAGATAATGTTTATTTTCCATATAATCTGTTAATAATGTTAAAAATACATGGATGAAGTGGAAAAACAAATTTCATATTGATTCGAAACTTCTACGATCTTAAAATGGGTCAATAGTAAACGTTCAATCCCCCACTGTTTTTTGCAGTGTGGACCAACTGATCTTTAGATCTGTCTTATTTTTCGGCTCAAGCCTTAAGACAAGCTCTCCAAATGGATGGACGGTTTGGATATAACACATACCTCATAGTTTGACCCAAAGAACTTGTTGACGTCAATACACCACCAGCCAATCCGCTTCTGGTTTGGTATCACCCACTTCTCTCTTCCGATCCGAACGGTACCCAACTACCTGGACTTGGTCCCGGATCGATCGAGTTCGGATTAGTTACTTAAAAATTCGGATGGACTCGAGTTGGGCCTAATTTGATCCGACTTGACTCGATGCCCACCTCTAAGCAATGCTACGGTGCCATAATTTAGGATGGACTAAATGCAATTCCTTCCCACCTAATCTCAACCCTTCCCATCCTCCCTAAAGGTGGAATGAAAATGAACGGACCAAATACAATTCCATCCCACCTAAGCATATTGAGTAAACTATGTGGGGCCCATAGTGATTTATATATTTTATCCACTCCATCCATCCATTTTAATAGATAATTCTATGACTTTAGCTTTAAGATGAAGTATATCCAAAGCTCAAGAAGACCACAACATAAGGAACATTGTGAATTGAATGTCTACCGTTGAAATATTCTTGGGGGCACACAAGCTTTGGATAAATACGAAATTTATTTATTTTTCTCTTCATCCATGTCTGTGTGATCTTTTGAACAGGTTAGATGACAAATAAACATCAATGTGGGTAGAGGTGGGCACCAAACGACTCGATCTGGCTAACTCGACTTGTCCGACTCATTTAGATCCAACTCGACTCGATCCGAATGGGTGAGTCGGTCTGAACTGAGTAGGCTTTGCCCAATCCAAACTCAAACTGAGTCAAGTTCGAGTTACCCAGTAACTCGACCTGAAACTCGATCTGGTTAGACTCGACTCATCCGAAACCCGACTCTTTAACCCTACCTACCACACCGTACCCTGGCCCTATCCCAAATTCTCTCCCTCCCTCCTCTTCCAAGCCTAACAACCCACCACTATCACCCTCCTCCTCCTCCTCCTTTCTCTCTCCTCTCTCTCCTCTCCACTCCCAACCCCCTCCTTCATCCTCCTCCTCTTCCAAGCCCGGCCATCACCCTCCTCCTCCTCCTCCTCCCTCCCTTATCTCTCAATTGGACTCAATGCCAACTTGATCTGACTTGGTTCTTTTGATCGGATCGGACTCAGTCCGAATTCGGGTAAGGCCTTTTTCAAAACTGGATCGAGTACCAAGTCAGCCCTAACTCCGTTCGACTCTGACTTGATGCCCCGGCTCTAACTGTGGGCCCTAGCAAGGTTTCAATAGTGAAAATTATTATTTCTACTTTTTCCTGTTGTTGGTGAGTAGGATTCTTCTTAAGTTTCTGGGACACTCATAATGATCTTAGACTTGACTCGATGAGAGTTGTAACTAATGAATTTTTTTAGAATTGTTCATAGGTTTCAAAAATGGTCTCTTTGTGAATTATTTGATGATGATATCTATATTGTGTGTCCTCACATGCCTAAATACTTCATACGGTTTAATGGCAACACCTGAGTACGCGAAATTACGGGGTGTTACAACCTAAGATCTTGTGTAGGGTTGAATTCACCGAATGCGGGTGCGTATGTGTTGTCTCCTTGGGAGCTTCTGGTGGGAGTGTACATAGGGCGTTGGATTAGAACTACATTTACTAGACACGGGTGCATACATGTTAGTTTCCATAGGAAGCCTTTGGTGGAAGTATACATAGGGCATTGGATTTGAACCACTAGTGGTTATTGGTTAGTTGATAGAAAACTAAGTCTCTGTGGGAACCACTGAAATGGGTGGAACCATTAGCTTAGAAGAAACCATTGTAAATGTTAGAAGTGAAGCTAATTTAAAACCATTGATAATTTAGCTTAACCATTGTAAGGTTAATGAGATTGTTATTTGTGTACATTTCTACTTATATATGTGAGTTTAATTTGTTGAATTATGAATGCAGAATTAGATGTATGCTAGGAGTTATATAGTTTGCACATCTCACACACAAGATCATTATCTCCTACATATAATATTTGGTTACATTGTTGTATCCTCCGTAGTCTATATAATTGGATCCATTTGGCTTGGAAGCCTAAGTGTTAATTATTTTATTATCTTAAATTGGTAAATTGATTTAATTAAGCAATTAATTTTTAATTGACAAAATTTTAAGTGGTCCTATCTCCCCTCTCTAAGATTTAGTCATAATTCTAAGCTCTGCCAAGCTTTTGCATACTATGATAGACAATTCATGTAATTTTTCAGTCAATCAAGGAATTCTTGGGTCGATTGAAGAACTCTATGATATTATTGGTCTCGCTGATATTATTCGTCAACCGAGAGACTGTTGATGTCTTAGTCGACCGAAGATGTGACCGAGCGAAACACGTAAGTACAAGGTTTTGTTTCTAATTCTGTACCGGGGCTATATAAACCGTGTTAATATGAGATTAAGGTAACTCTGAGAAAAGGCACAAACATGTTAGAGCTTATGAGAGAGACTCAATGATTTTGAAGGGAATTATCTTGAAGATGAGAGTTTTAAATCTATAAGTTATTCCATCTTTTGTAACTTTTTTATTATAATGAATTATTTATCGCTTGGTATCATGATTTTTTCCGACAAGAATATTTTCATATAAAATTCGTGTGTTATACGTGATTGTTTGAATTTTTATTTCTCTGTTACGTTTTATGGTTATTTGATGTTGCCTTTGCATTGGACAAGCCGTGTTAAGGCTTATTGCTTCTGTAACATCTCTTACCTTAAAAGAGAGCTAAGAAAGACATTTCATCTGTAATACACCGTAAACACGGCATTTTGTTGAGATTTAAAAGAAAGCCAAGAAAGACATTTCATCTACGCTACACGGTAAACACCGCATTTTGCTGGGATTTCTAAACCCGCCACCAGGATTTGAAATACACCCGTTTCCCTCTTCATCAAAGTGCCAAACGGCTTATTGTAGAAAAATGTGGAAGCGGATTGGCTGGTGTGTGAAAGTACCAGACGGCCTATTGTAGGAAAAAATGGAAGCGGATTGGCGTGTACCACACACCAGCGATATAGCTGATGTGGGTACGTGTCGTGCGAGACGAGCGCTGACACTCCTCCTGGTCGAGTTGCATGAACGGTTCAAAAGAGATCAAAGTTACAACATGGGCTCCGAAATAATGTATTTATCCACACTGCTCGTCCATTTGTCCATATCATTTTTAGAGCATAACCAAAAAATAATCATATCCAAAGCACAATTGTATATCCACACCACAAATCTCAGCAGGTAATGGTTTTCACTGTTAAAACATACGTAGGCCCACCATAAATTTTTATTTTCCATCTAATCCGTTCAAAGGTCGGAAAGACCATGATAAAGAGGCAAGGTCGGAAAGACCATGATAAAGAGGCAAAACAAATATCATATTGATCTAAAACTTCCGTGGCCTCCAAAAGGGTTTCAATGGTAGACGTTCAATACCTCACTGCTTTTTGCAGTGTGGTCCACTTGATCTTTAGATCTATCTTATTTTTGGGCTCAAGACTTACAACAATCACTCCAAATATATGGTCAGTTTTGATATAACACTTACCTCAGGATGGGACCAACATAATTTGCTGACGTCAGCCAATCGGCTTCCGGAAAAAGTAGATACCCTTTGGGCCCACACTTTGATTAATGACTGGTTTACAAGGAGAAAAGGAAACTGTGGCTTACATGAGGACTGAAATGCTAAAAACCACCGTCCGTTTTTATAGCTAATTAATGATGAAAAAAATTGAAGTAGATCCAAATCATGGGTAGACCATACCAAAGGAAACAGTGGTGATTAACACTTAAAAACTTCTTCGAGGGCAAGTTTTGGATCAAGCCGATATTTGTTTTACCCTTCATCCAGATTTATTTGACCCTATAAACAGGTTATATGACCAATAAACATTACGGTGAACATTTCGGTGGGCCTTAGGAAGTTTTTAATAGTGGGTGTTCAATCACCAATGTTTCCTATGGTGTGGTCCACCTGAGATTTGGATCTACTTCATTTTTGGGCTCATGCTCTAAACTGAGCTGTTTCCTATGGTGTGGTCCAACTGAGATTTGGATCTACTTCATTTTTGGGCTCATGCTTTAAACCGAGCTGGAAAAAAGGGATGGAGGGCCTGGATATACAAAATAATCATCAAGTGAGCCCCATGGTCAGGGCCGAACGGTGATGGCTGAGGCCGGGTCCGCACTTAATCCGCTCCCAAAACAGTGGAGCCCACCACATTATATCTGTATGTAAAACCTCTCTTCTTTCCCTCTCCTTCCTATAAATACCCCTTCTCTCCTTCCCCTCCAAACCAAACCACGATACCCCTCTCTCTCTCTCTCTCTCTCTCTCTCTCTTGTGTGTGAGCTCTCCCGTGTTGTGGGTGAAAATGTTAAGTAACACAGTGGACGCTTTAACGGGGAAGAGCAATGGGAGCAGAGTGGTAAAAATACAAGGGACAGTAGTGTTGATGAAGAAGAATGTGTTGGATTTCAACGACTTCAATGCATCTTTCCTTGATGGGATACACGAATTATTCGGAAAAGGCATCTCTTTCCAACTCATCAGTGCCGATCAAGCCGACCCTGGTCAGCTCCTGCTATTCATTTCCTTTTCCCTCACTAGGGGTAGTGACTTTTTTGGAAAATGACTCTCTCTCTGTGTGGTTGTGCGTAGACTTCTTGGCCGTTGGATCCTATTGGAAAAAGCAGACGTGGGACCAGCCAGTTATTGGGGAAATCGGATTGCGTACTAAGTTACTCAGTGCGATAGGTTAACTCTATTGGGCCCACCGTGAATGCATGTGGTTTATCCACACTGTCCATCCGTTTTTACAGTTCATTTTAGGCATTGAGCCCAAAATTGAAGCATATCCACAGCTCAAGTGGACCATACCACAGGAAACAGTGAAACTATTGATTTCCACCGTTGAAACATTTCTAAGGCCTACAGTGATGTTTATTTGTCATCCAACCTGTTCATAAGATCACACGGACATGGATGAAGGGAAAATATAAATATTAGCTTGATCTGAACTTCTGTGGCCCTCAATAACTTTTCAACTGTAGACGTTCAATTCATACTATTTCTATTGGTGTGGTCCACTTGAGATTTGGATAGGCTTCTTCTTTAGTCTAATGCCCTAAAATTATCTGATAAAATGGATGGACACATTGGATAAAATTCATAAATGACGATAGGCCACAGAGTTTACTCAATTACTCAGAACACAATCCGCTTCCGTTATTGAGATCCTTCATGTGGGTCCCTTTGTTTCAGCCCGTTGGATCGGCGGATTAGCTTTTTCCCGTGGATTGAATGCTCGCCATTATAAATTCCTTGGAGGCCACAAAAGTTTT
Organism: Magnolia changhungtana; assembly: GCA_030180095.1. NCBI lineage: Eukaryota > Viridiplantae > Streptophyta > Magnoliopsida > Magnoliales > Magnoliaceae > Magnolia > Magnolia changhungtana. The sequence continues at coordinate 962,152 of JASAUF010000493.1, forward strand.
GGATGAAGCTGATATATGTGTTAACAATAAGTTAAGACTAGCAAATAAACATTAAGGTTGGCTTTTCGAAGTTTTCAATAGTAGTCATTCAATCATCACCCTTTATTATGGTGTGGTCCACTGGAGATTTGTAACTCCATTTTTTCGGACCTTTCATTATAATGATCTGGAAAAACTGGCTAATGGTGTTGATATACAACACATGCATAAGGTGGGCCACGTTCGGGGCAACAACCACTGACGTGTTACCTGGGTAACACCTAATCCGCTCCCGTACAAACTCTTTTTTCAACAAAGAAAAACCTTCCGTACCGTTGCCGAGTCTGATGATGAAACGCAGGCTGTTAAAATTTTATTAGGAATAGCACACGTGAGGTGTAAGTGGTCAAATTAAACGGTCCAAATTATACTCCCCATTGTAACGTCTTATGAATAGAAAGTTAAACTTATTTAATCATTTGACTATTAGATTGTTGGATAAAAATGAAAAAATATCTAACGGTTCTGTTCCCACAAACAAGTGTCCACGAATCAGGGGTTAGGACTGCCCAACCAATCTGATATTTTAATTGTGACTTGGAGATAGTGGGATGCACAATTACTGCGGATTCCTTGAGTTAATATATGCCACGTGTACAATATCTAAGTGCCGGCATATCAACTATCATCCGCAGCCTGAGTATATATCATATAAAACATTTCAAATTTTGGTAGGGGGGTTTGCAATGGAATGGTATTTTCTTCGTTAGAATGAAAGTTTTAAATTACAATATGGCCTCTCTTCCGGGAAATAGTTCGACAGCGGTTCCTTTCCTTTGTCACCAAGATTATCACATGTTTATTCATGATATATTCTAATAATATAATTTCATCATAATGAAATACATTTTTCTATAAACAGAGAACGGTAATCGAGGAAAGTTGGGTGAAGCTGCAAAGCTCAAGGAATGGGTGTCGAACGTGTCGATTGTAGCAGGCGATTCAAAGTTCAAAATCACATTTGAGTGGGAGCAGAGCCTTGGGTATCCCGGGGCCTTCACTGTAAAGAATTCGCACCACAGCGAGTTCTTCCTCAAGAGCCTGACACTGGAAGATGTTCCAGACAAGGGTCGGATCCATTTCATATGCAATTCCTGGGTCTACCCTGCCAAATACTACAAACAAGACCGGGTCTTCTTTATCAACCAGGTACTTTTATTTTAGTTCGTATTAAATTAAGATATATGATTAAATCTGTGGATGTTTGAACGTTGGACCGTACGCATCCATAGGCGTGGTATTGCCGAGCACAGCAAGAGGTAACCTTTTCGAATATATTTTTTCTTTAGCGCTGATTGCTTTTTAAAACCATCCCTGGAGTGCCGTGCACCCGCCAGGGCATTGAAGCCAGAGGGAAGCTGACTGTGCATACTTGGTAAAATTTGGAAGGGGTGTCGGTGAGAAATCCACTCCAACCACATGTTTTATAAATCATCTTATAGCATGAGCCAAAAAAGGAGGCAAATCTAAAGCTGAGCTACGCAACAAAAAACAATAGATACAGTACACTCATAGTTAAAACATTTGGACTACTTTATGAATGATTTGGATTACATAAAAACATCACGGGGAGCCAAAAAGGTTGGAATGGTAGAGAAGCCCTTTTCACTTTTCCCACAGTATGGCCCACTTGAGTTTTGTATATGCCTTATTTTTTATCTCATGTTTTAATAATGATCTTACAAAATGGATGGAAGCAGGGGATTTCTCACAAATATCATTGTGGGCTCAACATAACTTTCAATTATAGGAACTTTATGGAAAAGGCATTCGGTCAATGTTATGCATATTAGTTACCACTCCATGAGGACCTATGATGTGCTTCACGTGGTTACCATGATATATATTTTATTCATGCCATCCATCCATTTTGAAAGACCATTTTAAGGCATGAGCCCAAAAATGAGGCATATCAAAGGCTAAGTGCACCACACCATGGAAAGCAATGAGATTGAAAACATATAGTTGAAAACTTCATAGGGGCACAAAATGTTTGGATCAAGCTGATATTAAGAACATGTTAGATGATAAATAAACATCACGATGGGCACTAAGAAGTTTTTGACGGTAGGAGCTCAATCCTCATCATTTCCTGTGATATGGTCCAATTGAGCCTTCAATTAGCCTCCTTTTGAGGCTCATGCTCTAAATTATCCTATCAAGATTAGGGCTATATACGAACCGGGCTAGCTTGGTTAGCTTGCTCGACTCGGCCCGACCTGGAACTAAATTCGGGCCGGGACGGGCCATTTCCTTCAGCTCGAAACTGAGTTCGGGCCGAGTTCAAACATGTCCCAATTCGGCTCGACTCGGTCCAAAACCCGACTTGACCTGGCCTAACTCGGCTGCTTATATATATATATATATATATATATATATATATATATATATATATATATATATATATATATATATATATATGGAAAAGGCACAATGCGCTCGAGCTGATTTTAACGCCCCATGAGGTCGAGCTCTGTGGGCCCCACCGTGATGCGTTTCGAAAATCTACCCCATCAGTCAGATGCACCATTCCATCGTGAGCCTAGGTCTCAAAAATCAACTCAATCCGTGACTTGTGTGGGCCACACCACATACAGAAGTGAGGAGGGGTCGTGCACTATTAAAACATTCATAACCATTTTTGAGCGCTCACCGAGATGTAGTTTGCAAATCCAGCCCATCCATTACGTGTGTCCCACTTGAATGAGGGTTCAGACCAAGTTCCAGGTGCATGCAAAACTCAGGTGGGCCCCACCAAGTGCTTTTATATATTTTAACAGTGTCTTCACATAATTGTAGATGGTATGGCCCACCTGAGTTCAGTATACGGCTGATTTTTGGCATATCCCATAATTTAAAGGGTACCCATCAAATGAACGGTGTTGATGGTCGAAACACATCACGGTGGGGCCCACATTTCGACCTCGACCTCACAGAGCTTATCGTATATATATATGGAGTGCATTGTACCTTTTCCCATATATATATATATATATATATATATATTCTAAATCCTTATCCTAATCATTTGAAACAAAGAAGTGAGAACGTCGTCCATCCCTTTGTAGATGGAGCAGGCCTGAACTCACCTGATTGCTCATCAAACCGAGTTCAGGCTGGACATGTTGGCCCGGTGACCGGGCCAGGCCGGGTTCGAGCTGAGTGTGGCTGGTGACCGAGCCGGGCCGGATTGAGCCCAGTTCAACTCAGATCGACTCATGTACACCCCTAATCAAGATAGATAGATGACACAGATAAATTATATATATCACGATGACCTACAACAATTAATAACGATAGCCATTTAATGCTAACTAGTGGTTGGGCATACTTTATCTATGGATGTAACTCATTCTTTGATTGATCAATGGTGTAAAATTAAATTCTGAATCTAATTGACGAAATGAATTTGACATATCCTAGGGTGCCCCCCACAACCCTTAACATATGACAATCATGACCCCTAACACATGACAACCTAAACCTTTAACACATCACAACCACCGACCACACTTTTTTTTTTTTTTTGGTTAGCTTGTTAGTACACCCACTGTTAGGTCATACTTCACTGTTAGCCACCCCTGCTAGGGAATGATGCCAAGACCTCGATGTTGAAACGAGGTATCTTTCACTCAGTCTACCACTTGAGCTATAGATCTCGGTGTTACCACCGCCCACACTTAACACATGACAACCACAGCCCATTCCCTTGATACATGATAACCCAAACCCGTAATACTTACAACCACGACCTAACCCTTTACACACTCGTGACAACCACGACCCAAAAACGTAGACCCTTAAAAGTTGTCATGTATGGAAGAATCACATTTTTTTTCCAACAGAATTACCTTCCAAGCAGCACGCCAGAGCCGCTACGTAAGTACCGGGAAGACGAACTTGTGAATCTGAGAGGGGATGGGACAGGCGAGCTGAAGGAGTGGGATCGGGTCTATGACTATGCTTACTACAATGACCTGGGCGCTCCAGACGGGGGTGCGAATTTCGAACGTCCCGTTCTTGGAGGGTCGAAAGAATACCCCTACCCACGTAGGGGACGAACGGGCCGTGCACCCACAAAAAAAGGTGAGATTCGATGGTCAAGATCGTTCTGTAATGCACTGCATTTAGATTTCTCTCCTTTGCTGATGCTCATCTTAAACTCTGTTCTAATCCAACAGACCCGAAAACGGAGAGTAGATTACCGCTTATAAGCCTTGACATTTACGTTCCAAGGGATGAGCGTTTCGGTCACTTGAAGATGTCAGATTTCCTAGCATATGCTCTCAAATCCATCGTTCAGGTGTTGATCCCAGAGCTGAAGAGTGTGTTCGACAAAACGCCAAATGAGTTCGATACATTCCAAGATGTACTGGATTTATACGAGGGAGGGATGAAACTGCCCAACATCCCGGGTCTAGACAAGATCAAGGACAAGATCCCGTTGGAGATGATTAAAGAACTAGTTCGAACAGACGGTGAAAGGCTGCTTAAATTCCCCACACCTCAGGTTATTCAAGGTATGTATCTGACTAGTCTTAACATCCAAAAACTCACAGAATGTGTAGGCTACTTGTACAACTGAGAGACACAAGGTGCAACACGCATCCACACACATACCTGTTTTCTTAGCTCACACCTGTTGGTCGGGCGATTCTAATTACCATTGTCAAGATTGTTATTTGAAGAGCAGGTCCAATCATCTACTTGAGCCATCCATCTAGTGTACCCATCTTGGACTTCTGTGTGGTTTGGAAGGATCATGTTGATTAGATGTAGGGATGATAATCGGTTGGGTTGGCCTGCGGGTCAACTAGCTCGCTCACCTTCCAATGAAGGTTCAGGCACGCCGAGCTAAACGGGCAGTGGTTTAGTCTCAGGTTAGATAATGTGGCCCTGTGACGCAGAGAAGGACGTGAGGAGGTTGATCATAGTCTTACCCAGGGAATAACTAATTAGAATCCACTAAGCTCTATGGATTCCTTATAGAGTTTCCTTGATTCAACGAGGGATAAAATAAAAATAATTTCTAATAAATTTGAAAAATAAATTGATTGATGATATAAAATAAAAAATAAAAAAATACAATCCTTTATATAATGAGCTCAACCATAAGACGGGGTTTTAGACTCAAACACCCTAAAAACATAACTTACTATAAATGTTATAGGTAAATCCGAACCGAGCCGCATCAAGGCCAACTCAAGCACCAATGAGCGAGGCCTCGGACTGATGAGCATTCGATCCGAGGTGAATGTCCGACTCGAGGGCTCTTGCAGAGCTACGACACCGACTTAGAAATCACGCATCTTGCGGGGACCTCAGATCAATAACAGTACGTCCGACCTGACTATATCGACACGGAATGCACAGGAAGCTATCGTGCGCCCGATCACTTTACCTCCAAGATGATCCTCCCTACCCGCTACTCAAGCAGTAACTTATTCATGGGCTCGGGTTGCCAGGTAAGATCGGAGCCATGAGGTTGGCTCGAGTGGGAACTTGGTCAGCGACAATATCAATGGACGACCCCAGTAACACACGACTGGAGTAATACCTAGCGCACGATATCTGAAAAACTGTCAACGACCACGCTCGCGTAGCCCTCACGTAGTGGCGATGACCATGCCGAGATTGTCGGACACGTTCATTGTAACCCTCAGGTATAAATACAGATCATTTCTACAAGAATAGGTACGCAAGATCTCGCACCCTCACTCTACTCTACACCACTTAGACCTTGTTTCCTTAGCCTGACTTAGGGATCGGAGGGTCCCCTGCTTGAGTCAGGGTCTCCTTTGTTTACTGTTTTGTTCAAGACAAGGGTTCGCTCCGAGCACGCAGGGCTCGGCGGAGGGTGATTCAGATTTTTGCATCAACAATAAATAGTAAACTTATTAGGTCATCATTTATACTAGACTTCATGGTTTTTGGCCAAAAATAGTAAGTGTCCAATTTGGCCTAACCACGTTTTTCTCTTAAAATTTTAAAGCCATTTTAATGTTGGGCACTAATCCTAGAACTCAAAGGATCAAAAGTTATAATCAAACTAAAACTTATTATTTATAGTAAAAATGAAAATAAAATGGACTTTTGACCGTGGATCTCATGGAATCTCGTAAATCCAGCATGGGCAACCCGGCACAGCGGGATCAGTTGGCTAAAGTAGCTTCTACTACCCCAAAATTATGTACGATAAGTTGAAAAACTCATTCCAGCTTGCGAGATACGATTGTTTTAAGGTTCCGACAGTCTTGATCACTTCTGCCTCAGATCGGGCCTTCCCTGGTCCATCTTTGTCATGAAAGTGTCCGTGACCCACTCTACATCACCCTTTAAGTAAATGCAACAGGATCAGGTTGATCCCTACCTAACCTGACGCACCCATGTAGCTTGTCAATGGACTAATAGGCCGAGCCAGATGATCCAATCTAGCCGAGCGCCCAAATCCAAAAAACAAATTAATAGACAATAAATATACACATGATGTATGTAGGTTTTTTGGTACCCATTAATTGCAATGCTGGCATATGCATTTAGTTCTGAGCAGCAGTTCTGGGCCCCTTTAGTTCGAGCTGAACCAAACCTGACCCGTTGCCACCCCTAACCAGATGACCTTAGCCATCTCATCCATATCTTGGGAAGAGTATGGCTACAGAAAAGAATTCCAACTTTCTGATGAATATGACAATCAAATCAGTTAGCCTGTTGCTCTGCTGACTGCAAAACATGGGCCAGATCTAATGGATGGTCTGGATTTGATTGTTGGACTGCCCCCATTTGTCTCTATGTAACTAAGAGCACTATAACATGTAGTCCTCACCAATGGTCCTGTGAGTCAATCTCTGATCTCTTCTATGGTGTTGGAAAACTATGACAGCTGACAAAATTGCTTGGAGGACAGACGAAGAATTCACACGAGAAATGCTTGCAGGAATGAACCCAGTTATCATCAGCCGCCTCCAGGTAAATCAAAGCTTCGACAGTTTGATTATCTTCACTAATTACCCTTTATTCGATAAGTGGATAAATTAAGATTAAGAATCCGTAATTTGCAGGAATTCCCACCAACAAGTAAGCTGGACCCGAATGTATATGGCAATCAGGATAGTTCAATAACAGCAGAGCACATTAGGAACAACTTGCATGGTTTCACAGTAGAAGAGGTATGGCTAATTAATTTTAATATTTTGATTGAATAAGTGATCTTTGTGTGTGAATTATACTCCTGGATTGGTGTATGCTCATTGATCTTGACCTGATAGGCTGCTTCCTGGATGGGCAATGACCTAAAATTGATCATGATCTCGTGTTTATAACCAAACGGAACGATGACCTGATTAATGGAGTGGTCCAGTAAGATGGTTTTGTATATTCGGTTGGTTAGCCTTTCGGGCTATGGCCCATTGATTAAATGATCCAGATCATTGGGATGTGATAGGTCAGACCTTGAAGTTGGTTACCGCCGCTCAATTTAAGCAGCATCATAGCGTTGGATGGGCCAACTGATTGTTGATGTGTGTATCACCATCCAACAGTTTGGAATGATTCAGGCACTGTTGATCAAGTGCCTTTTTTTTTTTCAAAAAAAAAAAGAAAAAAAAGAAAGATCAAGTGCCTTTAATCTGATGCAGAGAAGGCAATTTTCGGTTCAACCAAAGCCTATGTCAGTTTCAACTGAAAATTCCGATTTTGGCCATTTACTACTTGTGATATTTTGCATGATTTCGGTTCAACACTTGATCCGACCGAGGAATGTTGTGTTGAGGGCCTTGCACAAAGCCTTAGGATCTAGCCCTCCAGAACAAACCAGAATTATGAATAATAAAGCAATGAAAACAATCAATGCATCAATCACACACCACACAAGAGATTTTTACGTGGAAAACCCTCAAAGAGGTAAAAACTACGGGACCTCGTCCAGATCAACAATTCACTATGAAGTAGAACGTTATAAACTTCTTCACTCACGCAGGAGTGGATAAACAATGAGAGAAACAAAGAAAAAACGGAGAGATCTCACCGATTACGAGGACATAGAAGTGCTGAGACATAGGTTACACAGTAGATAACCTCCACGATCTCCTTCTATAAGCTTCCTCTCTCTCTTTTCTTTTCTCTCTCACCTTTGATAGCCCTAAACCTTTTAGCAAATTTTTTGTAAAGCTTTAGGAGACCCTCTTGTCATACCTAGAAAACCCTAGGAACTCCTATTTAAAGTTTTAGGAAACTCCTTTCCGCATCCCAGTTGCGAAAAGACTTGCGACACGAAATTCGCGCAAAATCGCGGAACGAATCTGCGTAACCTCGACTGGTCGAAACGAGTCCACGACCGGTCGAGAGCCACCTTCGACCGGTCGAACACCTCCTTCAACTGGTCAAGCACCTCGGAGAAAAATAGTCCACAGTCACTGGACTTTGAGTCGTGTCACGACTCGTCTTCTACGACTAGTCGACCACAGCCTTCGACCAGTCGAGCGAGGCTCACGACCGGTCGACGACGGGTCAAAAAACTCATCAAATCTCCCCCCTTTTGACCAAGGAGGGATCCACCTTCTTCAAGCCAGCCAGGTTTCTACAAATCTCAAATTTGCCCTTGAGCAAAGCCTTGGTCATCATGTCTAACCCATTATCGTCCGTGTGGACCTTCTCAAGCTGTAACACCTTTTGTTCTAAAGTATCCATGATCCAGTGATACCGAATCTCTATGTGCTTCGACTTGGAATGCTGACTTGGATTCTTGCTCAAGTGTATAGTACTTTGATTATCGCAATAGACCACGTGCTCCTCCTGCTTTAGGCTAAGTTCCTATAGGAACCTCTTCATCTAAAGCATTTCTTTATATGCCTCTATGACTGCAATGTACTCGGCCTTTGTCGTCGACAATGCTACGACCTTCTGCAGCCTGCTCTGCCAGGAAACCGCTCCCCCTGCAAACGTGAACATGAACCCCGATGTAGACTTCTTGGAGTTTATGTCATCCGCCATATCTGCATCTGTGTAGCCCTCTAACACAGTTTTACCGTCACCATAACATAGGCTCAACCTGGATGAGCCTCTTAGATACCGCAGTATCCACTTAACCGCTGCCCAATGCTCTTTGCCAAGATTGACAAGATACCGGCTGACAACACCAACTGCATATGCTATGTCTGGGTGTGTACAAACCATAACATACTTCAAACTTCCTACAGCTGAAGCGTAGGGTATTTTCTACATTTCTTCCACCTCTGCCTTCATCTTGGAACACTACCTGTCGCTCAATCTGAAGTGACCATCCGAAGGAGTAGCTTGATTGATTGACTTCATTGCATTCATATTGAACCGCTTCAGAACTTTCTTAATATACCGCTTTGTGTGACTAAAGCTTTCCTACTACTTCATGGGTTATCTCCTTCCTAGGATGCTGTTTAGTCCCGGGGCCCCAAGTCTTTCATCGCAAAAGACTTACCCAACTCCTGTTTCAGCCTGTCGATCTTCTTGATGTCTTTTCCCAAGATGAGCATGTCATCAACGTATAATAGTAGAACTAAGAAATCACCATTTGAGAACTTGCGCGTGAACACACAGTGGTCCGACTCCGTTCTGTCATACCCATGTTTCAACATAAACGAGTCGAACTTCTTGTACCATTATCGTGGAGCTTGTTTCAGCCCATACAAGCTCTTCCTCAGCTTACACACCATATACTCTTTGCATTTGACTTCGAACCCCTCTGGTTGGTGCATGTAGATCTCTTCTTCCAGGTCACCATGGAGGAAGGCAGTTTTAACATTTAACTGCTCTATCTTTAGATCTATGCTAGCCGCCAACCCAAGCAACATCAGTATGGATGTCATCTTCACCACTGGTGAAAATATCTCCTCGAAGTCTATGCCTTTCCTCTAACCAAACCCTTTCACCACAAGTCTAGCCTTGAACCATGTATGTGAATTCTTCTGCTCAATCTTCTTTCTGAACACCCACTTGTTGCTCAGAGCTTTCTTGTCCTTGGTAGTTTCACCATATCATAGGTGTGGTTCTTATACAAGGATTCCATCTCCTCTTGCATAGCTTTCAACCACTTTCCCTTATGCTCGTCGGCTAAGGCCTCAGAGTAATCTTCTGACTCTCCCCCATCAGTCAGTATAATGTACTCATGTGCCGAGTACCTCTTGGACGACTGTCTATCCCTAGATGACCTCCTCACCTGTGGCTCAACAAGTGGATCAAGTGGGGGCAGCTCCCCTGGTCCATCTTCTGAAGGAACTCCCTCGTCCTCTGCACCTTGTTGTACTCCCCCATCATCAGGCACCACAGAGGAAAGTAATGCTTAGGATCCATGTCCTCTAGCTCACTTGAACTAGGTCGGTTCTTCTCTCGCTTACCAATGTCTTTACATACACCGATCTTCAAAGAAAACCACATCTCTGCTCCTGACGAGCTTCCTCTCGGTCGGATCCCACAATCTGTAACCGAATTTTCCATCACCGTACCCTAAGAACACACACTGCCTAATCTTCATATCGAGCTTGGACCTCTCATCCTTTGGTACGTGAAAAGATGCCCTGCATCCAAATACCCTGAGATGATTGTATGATGGATCATGTCCAGTCCACACCTTCTCAGGTACTTCTCTATTCAACGGGGCTGATGGAGACCTGTTTATCAAATACACTGTCGTGTGCATTGCTTCTCCCCAGAACGTCTTGGGCAATTTTGCATGGCATAACATGCATCTGATTCTCTCTATAATGGTGCAATTCATTCGTTCAGCTACACCATTATGCTGGGGGTCTTGGGAATCGTCTATACATGTCGTATACCCAGGGACTTGCAGTACTCATGAAAGTCGCTAATGTATTCACCACCATTGTCAGTGCGGATGCACTTCAATGGTCTACCTGTCTCTCTCTCGACCATAGCATGAAACAATTTAAACACACTAAAGACCCCGTCCTTGGAATTCAAATCATAAACCTAAACCCTCCTAGATGCATCATCTATAAAAGTAACAAAATACAATGCCCCACCCAAAGTTTTTGTCCTTATAGGATCACAAATATCAGAATAAACCAAATCTAATGCATGCACTTTATTAACATGAGAAACAGATTTAACAAATGAAACTCTATGTTGTTTCCACTCCGATAAACAATCAAGACACGGGTTTTGAGAGGTGTACTGTCATGTCCGGAAGGAGCATTGGTGTAAGGCATTCGCTTCCTCGCTATTCATCTCTCGAAAGGCATTTACTTGAAGCCCTTTTTCACTCATGTGGCCTGAGACGCTTCGTGCACATGCCTCAATAGTCCGAATCTTCACTCATCCCTCTGGTCGCGCCAACGTGAATTCAAGGTTGATTCAACCCATCCTTGCACATACTGACACTTGCCTTGTAAAGGATGCAACACTTCTTTCCTCTGGCCACAATCAATGAACCCTTGATGAGCTTTCATCGCCCACCAGCAAACTGGCTTTCATAGCCATTATCATCCAACCTTCCCGTCGACATCAAGTTGAAGCGAATGTCTGGGATATGCCTCACATCCCTGAGAACCAATGTGCAGCCCACATCGGTCTTCACACAAATATCACTGACTCCCATGATTTTTGACACACCAGAATTTTCCATCTTCACAGTCCCATAGTTACTTGACTTGTAGTTTATGAAGGAGTCCCTACGTGTAGTCGCATGAAAGAAGCTCCCGAGTCTATCACCCAATCGGTGTCCTGACTCGTAGCCGTGAGACATACATCATGATCTACAGAAAGAATAACTACAACGTCACCATCTGAAGCGACCACAGTGGAATCTGATTCATCTTCCTTCCCTTTTCCTTTCTTGTCGTTTTTCTTACCACGACATTCATGCTTGTAGTGGCCCTTTTTGCCATAATTTCAGCAATCAACATCCTTTCTGTTGCTCGACTTACCTCTTGATTTATCTCGGGCCTTCTCGCCCTTCCTGTTCTTTCATCTCCCTCGTTCCTGTGTCACAAGAGCCTCTTGCTGAGTAGACCACTAAGACTTCTTCCTTGTTTCTTCATTGAAGAGACAGCTAGTTACCTGTTCCATGGATATCTTTCCGTCTGGCGCGGAGTTACTTAGAGACACCACCAATGTCTCCAACTATCAGGCAATGAACTAAGCAATAGTAAAGCCTACAGTTCATCATCTAGGACCATCTTCATAGAGGTGAGTTGGTTCACTATATTGTTGACCTCATTCATGTGCTCGGCCACAGAGCCACCATCCTTGAACTTGAGATTCATAAGTCGCCTTATCAGAAAAATCTTATTACCGGCTGCTTTCCTCTCATACAACCCTTGTAATTTCAGCCATAGGCTAGCGGTTGAGGTTTCCGTAGACACATGGTGGAACACTGAATCATTCAACCATTGTCTAACAAACCCCACCGCCTTTCGGTCCATCTTCTTCCAATCATCATCAGTCATGTCCTTGGATTTTGCTGATATGCCTAAAATTGGAGAATATAGGTCCTTACAATAAAGTAAGTCATCCATCTTAGACTTTCATATGGTTCAGTTAGAACCATTGAGGCTGATCATCCTTGATGAGCCACCTTCCATAATTCAAAACCGATCCTACCCATTCAATGAACTTAGCTCTGATACCACTTTGTTGGGGGCCTTGCACAAAACCTTAGGATCTAGCCCTCTAGAACAAACCAGAATTATGGATAATAAAGCAATGAAAACAATCAATGCATCAATCACACACCACACAAGAGATTTTTACGTGGAAAACCCTCAAAGAGGTAAAAACCACGGGACCTCGTCCAGATCAACAATCCACTATGAAGTAGAACGTTACAAACTTCTTTACTCACGCAGGAGTGGATAAACAATGAGAGAAACAAAGGAAAAACGGAGAGATCTCACCGATTACGAGGACATAGAAGCGTTGAGACATAGGTTGCACAGTAGATAACCTCCACGATCTCCTTCTATAAGCTTCCTCTCTCTCTTTTCTTCTCTCTCTCACCTTTGATAGCACTAAACCTTTTAGCAAATTCCTTGTAAAGCTTTAGAAGACCCTCTTGTCATACCTAGAAAACCCTAGGAACTCCTATTTAAAGTTTTAGGAAACTCCTTTCCGCATCCCAGTTGTGAAAGGACTTGCGACACGAAATCCGTGCAAAATCGCGGAACGAATTTGCGTAACCTCGACTGGTCGAAACGAGTTCACGACCGGTCGAGAGCCACCTTCGACCAGTCGAGCACCTTCTTCAACTGGTCAAGCACCCCGGAGAAAAATAGTCCATAGTCACTGAACTTTGAGTCGTGCCACGACTCGTCTTCCACGACTGGTCAACCACAGCCTTCGACCAGTCGAGTGAGGCTCACGACCGGTCGACGATGGGTCAAAAAACCCATCATGTTGGTTTGGTCTGGTCCGACCGAGAATTATATCCGGTCTGACCTATCAAAATGCGTAAGTGTGGGTTATATTTCCAATCAGGTATGAGGTATATAAATGCTCTTGTAATTGCATAATTAAGAATAAGATAAATAGAGCATAACCTATATTCAAGGGTTTTGAAGAGGAGTTACGTTTCTACTGTAAGTTGTTCCATCTCTTGTAATGTCTGATTATGATTATAATAGATTAATAATGACTTTGTACTCTCTTTTTTTTTTTTTTTTCCGTAAAAATTTCCACGTAAAAATCTTCATATTCTTTGTATTAGCTTGTTCTTTTTTGTTCTTATGTTGCTTCCGAACCCAACAGACAGTATTAAAGATTTTTGTATCCCAACAGGCACTTGAGAAAAACAAGCTGTTCATCTTGAACCATCACGATGCATTGATGCCATATATCAACCGGATAAACTCAAGCTCCAGTGGGACCAAGATCTACGCCACAAGGACGCTCCTCATCCTGAAAGATGATGGGACCTTAGCGCCGTTGGCGATTGAGCTAAGCTTGCCTCACCCACAGGGAGAGCAACATGGTGCGGTGAGCAAAGTCCTCATTCCAGCCGACGAAGGTGTTGAGGGCTCAGTATGGCAGTTGGCAAAAGCGTACGTGGCTGTGAATGACTCCGGCTATCATCAGCTGATCAGCCACTGGTATGAATGATATCAGGTTTCCTGTTGAAAATAATGAAATTTGGAATGAAGATGGACGGTCTTGATCGGTTATTGATGTAACTACAGGTTGAACACACATGCAGTGATAGAGCCGTTTGTGATTGCGACAAACAGACAATTGAGCGTGCTTCATCCAATCCATAAGCTCTTGAGCCCGCATTATCGTGACACCATGAATATCAATGCCTTGGCTCGGCAGATCCTGATCAATGCTGGCGGCTTGTTCGAGAGCACCGTCTTCCCGGGGAAGTTTGCCATGGAATTTTCTGCTGTGGTTTACAAGAACTGGGTTTTCACTGAGCAGGGACTTCCAGCAGATCTCATCAAGAGGTAATTATAAAACGGAATGAACCTTGAAGTACTGATCATTGTACGTCCAAGGCCCATCTCTCGGCTGTCCAAAAAGATGATGTGATGATGGAGGTAGCTGAAAAAAACTCCCCTATCAAACAACGACTAAAAATATTGGAGTGTTGGTGATGTAGAGCGGGCCGCGGACAGTTTTATGGCCAAGATAGATCAGAAAAGGCCCGGTCAACGACAGAAATGATTCGGACCGTTAGACCCTAAATCCAGCGTATCTCGCAATTCGAAATGAGTTATTCGATGTACCATGTATGATTTTGGGGCAGGATGAGCTACTTTAGCCACCCAACCCTGCTACACCGGGTTGCTCATGCCGAATTTGTGAAAGACTATCAGATCGTCGGTCGAATTCCCATTTTATTTTCGTTCGGCTTTACAAGTTGTGCCCAACATGAAAAGTGCTTAGAATAATTAGGAGAACATCATGGTAAAGCCAAATAGGACACTTACTATTTTTGGCCGAAAACCATGTGCACTAGTAGACATCATGACCCTCTATAAATAGTAAGTTTACTATTTATAATAAATTGCGATTTTTAGGAGTTTTAGTTATAGTTTGATTCCGAAACTTCTCACATGGCTTAGTATCCCTATTTAAAGGGTTGTGAACTCATTTATTTCATTAATCAATTAAATTATGAATTTTATAGAATTTATTTTCTATTTTTCTTGCTTTTTCATCATGGATTCAAGAAGTCCCCGTGAGGAGTCTAGAGAAGCTTCCTGTATTCGGAATAGTTATCCTTGAAGAAGATAGTGATCGACCTCATCACAGTTATCCCTGTGTCAATTGGTTTAGTTGTTCACTCTCATATCCAATGGCATGGGCCACAGTTTGACTGGATCAACAGCTTGGATTAAAGGGCCCTTACATGTATTGCAAGCCCTCATTATCAAAACACAACTAGATCTTGGGTGATCACAGCCATACAATTAAAGGGCATGCAAAATAGACTGTAAAAGTGTCTCCCTGTCCATTTTCATAGTCATCTAAGCGTTACCCCCTATTGAACGGTCAAAAAAAAAAAAAAAGGCCTTACCCCTGTTGAATGGTGCAGGCTACGTTGATTCCAGCAGTCCACCCTATTAGATCCACACCTTCAGTCAGACCATAGGTTATTAAGTGAGCATTTGGATCTTTAAGTTACTTAAGATAAGTTATTTATACCTTAAGTAGCTTATTTTGATTTCTACTTATTAAACCGAAGTTATTAAGTAACTTTAAATATAAAAAAAAAAACTACCTACAATTGATCATAAACCAAACTTATTTACTTATTTCAAGTAAGTTACTTATCTACCGCTCTAAATAGAAAAAGTAACTTATTTAGAGTAGGGCTTCTTTGGATACCACCAAAACTTTTTCTTTTAGTTTAAGTAATACACAACAATTGCATAGAACTGATCTAGAGGCACATCTTCATTTCTTCCACCCCGGTTGAATTGGCGGGTGAAATCATTGGCGGATACCAAACAGTACCCCTCCTATCCAACGCTTAACTTCAATTGTAAGCGGGCCCACTTGGGCTCCAAGTAAATTAAGATTAGAGTAAGTTACAAGATTAGTATATTGATTACTGATTATTGACTTATGAATCCAAATCATGTAGAGGAATTGCAGTGGCAGACACAAGCCAACCCCATAACCTGCGGCTCCTAATTAAGGACTATCCATACGCCGTGGATGGGCTTGAGATCTGGTCTGCGATTGAGACGTGGGTCAGTGACTACTGCTCCATCTACTACAAGTCCAACGTTGCAGTCCAAGCCGACCGAGAGCTCCAAGCTTGGTGGACCGAGATCCGCGAGGTGGGCCATGGCGATAAGAAGGATGAGCCATGGTGGCCCAAGATGCAAACGGTAGCCGAGCTGACCCAGACATGCACTACCATCATATGGGTGGCTTCAGCTCTCCATGCAGCAGTCAATTTTGGGCAGTACCCATATGCGGGCTACCTTCTGAACCGGCCAACCTTAAGCCGGCGGTTCATGCCTGAATCGGGCACACCCGAGTACGCAGAGCTGGAGGAGAACCCGGACAAGGTCTTCCTAAAGACAATCACGTCCCAACTCCAAACCCTCCTGGGTGTGTCTCTGATAGAGATCCTGTCCAGGCATTCGTCTGATGAGGTGTACCTGGGACAGCGGGCCACAGTCGAATGGACGACGGATGGTGCAGCGCTGGAAGCGTTTAAACGGTTCGGAGAGAAGCTGGTTCAGATAGAGAACAAGATCATAGATATGAACAAAGAGGTGAAGTGGAAGAACAGGGTGGGGCCCGTCAAGTTGCCGTACACCTTGCTGTATCCGAACACTTCAGATTTCAGTGGAGTTAGTGGGCTCACTGGCAGGGGTATTCCCAACAGCGTCTCTATCTAAGGCAGTTGCAACTGCATTCTTTCTAGTACTCTTCCTTGTATTGCATTCCAGACATATTACTAAATAAAATGAATAAGTTGGGGTTGCATCTAAACATGAAGATTGGGCTCGACTCGATGTCTAGTCGTTCGGTCAACTCGAAAACTCGACTGAGTCTCGACTCAGCTTTTAATAATTTAATGAGGTATATACACTGGGCAATAAATATTTATATTTAAGGATTAAAAGTGTGCGTGTGTGTGTATAAATATATGTTCTATGCGGTCCACCTCATGGGAACTTCCCATGAGGTCGAGCTGTGTGGCCCCAACCATGACGTGTGTCGAAAATCAACACCCTGCATTTGATGGGTCCCGGCCCTTTAAATTATGGGATATGCCAAAAATCAGCTGTATACGGAACTCTGGCTAAAATCATGTGAAGACATGCCTAAAACAAATAAAATCACTCGGTTGGACTCCGCTGAAATTTTGATGCATTTGAAACTTGGTCTGAACCCTCATCCAAGTGGGACACACATAATGGATGGGCTGGATTTACGAACCACATCTCAAAAGGCCCAATAAATGATTATGAATGTTTTGATGGGAGGATAACCCCTCTCATCTTTTGTATGTGGTGTGGCCCACAAAGTCATGGATTAATGACTTGATTTTTAAGTTGAGGCCCACCATGGAATGGTGCATCTGACTGATGGGATAGATGTTCAACACGCATCATAGTGGGGCACGCGCGCGCGCGCACACACACACATATATATATATATATACACACACACACATGGAAATGCTCACCTGCGAACCAGTTCGTACGTACATAGTATGAACTTTTTTGAGAACCCATCATACGTGATGTGGATCCAAAATTGGAACCGTGCGGTCATGTGAAGCAGCACCTCATGAAACCCCCCCAGGCCCAAGTTTTACTTTGATCTAAAACTTTGATGGACCATAAAAAATGAAAACAGTTTCCTCCCTTGATTTACATTTCTCTTTGCTATGGCCCACCAGAATTTTAGATTGGGGTAAAAATTTGCCACATGGGGTTTTATAGGATTCCGCATCACATGGACCATTCAAATTAGACACCCATGGCACATGTGCAAAGGTGCGCACGTGCGTAGGTGCGCAGGGGAGCATGACTCATATATATATATAAAGCCCTAGAGATTAAAAGCCTTTGTTGTTCCCTATTGGATAGATATAGTCTCTTCAAAATCTATAGAGATCATTTTAGGCCATGAGACAAAGAACGAGTCAGATCTAAATTTGGAGTGGACCCCACCACAGAAAATAGTGGGAAGAGTGACTCCTACCGTTGAAACCTTCCTAAAGTCCACTATGATGTTTATCTGAGATCCAACGTGTTCACAAGTTAAGACAGACATGAAAGAAGGGAAAACACAAATTTTAGTTTGATCGAAAACTTTTGTGGGCCTTAGAAAATTTTAGTGGTGGGCGTCACTCTTTCCACTGTTTTTTGTGGTGGGATCCATTTGAGCTTTGGATCTGACTCATTCTTTGGCTCTTGCCCTAAATTGATATCTCCAAATGAATGGATGGTGCGGATACAACACATATATCATGGTGGGTCCCACAGGACTTGGTCACGTCACTTCAGTAGGGAGTCTAACTACTCAACCTGTCAGTAGCTAATCCGTGTCCCACACGCAAGCTACATAGGTGACAGGCTATTGTAGATACGTGTGATGTGAAGACGAGCCCGTATGAGCCTCGAGCTCCAAGTTGTACGAACGGCTCAAATGAGATCAAAGTTACATGGGCCCCACTATAACGTTTATTTTCCATCTAATTTGTTAATAATGTTAAAAATACATGGATGAAGTGGAAAAACAAATTTCATATTGATCCAAAACTTCTGTGAATAGAAAAAGGGTTTCAATGGTAAACGATCAATCCCCCACTCTTCTTTGCAATGTGGTCCAACTGATCTTTAGATCTGTCTTATTTTTCGGCTCAAGCCTTAAGACAAGCTCTCTAAATGGATGGACGGTTTGGATATAACACATACCTTGTAGTTTGACCTAAAGAACTTGCTGACGTCAATACACTACCACCAGCCAATCCGCTTCCGGTTTATATCACCCAGTTCTCTCTTCTGATCCGAACGGTACCCAACCCGATCCGATTCAGTTTTCTTGACCGAGTTGGACTCGGTTCGGATCAGGCTAGCAGTGCATCGGATCGGATTGAGTCAGATGACCCAGACTCAGTCCCAGATCGGATTGAGTTCGAGTCAGACCATGTAAAATCTGGACTGTGTCGAGTTGGACCCAATCCGATCCGACTCGTTCGAATGCCCAGCTCTAGTTATAAGTAAAAATAGTCCGACCACTCAAGAGGTTAACTTGGACTCACAAGCACGCATTTCCTGTCCCGAGATTGGAAGGCAGAGGCAGGGCCAACCATGACCAAAGGATATGGACAATCTTGCCCCGAGTCGATTTGATGAACAACGAGGACCTACCTGGATTAGCTCAGCTCAGCCTCGTCAGAGGACCAATTGATCCAACAGGATAAAGGGACGACCTTTCGGAACAATGAATCTTACTTGGCAGACGAACGAATCTACCGTGCCTTGGCACAAACAGACCGAGGGGTTTGTCAACCGACTAAGCGACAGAGGTCAGAAATCCATATCAAGCCTTCCATGGAGGTCAGCTCGACTGATCAAGGGTTTAGCTCAGCTCGGCCTTGATCATCTATTGCACGATTTTAGGGACATCCACTTCGACACTTATCACCTCTGACAAAATCACGTAAAAGTCGAGAAATATGCATAGAGATTGCGCATGTAATCAAGAACCGTTTTTAGACCCAATAATGACCCCTCTCCACTATAAATACGGGACCCCATCAACACCAATAGGTACACAAAATCTGACCTAAAAGTTTACTTACGCTACTAAACTCATATTCCTAATCTGACTTTAGCATAGGAGGGTTCGTTGTTGTAGCCAGGGTTTCCTTTACTTTCTTGGTGTGCAAGTGTGCAAAGGTTTAGCAATTCGACAAAAGGGTGAACTAGAATTCTGCATTAACAACGAGTAAGGATCAAATGTGGCACATGCGGCACATGTAAGGAATTTAAAATAGATAGTAGCACATGGTGGGGCACTGGGAAGTTTTCAAATGGGGGAATCATTGTCCTCAAGGCTCTATGTGGTGTGGTCCACTTGAGATTTGGATTGCTCATTTTTTAACTCATGCCATCAAATAATATCACCAAATGGATAGACGGCATGGATATAACACATATATATCATGGTGGACCACGGACCTTGGTGACGTCAACACACCACGTCGGTTCCAAAAAGGTGAGCGCTAGCATGAAGATGGGTCGAAGACATTGGTGACGTCAACACACCACATCGGTTCCAAAAAGGTGAGCGCTAGCATGATCGTGCATGTACGGCAAAGTTTTATCCACGTGGTTTGGCCGTTTACCTAACATCAGAAATCGGATTGCGTGCTTAGCAACTTATAATGCTTTTGTCGTACTGAGTCAATTTTATTGGGCCATCGTGAATGTTTGTGGGTTATCCACACGTCTATCTTTTTTTTTTTCAACTCATTTTAAGGAGTTGGGCACAGAAGCATATCCAAAGTTCAAGTGGAACACAGCATAGGAAACAGCAAGAATAGTGGTTTCCACCGTTGATATCTTCCTAAGCCAATAGTAATGTTTACTTGTCATCCAACCTAGCCTATTCATAAGATTATACAGATGAATGAAGGTAAACACAAATACTGTACTGTTTCCTTTGGTGTTGTCCACTTTAGCCTTGGATATGCTTAAGCTTTGGTTTCAACCCCCAAAATTGTCTGGTAAAATGGATGAATGGAGCGTAATATAAATCACGGTGGCC
Source organism: Magnolia changhungtana (assembly GCA_030180095.1). NCBI lineage: Eukaryota > Viridiplantae > Streptophyta > Magnoliopsida > Magnoliales > Magnoliaceae > Magnolia > Magnolia changhungtana. Next base: position 982,921 of record JASAUF010000493.1, read on the forward strand.
CCACCGAGCTTAGTATGATTGGCTCACAGACTCAATAGGCAATCGCTTCTCCAACGTCAGCCTTCTTGCTGGTGGCAAATAAACATTATAGGGAATAGAAAGGTTTCCACGGATGCATTATCCCCCACTGTTTAAGCATAATGTGGCTCACTTAAGTTTTGGATCTGATTTATTTTTGACCTCATGCCTTAAAATGAGTTGACAAATCATATAAACATATAAACCGTATAGGTCTATAAAACACATATATCATGTGGGCCTTATAGCACCCAACACCACCTAGCTGAGTGGTATTGAGATCATCACTCAATCGGCTTCCATTGTGATGGGGCTTAAAATAACACGAGGGTTGGATGGCATCCATGCAAACGGTGCAACCACACAGGCAATAGCGTATGAACGAGGGCTTGTTCACGTAAATAGGCAAGTGAATAACTGGGTGAAGATATTTTATACGTAGGTTCCTTGCTCTTGCTCCGGTCGTAAACTCTTAGGAGTTTCAACACCTGGTTCAAGTACCCATGGAGTTTCAACACCTATGGCGTGAGTGTGTGGTGGTGTGTGCATGTATTAAAAAAAATAATAAAATAATAAAATAAAATATTTTATACGTAGGTGAACAACTACTTAAAATAAACTTCTTCTCTTCACAGTATCCCGTATCAAGAAAATTGGAGGAAAACAAACAGACGCGGATTGGCTAGTGACCTGCCACAGGCCATTAGCTAGTGGTTGGCGATCTATGGATCCCACCATGATGTCATACATGCTTTTCATTTATTTTTTAGAATTATTTTATGGTATAAGCGCAAAACTGAAATAGATCCAAATTTCAATGGCTCATATTATAGGAAACAATATTAATGGAATATTGTCTACCATTAAAAAAAAAAAAAAAATTGGGAGCCACAAAAGTTTTGGATTATGTAATTTAATAACTATTGTTTCTTGTGGTGTAGTCCACTTGGAATTTAGATATGCCTTATGTTTTAGATCAAGTCCTAGAATGATTTGAAAAAAAATAAATTAAACTAACTAAATTGTGAAATTGATTGCTCATTAAGTTATAGCCCCAAAATGAAAATGGTTGAACAATGGTAGCCTAAGATTTGTGGACACTTATTTGTTGAAGTAAGACCATTGGATCACTTTCGTTTTAACCATTAAATGTCCATCAATCCGATGAAATGAGCCTAATTTTTTAGTTCATGATGCATCTAAATCTAAAGCCATAATTTGGAATGTTTAACTTTAATTTCTTTTATGTTACTTATGCAATTTACAAATAAAATTTGCATATGGTCCATCAACTCTGATAAAGAACTGTTGATGCAAAAATCTGATTCGCTCTCACCAAGCTATTAGATCCAAGCATCTGCCATAGATGAACAACAATGGCGACCCTGGCTAGAGCAGGGGACCCTCCAATGCCAAAGTCAAGCTTGGAATCTAGGTCTAAGTTATGTGGATAGGGTTTTGGGTGAGAGATTTTACATACCTGTTGTGTTCGATGAGAACCTTATTTATATTGTTTAGTTGAAGTGGGTGTCCGTTAATCTCGACACAATCTCAGCCATTAGGCGAGAATTGCGCACATGATAATGTTGTCAGTTATCTCATGATCGTGGTTGAGCGGTTAATGTTATCGTGCATTACTAGATTAGGCCGGACTCAGCTAATAGAACCCAGGTGGCCGATTAAAGATGAGTAGAGCAGAGCTTTCCTGAACCGAGCCTGAACTATACCGGGTCGGTTGGAATTGTCAGAGCATGACTCGATCACCTACTTGAGAACGGTTTGGACTAATCCATCCTAACCCATATCTCTTCGTGCCATGGATCAGACCTTTCTTACTTGTTGGCTCCTTTCGATGAAGTATATCCAGCGCGACCACTTATTTGGTTGAGCTGACCTTGAAGGAAATTCAATTGAGCTTTCCATAACTATAATTGGACCAAGCTGACCTTAATTATGATTGGATCGTATTTTCCCCCCCAAAAAGAACCAAACCATAGTTATCTACGAGTAAGAAAGACTCGGTCATAACGTGGAAATATAAAGATTCAACATCAAGTTGGCAATTGAGACGGGTTCTATTAGAATATTAGACAGCCACTTTTGATAGATACATCCCTCATCTCGTTTTCTATTTCTATATTTGTCCGACTTTGTACTATTTACATACAAAAAAGTGAAATAAGAGGGCGTGTTTACAAATACAGGGATGGTGTTATTAAATTTTATTTTTAATCTAGAGGTGGAATCTGCGCCTTTTTCCGACTGGATTGCAGCACGCAGGAATGGTGAATCCATAAGCCTCAACTTCAAGCGCCAAAAAAACCAACGCACCATAGTGCTGGCCTAGCATAAATGCTCGGGATCTGAGACGTTCATAAGGTGGATCACATGTTAGATGTTAGTTATCCCAGAAAACCGGCTTGTCCATTATCAGGTGGGCCATATAGAAATGGACGATTAGAAAAAACATAGGCCGTTTATATTTGATGAGGGGGCCATCTACATTTTAAGATATGCCAGTTGAGAACCACCCTAGAAATATCCGGGATGCTTTTAATGGTGGGTATTCAATCACCACTGCTTCCGTGGTGTGGTCAACCTAAGATTTGGATCTGCTTCGTTTTTTAAATCATGCCCTTAAATGTTCTTTCAAAATGGATGGACGGCATGGATTTATGGAACATACATCAAGATGGACCCCACAGTGAGTAATATGCCGACCTCGGTGGATCCGGGATCCATCGAAGCCGCGTCTGAAGCTTTTTATCAGTCGGGATCATCTGTCATCTAGTCAACAGGGATTTCTTGTTACCCTAATGGTTTGGCGTCCGAAGCTTTTTATTATTATTTTTTATTTTTTAGTGAGTGGTGACGTGGACAGATGAGAATTAGGCACCAGGAAATCTTTGTTGACCAGATAACAGAGGATCCGGACTCATATATGTATATGTGTGTGTAAAATCTACTCCGTCCATCAGGTTCTTCCCTCGATTCCACGATGTAGGGAGAAAAAATCCGAATACATACGCAATTCAGGCACCATAGCGAACAAGGGAGATGGAATGCCCACCATACGTTTGTGCGTGGGGCCACGATGGTGGGTATCTTTCATCGGACCTATAATCAGCTGTAACTCACCAGGCCCAATCCTAGTCTAAGCAGCAGTTTTACATTATTCCCATTGTGTGGCCCACCATAGTTTTACCATACTAATCTTTTGTGTGTACGGCTAAAAATACTACTGATCCCCTAATGAAAAGAGTGGATTTACATGGAAAACACGATGCGATTTACATACCGATGACGATTAAAGTAATCAGATTTAGAGGAAGTTTCCCCTCTCCTTCTATAAAGTTTCCCCTCTCCTTCTATAAATACCTTTCTCTTCATCCCCTCCAAACCAAACCACGACCTCTCTCTCTCTCTCTCTCTCTCTCTCTCTCTCGGGCGAAAATGTTTAGTAACGTAGCGGACGCTTTAAAGGGGAAAAGCAATGAGGTTAAAACGGTAGAAGTTCAAGGGTCAGTTGTGTTGATGAAGAAGAATGTGTTGGATTTCAATGACTTCAATGCATCTCTCCTTGATGGGATACACGAGTTACTGGGAAAAGGCATCTCTTTCCAACTCATTAGTGCCGAGCAAGGCGACCCTGGTCAGTCCCTGCTCTTATTTTCTTTTCCCTTACCAGGGGTAGTTTGGGAATTTTAAAGTTGCTCCTTTAGATTTCTTTTATTTTTTAACATCCTAGAAGAAATGAATCTTTTTTTCTTTTTAATTTTTGAGTGGTAGTGCGTGGGCTTCCTGGCCGTTAGATCCCATTGGAAGAAGCAGACATAGGACCTGCGAGTAATTGAGATCCTTCATGTGGATCCCTTTGTTTCAGCTCATGGGATCCGCTGATTACCTTTTTCCCGTGCTGCCTGCCGGAACCATTCATCAAGTGGGACTCATTTAGGCTTTTTGACGATCAGACAGTTGTGATTGTCGAGGTTGTGTAATTACTTTAATTAGCCATGCCTTCATATCTGACCGAATGTGCTAATCTGGCCGTAGAGGTCGGCTGCGAGCCAGTAATCATACGGATGTCTCTGATGACCCGTAATACGGGATTAGTGCTACCTCTCCACAGTACACACAAGGTAGGATGAGCTATCTATTAGGTCCATACCCTATCTTTTAACGGAGAGAGATTGGATGGATTGGATTGTCTTATACTGGTGATTTTTGAAATATAAACTACCATGCTGGGCACTGCATATGGGTAGACCTGATTTGCAAATTATCCTGCCACGTGTACCGCAGAGAGCCCCCCCCCCCCCCCCCAAACATGATGCCAGGCACAGATTCTTTTCCCAACTAAAGAACCCTTTGTACTCTGGTAGGGTGTGATGGATGACATGCAGGGCGCGGATTGGGTACTACCCCAGGACCTAGTTAGAGACAAGAGTCCTATCAGGGGCTCTGTGGGCCCACCATGATATATGTATTTGTCCCAGCCGTTTATCCATTTTGAAAGATCATTTTAGTGCATAAAAAGCAGCAGAGCATAAGGCGAGTAGACTAAGCTATAGAAATCACTGGTGATAATGACTCACCGTTGAAACTTTCCTAAGGCCCACTATGATGCTTATTTGTCATTTAACCTATTCATAAGGTCACATGGACGGACTTACTAAGAACGGACTTAGACAAAAAGAAAACATAAATACCAGTTTGATCCAAAACTTTTGTGCCCGTAGAAAGTTTTCAACCGTGCCAGCATTCCATCCATCCTGTTTCTTGTAGCAGAGTTCACTTGAGCATTCCATCTACCTCATTTTTTTCACTCATTACTTAAATTAATTTTTTAAAACTAATTGAAAGGGGTCTCACCTAATCCACCCTCCTAAATTATAGTTCTTACAATGTATCATGAATTTTTTTTTATTTTTTTTATAAAAAAAAAAACTCTTTTAATTTGTTCCTATCGTTGATGTATTTTAAATAAAAAATAAGCTTATTTAATTACCTGACTACCGGATTATTGGATATTAATTGGAGGCTAAATAAAAATATCCAACGGTTCTACTCCCACGAACAAGCAACCACGCATAGGAGGTGACAGGACCGTCCAACTAATCTGATACTTGGATTGAGACCTAGAAAGTGGGGTGCATAATAAATTCGGATTCTGTGAGCCAATATATGCACGTGTGCACAAGCGTCATCAGCAACCTGAGCATTATATAGACTTCTTTTGACGGTTTGTGAAGTTTTCATCCAGTAGAAGGGTATTTTCGTAATTAGAATGAAATTTTTGAATTTTACAATAACGCCCCTCTTCCGGTAAATAAAAGCCTAACCATGGACTTTAGGGGTGCGTTGTCGAGACGGTAACATAAAGCTTTTTTCTTTCTTAAAATAAGGCAAATTGAGAATAGAATACTCATGATACATTTGAATAATTTGATTGCACTATAATCAAATCCTTTTTTTTTTCTTCTAAACAGCAAATGGTAATCGAGGGAAGTTGGGTGAAGTTGCGAATCTGAAGGAATGGCTGTCAGACGTGTCGATTGTAGCAGGCGAGTCAGTGTTCAAAGTCACCTTCGAGTGGGACCAGAGCCATGGCTATCCAGGAGCCTTCACTGTAAAGAACTCGCACCACAGCGAATTCTTCCTTAAAAGCCTGACATTGGAAGATGTTCCAGGCAAGGGCCGACTTCATTTCATCTGCAATTCTTGGGTCTATCCTGCCAAATACTACAAACAAGACCGAGTCTTCTTTCTCAATCAGGTACCTTATTTTAATTTACATTAAATTAAGATATGATTAAACAAATTTGTGGTTATGATGGTTGACCGACCGGTACACATCCGTTGGCTGATCGTAGCTACTTTTTCTAAGTCATGACCGGGGGCTTACTGAAAAGCTGAGGTTTGGCCTAGTCCTCATACATGTTACCACGCAACGCATGCTGACGTGGTGCACTTATATAGAACATCTGAGCCGTCCACGTTGGGCATAACTGAGTGGATGTCTTGGATCACGTATTAGCTATCTGCTTGTTTAGATAAAATGATGTGGGATGGGATGTGAATTTCTTACAACAGCTGTGGCCTACTTGATGTGTGTATGACATTGATTCTGTCTATCAGTAGCTTTAGCTCACGTTCTGCGGCCTCAAAAATCAACCTAATCTAAAACTCAAGTGAGCCACAGCTTAGAAAAAAAAAAAAAAAAAGTGTGAATGGGTCCTCCGCCACTAAAATTACCTTCTGGGATAACGCTTATGAATGCGTTGAATGGCATATAAACATCACAGTGGATTCTAAGAAGGTTTCAAAAGTGGGTGTCGCCATCATCTCTGCTCCATGGGGTCTAGCCCACTGAGATTTTGGATTGGTTTGATTTTTGGAATGGCCACCTAACATGAGGAGAGAGTATGTTTGTGGTAGTTCTAGGTAGCTTTTTGTTACAGAGGCCTTATGATATTATTATAATTATTCATCTCCTATAAGTTGTTAATCAATAATCCGTCTACTAGATCGCATGATATTATTATAATTATTCGTCTGCCTGCAAGTTGGTAATCAATAATCCCTACACTAGTCCTTATGATATTATTATAATTTATGGTCCTTTTACGAAACTACTGAATTAGATAGATATTCGTTCAATGAACAAAGCCACAGACGTACATTAATGGTCATGGTTGATGGCGTGAATTGGCAGAATGGTTCTGGTCCATGCCCCATAGATGGGTCCAATGGGTCGAATCTGTCAATCCATCGTATGAAATCTAGGAGACTAACTAGTTCGGTGTTCCCCTTCTATTTGTCATTATTGCCAAGACTCTTTATGTGGTTGTTGGTAATAAACGTAGTCAAGCCCATAGTTAGAAAAATGCCTGTGCGGCTAAAGCCTCTTTTAAATCCTTTCTTTTCAAGTTTTATATATATATATATATATATATATATATATATATATATATATATATATATATATATGGAAATGGTACTACAAGGACTTTCCATGAGGTCGAGCTGTGTGGGCCTCACCGTGATGTTTGTCAAACATCAACCCCATCAGTCAAATACACCATTCTATGGTGGGCCACTGGATTAAAAATCAAGTCAATCCATGACTTAGGTGGGCCACACCACATACAATAGTTGAGAGGGGTTACCCTCCCATTAAAACATTCATAATCATTTATTAGGCTCACAGGGATGTGGTTCACAAATCCGAATCATCCATTGTGTATGTGCCACTTGGATGAAGGGTCAGATCAAGTTTCAGCCGCATCCAAAACTTAGGTGGGCCCTACCAAGTACTTTTATATGTTTTAGACATATCTTCACATAGTTTTAGATGGCATGGCCCACCTGAGTTCCGTATGATTTTTGGGATATCCCATGACCTAAAGGGGATCCATCAAATGCAAGATGTTGATTTTTAACACACATCACGTGGGGCCACACAACTCAGCCTCATAAGAAGTTCCCATGAGGTTGACCTTGCAGTACCATTTCCTTGCCCGAAAAGTAAAGTGGATCCAACTATCACGTGCTGCACACCGTAGAAAACAATAAACAACTATCCAAAAAATTCCATATTCGCGTGGGCTGAATATTGGGCTGAATATGTGGTTGAATGGATATCCCAATCGATATCCCATTTCATGATGGGACAGCATTGCTGAGAATGCTCGGGCACAATTAGTTGTACACCCAACTAGTTGGCATGTGGGGCCTACCATGGTGTTTGTACAACATCTGTCCATCAAGGTTGTCCCATTATGATAATGGAATGCCCTTTAAAAAAAGGGGTAGATCTGTGGGGTATACAGTAGAAAATAACCACCCAAAAAACTCCACAATCACGTGGGTATCCATTTTCCATGGTTGGATTGACTTGACTTTTGGGTATCCCACTTTCACAATGGGACAACTTTGTTGAGGCAGGTAAGATATCATAAAAAAAAAAAAAAAAAAAAAACCATGGTGGGTTCTCACCTGAGCATTTCTCTGTGTATAAGTTTTGCCAACATCCCCACCTTCAAATGGTCCTCAATGACACATGGGATGCCTAATCATCAATCCAGACGCTCATTCATCAGTGCCATAGGGAGCAAGCCATGGTCCAAGAATCACACTAACCTATGATCGTAACTACATAAATAAGGCCAATTTGTTCTAGTTGTTTGTTACATCAATCGGAACTATATATTCATCATCCCATTGGTGTGATTCTTGCACCATAGCTTTCTACCAATGATACTACTGAATAAATAGTTTCGAACAATGTAGAGTATCTCAATTGTAAATTAAAAGCCCTGGGGATGTTAGTAGAACCTCTCAAGTCCCATTCAATTGGACCACAAGTTACAGTTCGTCCGGGGGATAGGTTCTAACCTATTAAGTGTGTGCTACATCCAACCATTTCAATAGGTTGACCCAACCATGTGAATTATCTTTTGATAAATATCGGCCCCATCTCCTCATTAAGTAGGCCACACCATATGAAACAATGTCGAGCCACTGATAAATAGTAAAATACAATTGCGGTCCACTCAATAATTGGATGTCGCTGATTTTTTGACAAGCTGATCCTGATGATGGGGCTTAAAAGGTTTTAAATAATTGCCTTCAAGAAGTTTTTAAATTTTCCAGAAAAGTTTTATGAAAAATATATGTTTAGTTCAGTCTGCTTTTCTTTTTTTCTTTTTTGCAAATATACTGAGTTAAAAATATTTAGGCAATTATAGAAGCATTTTTCAAAATTATGGAATTTAAGACCGAGTTTACAAGCTATGGTCAAGCCTCGTAAGGTACTCTCCCGTATGGGGCCCACCCAAATAAGAAAAGAAAATGAACTGATATTTTCGCACCACATATTAGGGTTTGGCAAACTCATTTGAGGACAAGTGACCAAAAATGAGTTGGATCCAAAACTAAAGTGGATCACACGAGAGATTAAAGTGGACCACACGATGGGGAAAATTGGAAAAAGAAATACCTACAGTTGAAACCTTCCTGGGCTCCACCTTAATATTTATATGCCATCCGAACCGTTTATAAGGTCATTACAAGGGGGATGAAGTGAAAAAAAAAAAAGAAAAAAAAAAAAGCTTTTATGGTCATAAGAATATTTCAACGGTTCTCACTGAATCCCCACACTTTCCTCCCACTTGACTCTTGTATCCACCCCATTTTTTGTTGCTTGTCCTAAAATGAGCTCGCAGAACAGATAAACGGAGTATATTTCCCACAAACATGGTGGTGGGCCCCAGCAGCATCCTTTCGCAGGAAATCTGCGTCCTGTTGTAAGTGGAGACATCTCAATCACTGTCATACATCAGATGGTGATGATGGTAGGACCCACCCCCTGCTGCCTGCATAACAGCCTGTGGGACTTATCACTGACCTATAATCATCATCTCCGGAGTAATGCTTGTAAGGCATGTACTACATATCTCATGATAACGCCAACTAGCATACAGAGAAAATGTACTACTCTCTTCCATGCTATTTATATTCACTGCCCTCAATAAACCTGTAAAATTTATAACACACTTTTACGCCTGAATTCCACGTCGGACTTTATAATAATTTACTTTTATTATTATTTTTTATTATTATTATTTTTAAGTCAAGAAAAAAACCACTAACTAAAACAGAGAGAGGGCTTCGGTGGATCTTGACTGTGGGCCCACCTTGATGTATGCGTCTTATATCCACGCTTTCCATACGTTTTGTCAAGTCATTTTAGGGCATAAGCCCAAAAATGCAGCAGATCCAAATCTCAGGTGGACCACACCACAGGAAACAGTGGTGATTGACCATTAAAAACTTCTTTTGGGCCACGAAATTTTTGAATCAAGCTGATATTTGTATGGGCCCTTCATCCAGGTCTGTGTGACCTTATCAACAGAATGTGACATTATGGTGGCCCCCAAGAAGTTTTTAATGGTCAATTGCCACAGTTTCCTATGTAGTCCACCTGGGATTTGGATCTGCCGCATGTTTAGGCTCATGTCCTAAAATGATCTGGCTAAACGTATGGACATCATGGTGGGCCCTACAGTCAGTGATACACTGACCTCGGGGGATTCCCGGATCCACCGAAGCCGCGTCCAATTAAAACCTAGTAACTTCCCAGGACCCACATGTGGGACCTACCAACATTAACAATAGTCTGTAACCGGAAGTACTTGCTAGCAATCGAATGATGAATGGGATCAAGCCCAAAATATCCGCACGGTGATCTTCAAATCCTAATGATTAGTTCTGTCCCCTTTTAAAAAAAAAAAAAAAAAAAAAATTCTTCTTTTTCATTTTTTGGTCCCTATGTCGTGTATTGATACCCTGCAGATCTGTATAGAAGGTCACAATTTTAATTTTGATTTTATTTTTAACAGACCTACCTTCCAAGTAGCACTCCAGAACCGCTACGTAAGTACCGGGAAGACGAGCTTGTGAATCTCAGAGGAGATGGGACTGGCGAGCTGCAGGAGTGGGATCGGATCTACGACTACGCTTACTACAATGACCTGGCCCTTCCAGACAGGGGTGCCGATTACGAACGTCCTGTTCTCGGAGGGTCCGAAGAGTACCCGTACCCACGTAGGGGACGAACAGGCCGTCCACCTACAGAAACTGGTAAGATTCGATGGCCAGGATCGTTCCGTAATACACTGCCATGCAAATGTGCGGTTAGATTGCTCTTTTTTTTGTTCATGGCATGCTCATCTTAAACTCTGTTCTAATCTAACAGACCCAAAAACGGAGAGTAGATTACCACTTATAAGCCTCGACATTTATGTGCCGAGAGACGAGCGTTTCGGTCACGTGAAGATGTCGGATTTTCTAGCATATGCTCTCAAATCCATCGTTCAGTTCTTGGTACCTGAGCTACAGACTCTGTTCGACAAAACGCCGGATGAGTTTGATACCTTCCAAGATGTACTCGATCTATACGAGGAAGGGATCCAACTCCCTGACTGCCCCGCCGTGGATAAGCTCAAGGATATGATCCCTTTGGAGATGATCAAAGAACTAGTTCGAACAGATGGTGAAAAGCTACTTAAATTCCCCATCCCTCAGGTTATTCAAGGTATGTATCTTTACCCAAACCTGTACAAGATGCAACATGCATCCACACATCAGTTTTCTTATCTCACACCCATTGGTCGAGCGATCCTAACCATTGGATATATATAATAGTTGAAGAGCAGGTCCAATCAACTACTTGAGCCATCCATCTAGTACACCCATTATGGATTGTTTATGGTTTGAAAGAATCATATTGCTTAGATGTAGTGATGACAACGGGCATGCAGCAGTTCTGGACCATCCGATCAGTGTGCCTTTTGCTCAGCTGACTGCAAACTGTGGAGCAGATCTAATGGATGGTCCAGATCCGATTCATTGAACTGTCCATATGTCCCTATTCAACTAAGAGCACTGTAATATGTAGCCCTCACCAATGGCCCACATGAGTCAATGTCTCTGATCTCTTCTATGGTGTTCGCATGCTACTACGACAGCCGACAGATTTGCTTGGAGGACGGACGAAGAATTCACACGAGAAATGCTTGCTGGAGTGAACCCTGTCAGCATCAGTCGCCTCCAGGTAAACCAAAGCTTCGACCTATGGTTTGATTATCTTCTCTAATTACTCTTTATTCCATAATGGTTTCAGATAATTTGAAATTAAGAATCCTTAATTTGCAGGAATTTCCACCAACAAGCAATCTGGACCCAAAAGTATATGGCAATCAGAACAGTTCAATAACAGATGAGCACATTAAGAACAACTTGCAAGGTTTAACAGTAAAAGAGGTAAGGCTGATTAATGTTAATATTTTGATTGACTGATCTTTTTTGTTTAAATTATACCACTAAATTCGTGTATACTCATTGATCCTGACCATCTAAATGATGGTTATTGAACTGGTTACCATCAATTTTTCGGCAGCATCATAGATTGGATGAGGCCCATTTGGATGGGCCATCTGATTATTGATGTGCTTATCACAATCCAATGGTTGGAATAATGCAGGCACTTGAGAAGAAGAAGCTGTTCATATTGAACCATCACGATGCAATGATGCCGTATGTGAACCGGATAAACTCGAGCTCCAGCGGGACCAAGATCTACGCCACGAGGACGATCCTCTTCCTAAAAGATGATGGGACCTTGGCGCCATTGGCGATTGAGCTAAGCTTGCCTCACCCACAGGGAGAACAACATGGCGCAGTGAGCAGAGTCTTCACTCCGGCTGACAAAGGCGTCGAGGGGTCAGTATGGCAGTTGGCAAAAGCATACGTGGCTGTGAATGACTCCGGCTATCATCAGCTGATCAGCCACTGGTATGAATAATCTCAAGTTTCCTGTTGAAAATAATGAAATTTGGAATGAAGATGGACAGTCTTGATCGATTATTGATATAACTACAGGTTGAACACACACGCAGTGATCGAGCCGTTTGTGATTGCCACCAACAGACAATTGAGCGTGCTTCATCCAATCCATAAGCTCTTGAACCCGCATTATCGTGACACCATGAATATAAATGCCCTGGCCCGGCAGATCCTGATCAATGCTGGCGGCATCCTCGAGAGGACTGTCTTCCCAGGGAAGTATGCCATGGAGATGTCTTCTGTGGTTTACAAGAACTGGGTTTTCACTGAGCAGGGACTTCCAGCAGATCTCATCAAGAGGTAATTATAAAACCGTGATGAAACATGAAATATTGCTGACCATTATACATGCATGGTCAACCTCTCTCGATGATCCAAATAGATCGTATGATGATGGAGGTGGCTGAAAAACTCACCCATCAAACAACAATTAAAAATGGCGCATTGATTTAGTTGTCCACTCTTATACAAGGTCCAGGCTCATCATACAAATCAAGGAGTTAATGTGGCATGCATGAACTGGGGTTCGACCGGATCAACAATTTAGATTTCCAAAAGGCGTGCCCTACATGTATCATCTAACCTCATTATGAAAACACAAAACTAGATCTTGGGTGATCACAGCCATACAATTAAAGGGCATGCAAAATGGAATGTAGAAGTAAAGGTGTCTCACTGTCCATTTTCATCATTATCTAATCCTTATCCCAAATAACTAGTGTCAGCTAGATGAATCCTATTCCACTCATTTGAATTGTTGTGATTATCATTTCAAGGTGAAATCCTTGGCTAATACTGGACACCTCTCTTATCCAATGCTTAAATTTGATTGTGAGCAAGCCCACTTGGGCCCCACCTAAATTCACAGTGTATAGTATATTGATTACTGATTATTGATTTCTGAATCTACTTCTTATAGAGGAATCGCAGTGTCGGACCCGAGCCAGCCCCACAACCTCCGGCTACTGATTGAGGACTACCCATATGCTGTCGATGGGCTCGAGATTTGGTTTGCAATCGAGACCTGGGTCAACGACTACTGCTGCGTCTACTACACGTCAGACGCTGCGGTCCAAGCTGACCCAGAGCTCCAGGCGTGGTGGACTGAGCTCCGTGAGGTGGGCCATGGCGACAAGAAGAACGAGCCCTGGTGGCCCAAGATGCAAACAGTAGCCGAGCTAACCCAGACGTGCACAACCATCATATGGGTGGCTTCAGCCCTCCATGCAGCAGTTAATTTTGGGCAGTACCCATATGCAGGCTACCTCCCGAACCGGCCAACCATAAGCCGCCGGCTGATGCCTGAACCCGGATCTCCCGAGTATGCCGAGCTGGAGAAGAACCCAGACAATGTCTACCTGAAGACGATCACGGCCCAGCTCCAGACCATCCTAGGTATCTCCCTGATAGAGATCCTATCGAGGCATTCATCTGATGAAGTGTACCTGGGACAGCGGGCCACACCCGAATGGACGACGGATGATGCAGCATTGGAAGCATTTAAACAGTTCGGAAAGAAGCTGGTGGAGATAGAGAACAGGATCTTAGAGATGAACAACAACATGAAATTGAAGAACAGGATGGGACCCGTCAAGGTGCCATACACCCTGTTGTATCCGAACACATCAGATTTGACCGGAGTTGGTGGGCTCACCGGCAGGGGTATTCCCAACAGCGTCTCTATCTAAGGCAGCTGCGGCTGCTCTCTTTCCAGTACTTATTTTATTTATTATAGGTCCCATGAGCGATTAGGGTCAAATATACTGTATTTCTGAAATAAAATGAATAAATGGGATTATGTATATCAGATTAGTTTGGATGATAACGTATGCTTGACTGGTGAAGGAGTCATTATCATTTGGAATTTTAGGGGCCGTTATTACATAGTTAAAAAAGTTATCGAAGACTGGACTCAACTCAATGTCTATTCATTGGGTCGACTTCAAGACTCGACTGAGTCTTGACTCAGTATCTAATAATTAAATAAAATATATTCATTGGGGCAATAAATGTTCCCATAAATACTTAAGGATTAAAAGTATAGAAAATAGCTGTAGAAATCAAAAGCCTTTGTTGTCTTTTGTTGGATAGAGATAGTGTGACTCTCTCAAAATCTTAGTGAGTCTCAAGTGAGTCTAGAGTCAAGTCACCGAGTTTTAGAACTATTTGTTTGGATACAAGCAAAGTTGTGGGCTAAGTTGTGGGCTACATCGGCTATGCTTTCTTGAACTAGCTCTCTGTTGACTATTTGTAACATGCTTTGAAATAAGAAGTAATAACAAAAGTAGCACATATATGAGGAGATTAAGATGGATGGTGGTACATATATCATTTAAGTAAACTCTGCACGTTAACATGTGTGGCACATCTAGATTACTTGAATACCGAATGATGCAAATGTCGCACATGTGGGGTTCTTGAACATGAATGATCACACATGTGGCACATTTTGGTATGTGTGACATATATATAACGAACAGCACTAAACTTGAGATAAGCTTTCCTCATTCTTATTCCACATGTTTTTCAATAAACATACTACACTTGCTTTACTTGCCGTTTTAGGGACAAGCTAACCACATTCTCTCTGTTCACACGCATAAATAGGTTAAGCAAGTTAGGAACAACTCCATAGACAACCTCCCACCTGGCTCCTTGGTCTATTAAAAAACAGAGGCCCTTTTTCCTTGATCCTAGCTGTACCCCTCCGATCATGGTCCATGCATATAAGAAGATAAATGAAATTTTCGACCCAAAAACAAAAACAACTATTCGAATAGAAGGTCCAGATCATTTTCATTTTTTCTTTAAGAATTAGTACGTTGTTAGCTTGTTTTTATGTGATTTCGCTGGCATCTAATGGATGGAAACAGCCTAAGCCTATCGCTAAGTGGATGAAAGGAAATTGTTAAGAAAGAAAAAGCAATCATAGTTCCCAATCAACTAAAAGTCAAAAAAAAAAAATCTATGGCTAGGATTTTCTGGTCTTGAGTTTTTTGTGCATGGGCCATCCATGGTAAGGCCCAACCCACCAATGTTCTGGATCACTTAACCAGTGGCACTGATGTGTACAAACTGTAAACCCGAATTTACTGAACAATGTCTTGGCCCACGCATTGTATGAATATCTGGTAAGAAATTTTGCACTCTAGTAAAAAAAAACATCCAATCCATGTAAATGGTGAGGCCCACCAATAAGACTTCCTAGCATGAAAACAAGCCTAATCTATTCATTAGCTACTCCACGCTATCAAAATCAATGGATGAACGATTGTCTGTCAGCATCCTGGTGTACCCCATCTAATGAGTGAGTGTGCATGATTTTTGAGAAAGGTGATCTTCATTGTCAGGCCCACTGTTTTACATGGCTCAGATGTCCACTGATAGTGACACTCTGACAGGAAAGATGAGTTAGCATGTAGCCTGTTGTAGGTGATGAGTTCTTCAATTGTTAATGTGTTATGCGAGAAAGACTGACCACCTACAACCAGTGACACCCTAAATCAATTCACTGAAACCTTTTAATTTTTTATTTCAAACTTTGCCATAAAAACGATCTTTTGGAAAAGGGATTTTTGCAACCGCGCTCTTTTAAAATATTTCAGAAAAACCGCCTACCTTTTTCATAAATGGACAAAGAAACACCTCTACTGGCTTTGACTAATGTTACATTACGAAAAATGGATGGACGGGAGGGAATTCTTGAAAACATCATGGTGGGTCCTCAGTAGGTTTCAACGATGGGGTCATTATCCCCACTGTTTCCATTAGTGTGGTTTACTTGAGCTTTGGATTGACCTAATTCTAGGGCTCAAGCCCTAAAATGAGCTGTATCCATTAGTTTGGTCTACTTGAGCTTTGGATCAGCTTCATTTTTGGGCTTGCCATAAAATGAGCTCACAAAATGGATGGATTGTGGATAGAACACATATCACGTGGGCCCCATGGGGTCGTGACAAAGTACTACATAGCAGTCCGGGAGTGGACATTTACTGGCCACATTTGAAACACTCAGATTGACCATGATGTTTCCGACAATTCCACTGTCCACCAATTCTGCCAGATCATTTTAGGAGGTGGGCCCAAAAACGAGTCAGATCCAAAACTCAAGTGTGCCACAGGGCACAAAACAGTGCGTATTGAACATAGACCATTCAATCATTTGTGGGGCCTACCATGATATATGTGAGAAATATACTCCATCCATAAGTTTTGCCAGCTCATGTTAGGGGATGGACCCGTAAATAAATCAGATCCAAAACTCAAGTAGGCCACAGCAGGAAACAATGGAGATTAAATAGCCACCATTCAAACATTTGGGGCCCACCATGATGTTTTGAAAAATTCTCCATCCATCTATTTTGCCACCTCATGTTAGGACAGGACCTCAAAAATGAGGCAAATCCAAAACTCGATTGGGCCACACAACAGTAAACGATGGGTATTGAGCGCCCACCATTGAAAAACCCATGGGGCCACAAGTTTTGGATCAGGCTAGAATTTTGTGCTTTCCGTTCAACCAAGTGGTACTGACCTTCTGACCGGCTTGGATGGTATATAAACATCACAACGGATCCCAAGAAGGTTTCTATGGTAAGCATTTCCCTCCACATCGTTTCATGTGGCTCACTTGAGTTTTGGATTGCCTCATTTTTTGGCTCATGGACTAAAATAGTGAAACTGATGAATGGCGTGGATTTCTCACAAACATCATGGTGGCCCCACCATGCTTCTCAGGTCACAAGTGAGCACGTAGTTGCTTGACTAACAGTGAAAAAGTAGGAGGTATTATGAAAATAGTTTTAAAATAGAAGGTTTTTTGGTCCATAATCCAAGAAGCAGGCGGCCAAATGGAAAAATTCCTTTTTTTGCCTGCATGATAACTTTCATCATGTCTCGTCCCATCATCGTACTTGTGCAAAGACATTGTACCATGCAAACGGTAGGACCCACCATGAAGATCACCTGGCATATTAGTATAGCTGGTCCACTCATCAAATTGTCAACGCATTTAGAATCAATGGACAACCGATGGTCTGACTCAACATACATGTGTGGCCCACCTAATGAATGGAGCAGCTTGATTTCAAGAGGTGATCTTCACGTGGGGCTTGCTCACATGGTACAGATGTCTTTTGCAAGTGGCATATTGAGGAGAAAGATAGCGAGGCAGTACCAAGTTATCATGCAGGCACATGTAAGTGATCAGTTTCTCTATTGATCATGCAATGCTGGGCCCAGCAATTGAAGAGCTTCACCCGGTGTTTGGTTTGCACACGCAAGGCCCAATTGTTCTAGGATCCAAACTTCAGATCTAATGGGCCCCACTATAGATAGATGTCGTACACATCCACAGCGGGGCCCGTTAGAGCAAAATGCTCTAGATCACCAAATTGTGGCATCAGAACAATATTCATGAGCTGATGCATTGGACCCTAGATTTCAGATGCTTGCATGAGAAACCGCCCAATAAGGGGTCTTTATTAAGCGCAGTCCAAAGTGAAACCAATGTACTTCAATCCTCAATCAAAAAGGTTCAAGACATGGGTAGTCAATAGACACAGGCAAGATTTTCTATCACACAGGTTTAAAATAAATTTCAAATCCGGTTTTGGCACAAATACTCGCTCAATTAGGTAAGCTAGAAAATTGAATCACACGGAGGAACAAGTAAACTGTTGTCTAATACTGTAATTGTTGTGTCGAAAACACATTAATCTTGGTTAATGCAAATCATTTGAAGTGCAAAATCAGTAAAATGAATATGCATAACCACCTATTTATTGGAGAGTGATAAAGCACCTAGTCATATTCGAGTTCATCAGGAGTAACAGGTCTTTTGAGAGGGATGATGGACTTCTTTTCAACATCCCGAGATAATGCTTTCCTCATATCTGAAAATGGCAGAGAAGCAATGAGAAGAACATGAGAAAGTCCTAGCTGATGCTGGATCCTTGCACTACAACAAACACATAAAAGAGGCAGGCAAACTCACCTAGCCCATCTTCTTCCCCAGAGTAATAGCGCAGCACACGTCGATAGATGACGTACCCTAGCTGAGAGAGAGAGAGAGAGAGAGAGAGACCCATTTGGTTAATATTTCAGTAAGGAATTGTCTGAAGAGTGGCTCAGTGTGTTTACTAGCCAAGTTTTCTGAGTGAGTCACATGGGAATCACCACCCGCCAGGTTGGCAGGCTCCATTACCTGATTCATTTCAGTTGGCGTCTCCCACTATGTTGCAATTATCTGATTTAAGCTTTTTTTCTAAATTACACCAAATGGTTCAGTGCTAAGTGGCAGCACCCATGGTTAAATGTATCGTCTAAACCAGTTCGTATCACTCGATATGGACTGATATCATCCATATACATACACGCATGATCATGATGTGTCATAAAGGCCGTTACGGGGCCATAAAAGCTATTACGTAAAGATAACGGCGGCAACCATTATACGTTACTGGGTCATAAAGGCCGTAAAACCCATTATGGAAAAAATGACCCACAAAGGCCATTGCAGCTCCCGTAATGGCCCGTTACGCACCCCGTAAAGGCCATAACAGCCTCGTAACGGCCCATTACAAGCCTGATACAGGTTCTTCGGGTTTTTTTTCAATTAAAAAAATAGACCATAACGGCCATTACGGGGGCCATAGCAGCTATTACAACCTGTATCGTAAAGATAACGGTGGTGACCGTTATAGCCACCATTACCGTTACAGAATACCTTGCCCATGATACAGTCACGAACTGTGGCAATACATGGCGATACGACCCCATATCGTCAGTGAATGATACAATATGGAAAAGCTAATTTAAAAAACCACGGTAACAACTAATCATTCCAACCATAACATGAGATCATTACAAAAATCACCTTGACTTTTCAAGGTTTTTTATAGATAAGCAAATTTTATTCAAAGAGGGAGGAAGAAAATCAAGTGAAACCCATCCAATGGAAGTTTTTGAACTAGACAACTCCTCTAAAGTGAAAGAAGGCATTTTGGTCATTTCCATAGCATTTTGGTCATTTTGAAAAGTTTATGATGCTTTATTCACCTAATAAAAAACAATGGCTTTTGGTTCCACTCTGTAAATCGTAGATTTGAAGTGTCTAATAAGCAGTGTTCGAATTATCTCCGATATTATCTTTATCTCCAGCTCAGCGATACCTATAACACTGGTAGTGATACCGATAACGCTGATAGTATCGGAAATTCCAAGTATTAGCAATGAATCGCCAAGTATCGCCAACGTATCAATATCGTTAATGTAATCGCCAATATTTTTAACTGTGTAAATTATAGGTGTCTCTTGTATTGCCAATGCATAAATATCGCCAATATATTGCCAATATTTTCGACTATGTAAATTCTAGGTAATGCTTGTATCATAAGTGTATTGACGATATTTCAACAATATCGCCAACATATCGATATTATCAAATTTTTGTTTATTAGAAAAAAAAAATTATTTCAATTTTGTTTTCTATTAGCACATGGTTGTATGTAGTGTTCAATTTGTCATTGATAATATTGATAATATCTCGATATTATCGATATCGCAATTCACAACATGTGCAATATTGAGACCACAATCTTTCATTTCTTTTCCAATTGTTGATGATTTCTTGGTGAAATATCATGTGTTGTTGATATTTTGTAATATTGATGGATATTTGGATGGAAGGTTGGATGGTTAAATAGGCCGGATGGGATTGTTGGACTGATTTCTTTCAACAGCACATGCTTTTAAGGCCCCATTAAATGGAAACTTGATATGTACGCATTCTTTTTGCAATTTTTTAATTTCTAAATATGCAAATATGTACATTTTAACATCTCCTTAAGTTTTGCTGAAAATTCCATGGTTTTTCCCATGTTTCCCCGCATTTCCGGTTATCAGCGATATCGATATTGTTTCCGTATCCCTGGCCAGCGAAACTTGTAGCAATACCGATACTTCGAATACTGCTAATAAGGCAGCATTTTGACCCACACTATTGATCATATTGCAATAGGTAGATCGAGGGCATGTTTAGATAGTGAGAATAGAAAAGAGAATGACTGAGTTTTCCCATGATGGAACATTTTACTACGTTTGGATAGCAACAAAAGTATTGGATTTCAAAAAGCTCATTACCCAAACGCTATAGTCAAATTGTCATGCACAAGATGCAAGGTGACCATTGTGAGAGATCTTCATGAGATTTTTACTTACTATACAAACAAGACCCCCCAAAAAAATGAAATCCCTGGGCATCCATGTTTCAATAGTGATCATGGAAATCTTGAAAATCATCATTGGATGATCATTATAATTTTCTTTCTTTCTTTTGCCCCTATCCCAAAATGCTCTAAAGTGGAGATTAACAAATTGTAATCACCTTCTGTAGCATTCATATCGAGGTACTTTGGTCCAAATAGCAGTTACATCAGTTTCAAGTTGCCCGTGGAAAGATTACCAGTGCAATTTCACGGCTAGTTCTTCAATCTGAATGCTAGGAACAGATATTGCTGCAATTGAATTCAACAGCAAACAGAGTCTAAAACTTAAATTGACATGGTTGGAGGACCACACCTTTTCATACATCTTTATTGCTGGCATGTTGGATGCTCTCACAAAAAGGTCCACGAAGTAAGCCTTATCCCTGCAGTGAAGCCCTTTTTCTCAGCACTTTGAGAACATACCAATCAAAACAAATAACATGAGAAACGAGACCATCCACATGGTACGAGGCCAGATATCATAATAAGGAATGGCAGGAGATGAAAGCTTCACAGGCAGTGAAGGGGATGATTCATTGCTAAATCGCTTTTTTTATGCCACGGAAGATCACCAAGAAATTGCATTCTACAGACACTGACAGGGGAGTTCGACATCATAATTTATAGAATGCGCTGGATTCCAGACATTGATATCCTTCAAATGAAGGGTCCGTTTGGCATGCGTCATAGCGCTTTGTAGATAAGAGTCATCTGGATATGGATATTTTGTGATGATTGCTTTTTTAATGACAATGAATGTTTGGTGTTTGGCCATGATACTGCCCATTGTATAAATCTATGTCATCATCAAATAAGCCTTATTGCAAATTATTGGGGTCAGCGTTATGTGGATAGCATTATTTGTGCTTGGATGACACAAACTGGTGTGTCATATAACAATGATAAAATATGTAATTTTTTGAGTTTATAAATAAATAAATAAGTAAATAAGCCATGTTAAGTTCATGAGTGGTATTGGATTGCAGAACCATGCACACCACTTATTCAATGTCCATACATGACCAGTGGCAGGCGGCCATTTGGGCAAGATGCAATGCTAGACCCTGACTCGCTATATACGTTAGGGATTATTTGTCACAATCTATCTAAAAGTAGCAAAAAAGGCAAAAAATTTGGCCAAAGAGGCCAGCTCCTCTATAGGTCCTATCCTATGTACAAAAAGCATATTTTACAGATTATTCATCTGTGTAAATAGTTATTCATCTCCATGTAAAAGTTATTCAATGTTCATCTCCGAAGTCACCTGTTTATGCAACATTGCTTATGTAGGGCCCACCGTTTTGTATGTGTCTCCTTCCAATAGCCTTATTTTCTCCTGGAAGTTGTAAATATCTCCATCATTTACATAAGAGTTCGCTTTGGCAGGTGAGCCTATAGGATTATGTTATGCTACACTGAAGGAGCTAGCTAGTGAGCTCCATCCAAGTTTGAATTCATTTGACTCTGGTCATCACTTGCGTTGGATGGAACTCTCCTCTGCAAAATCAACGGCGAATGTCCTAATTCATATTGTTATCCTTTCAATTTTCTAAGGACCCACTTACCATTAAGAGAAGGTTAAATGCCTTTTGTTCCAAGGACCCACTTAAAATTAGGACCTCGGGCTTGGGGCTTTCGGGTTTTAGCGCCCCCCCCCCCCCGGGACAGCCATTTATTCCTTAGCTCCACCAAGCTTTCATGTGCCGTGGTAGGCTATTCCACGTAATTTCAAGGTGAACATGTAACCAGGTGTTGATCTTGTAAAGGGAGGTTATTTTAATGTATTATGATTTCTAATAATGTTTTCATTATGAAAGGAAGATAATCGGGGAAGTCCTATTGTTGGGGGTTGTTCACTCACCTCTTTGATGCCGTCAGCATTTATTCGGCAGATACCCAGCTCTGCCAAGAGTGGTTACTTTTGCAAGGATATTGGCCAAGAATAGAATCCCAACTATCAATGACTTGTACAAGAAAAATATGCTAATTATGAATGCGTGCATTATTGATGTAGAACAACCAAAGGAGAAAATGCAATAACAGACAGAACCTAAGTTGTAATATACAATTGAAATACCCAAGAGAAGAGTCTCCAAAGGGCCCCCAAAGAGGGTTACAAGTTTGTTTTAGAAAAAAGAAAAAAGAAAAGGAAAGGGAAAAGAAGAAGAAGAAGAAGAAGAAGATCTAAAGCATGAGCTACCCTGAACCCTTTACTGAAGCTACTTTGTACTCAAACATAAGCAACATTTAATTCTAGCCCTCCATAAATACACTGACATGTTTATGTATCATTACAAATACACGAAAAGGCCTAAAAATAATCAAAACTCACACTAAAATTCTTCCCCTTCCACCCAGATTTTGAGGCCGGAACAGCTGAATCTTGAAAAATGGGTAAAAATATCTATTTTGT
The DNA here is from genome assembly GCA_030180095.1 of Magnolia changhungtana. NCBI lineage: Eukaryota > Viridiplantae > Streptophyta > Magnoliopsida > Magnoliales > Magnoliaceae > Magnolia > Magnolia changhungtana. Next base: position 1,006,027 of record JASAUF010000493.1, read on the forward strand.
AGTATCTGAAGGTATCTTCACAACAAGCCAAAGATCATCTAGTTGCACAAAGTGTAAAGCGAAGCAGCAACAGATTCAGGTGCAGGAGTGGGGAAGTGCCTGATACGAAATGTCATCAAGTACAAACAGCCAAGAAGTGGGAGCATGAGCATGAGTCCAAAGCACAATTGGAAGCAGGAGTAGAACATAATTAGAAGGATCTTGAAACAAAGGATCATCCCCGACTGACGCTCAAGCAAAAAGTTACGCTTTCTGGAAGTTTTTGCATAATTATGAGCCTTAAGGATGCAGAGTCTATAGATCATCTACTTATTCATTGCGAGATCGCCTTGCAATTTGGAGAAAGGTCGTATCTTTGTTTGGCTTAATCTGGGTCATGTTTGGCACACTTGGTAAACTAATAGGTGCTTGGAGTTGGCAAGTTCAAGGCAAAAGGAAGAACACTCTTTACAAACTTTCACTCCCAGCAGTGGTGTGGTTGCTATGGACAATGTAATAACCATATGTTCAACGATATATCTTAAACGATTGATGTTGTCTTAGAAAGGGCAATCGCATAAAACTCCAGATGCACATCTCCACTTCATCCACCCAACTCTAGTTCTATGAGAAACAACCTTCTCAATCTCTCTGCTTCCATGGATAATCAACCAAGATATTGAAAATGTTCATTTTGGGATACTTCACTCAACAATCTTACCTACTCCATCATTTCCACTCTTATTGTGACTAAACTTGCATTCCATATACTCTATTTCAGTCTGCTTGATTTTAAAATCATTGAATAAAATTTGTTATTTAATAAATATTAAAAAATGTGATCAATGAGACTTTTACAGTGCAAAGATCACAAATTCAAAGGAAAATCATGAGTTCAAAAGAATTTTATAAATTCTCGATTCAATTACGTCAATCAGCACCCTTGTTGACAGCTGACTCAGTAGTCAAGTTGGTAGTGTACTACTTCTCTACCAAAGAAAATCAGCACCGTCTTATACAACTGAAAACCTCTTAAACTATGATGAAATTTCAGCTGAATGATGAGATGTTCCACTTGATAATCACCCAAATAACAAGACATTCCGATCATCTGGCTAGTGTCAAATGTACATACTTTCTTCTTTTTCTTTTTATTTATTGAGGATTAACAGAGTCAAACATGCATACTGCCTAGCTATGCAGGGAAAACCTTCTCCTGAAGCCTTCTCCAGGACTCTTACACTCAAGCAAGCTCTCAAGAGATAAGATTAAACTGCATCTGCGCTTGAACCCTATAATATGGTTTTGACTTAGAGATAGCTGAGACAAGAAAGTTTTGACTAAAAGCCAGTCATTATGAATTTATGATGGTAGTCATGGAAAAGCATGTAAAAGGTGATGTCATTTAACAAACCTGAAGCACAGAACAATCATTTCTAGGACAAACGTGGACAATAAAAAAATATAATGTGAACATATCCTACTTTCCAAGTTTAATTTCATTGATGCCTACTACAGGAAAATCACAGATATAGTAAGCTGACTGCCAAACTAACTGCAATGGAATTTTATTAAATTGTTTCTTCATCAATCTTACATTTTGTCACTGATCTCTTCCAGCAAGTTCATGAGCTTTTTTGCTAATTGCTGCCTCCTGTATTCTGTAGCAACAGTTACAGCGGTTACATGTCCATGCCAGGATTCACCTTGTCCTTCAACCTTTCCCATAACTGTGTAAACATAGATGACAAAATACAAAGGTGTCATGAGGTTCGAGAAATGAGAAGCTCCTAAGGGTAGCAATGAGATTCAAAAAGAAAAGTTCATCTTCAAAGCAAATAAGGTTGTATTATTTCTAAGAACTGTTTGTTATAAATGTATATGATGCACGAGATAAGTGGCATGAGAACAAAGGTCTTCAGTAATGGTGATGGTGGCCGTAACGGCCACCATTGTTACCTTTACGCAGCCGCTATAGGGGGCGCAACAGTTGTTACGGTCTCACTTTTTTTAATTGAAAAAAAAAAAAAAAATCCAGAAAATTTGTATCAGCCCCCGTAATGGACAGTTATGTGGCCTTTAGCGTAACGGCCTTTACTCGTCATTTTTTGCCGTAATGGCCGTTATAGCCTTTACAACCTGGTAACGTGACCTTTACAGCATGCCATGATGAGAACATCAACCTAAGATGAACCACATCTACAGAATGATATGAGTCAAATGACTAGTTTTAGCGTAGATTCATTAGTAAATGTGAAAGGAAAAAAAAAAAAAAGCTTCTAAGGTCATCAAGAAAGAAGGATGACAACAGATCTTGCATATATAAAAAGAAAGCCCAAAAAATGAAAATAGAGAGTTAGCTTTAGATCATGAATACTTAATTTCCTATTCCTCCCAACATGGATTTAAATAGCGGCTTCAGAGTTTGACTTACCTGGGGACAGAAACTGGTCCCTCCAACTAATTCTGACCCAGTTCATTTCAATCAGTTTCAGTTCCATTTTCTGATGCAGACTGAACCAGTATGACTCAGATGTAACCGAGTTGTACTGGAGATATTTTAAAGCATGTTTCCCAATACAGAAATTAAGCAAAATATGAAAGAAACACATCTCAATTAAAATAGCAGAGCACAAACAGTTTTTGGATGTCCATGAGAAGACTTTACCACCACAAAAGGAAGTCTAGAATGATACAAGTTTTTTAGGGATAGGAGGATTCAGATTTCGTAGTCACAATCACAGAATCTTTCTTGGAAATCCTCCCACATCTATATATGAACTCTGGTTACGCAAGAAAAGCACTTTGAATCATTGATTCATTGCCACAGATGGCTTAGATCCAATAGTTCATTATCTAATGAATCTTTCCATACTAATACTCCATCTGAAATTAAACTTACTTTCTCAGTGAAATCATGCGATTTCCTGAGGAGTGGGTTGGGACCACCAAGAATTCCAAAGGTTGGCTTGTTGGTCAGAAAAACCAAAGTCCTTTGGCAGACCATATAAGAAGCAAGATGATGATGATCACAAATCGAATGTATCACTAGTCTGAGTAATGCTGAAACAGCGAACCATTTGTTTATCCACAGTGGGCATGCAACAGAGATCTGGAGGAGGTTTGTGGCCTTATTTCAAACCAATTGGGTGATGCTTGGGTTGATTGTAGCTATGTTCTAAGCTTAGGACAGGAGATATATCATATATGGGAAGGAAGGTCTTGTGCAGGCTAGCTTTACTTGTGGGGATTTGGATGATCTAGAAGGAGCAGGATAACATGACTTTCAATATCAGATAGATTACACCAACCGAGAACTTCTAAACTGCAAACGATAAACCCTCAAATCCAAATCCTAAAACCCAGTAATTCTCTATAAGATGAGAACTGTTGTTGAATGTCCTGTCATAATCCAGTCGTAATGCTGATGATTTCAAATTTTAGTACCCAAACCATGACTGCGTTCTAAGCAAACATGATTACAATGTTTTTTAAGAGTGTGTTTGGTTGCACACGTGCCCCAACTATCAACCAAACGCACCTAAAAGGAACCAATTCATAAAAATACTTGGGAACTGTTTGGGTAGGATATACTGTGTAATCGGGATGAAGAATAATCCCGGTTTTGGCAGGCCCTGTGCCCTCCACATCGGATTCACCATACCAAAACTGGTGCTTTACTCCACATAAATGCAATCAGCAGCTTTTCAAGTTTATATATATATAACTTTGGTAATTGCATTTATGCAGAGGAAACTGCCACTTTAGGCAGCCAATCCTACATGGAGAATGTTGAGCGTACCAAAATCAGGACTACGCTTAAACCCAACTTGGGAGGATCCCCTACCCAAACAGACCCTTAATTCTTCACATCAACATCATCCATTCCTCATGAACCATTACAACCTAAACAAACCCAATTCAAGAAAAGAAAAAGAAAAAGAAAAAGAAAAAAAAAAATCACTATTTCTTCCTAGTTCCTACCATCGTTATCCACTCTTCAAACTAATAATTTCATGATTGATCACCCAAATGCGTAACTGTATCCTAATCAAAATTCCAACTTCAATCTAAACGAACCGAATCCACAAAACCAACTATCTCTTCATATAATCACAGCCCACTTTCCGCATCCAACAACAATCCAAACAAAACCCAATTCATAAAATTGCCATCTTTTCACACCATCATTGTCCACTCTCAAGTCTTCACACAAATAATTTCAAGAGTGACCACATAAACCCTCAAAGCATTCTCAAGAAATAAAATGATGTCCCTCCATATCGTTGATTATTTCAACATTAATCGCTAAAACCAACAGCCATATTCGATATATAGTCTTTCTAAAAAGAGAAGAGAATGAGATACAAAGAAACCAAATAAATTAAAATAGAAGGAAAAGAAGGGGGGAGGAAGAATGCTTACTGTAACCCATGATACGATTGCCGGGACCTTCGGCGACATGGAAATAATCGGGCCATCGTGCTAAATACGTCATGTAAAACGACATGTTAAACTGCCCATTTCAGATTAAATGAAAAAAATAAATATATCAGTTCGCAGAAGAAATCTCTGTAAAAATGAAACGCCCGTCATTTGAGAGAGAGAGAGAGAGAGAGAGAGAGAGACTCACGGTCTCCGTGAGATGGTCGAAATTTACAGGAGAGAAACGGAGGAGATCATTGCAACAGAACCGTCGGATCGTCGTCATCTTCTCTCTCTCTCTCTCTCTCTCTCTCTCTCCCCTTCTTCTCCGGAAAAATTATATTCTCTCTCTCTCCTTCTTTTCTCCGGAAAAATTACATTTCGCGCTACGCGGCTTTGCAGTGTACGCGAGTTTTCAATTCCGACAGGTATAGCTGACGGTCCGGTAATCCGGAACGTTGGTATGTTGTGGCCCACCATGGATGGATCATGTCCCAGAGATATCCTCCACACAACAATCATAATCTTTCGATTTTCGGCGTTTACATGGACGGTTAAAAGAGAGATAAGACAGGAAGCGGATTGTGTACTGAGTAACTCAGTACCCGTAGCGTACTGAGTAAACAATGTGGGCTCCATCTTTATTTATTTATTTTATCCACTCCATTAATCGATATTAACAGATAATTTTAGGGCGTTAGCCCAAAACATAAGCATATACAAAGGTCAAGTGGACCACACCACAGGAAACAGTGTGATTAAACCTCTACCATTGAAAAATTCTCGGAGGCCACAGAAGTTTTGGACCAAGCGGATGAAGTTTTGGACCAAGCTGATGACTGTGCTTTCTCTTCATCCATATCTTTGTGATCTTATGAACAGGTTGGATGCCAAATAAACATTACTGTGGGCCCTAGGAAGGTTTCAACGGTGAAAATCATTATTCGACATTGTTTCCTGTGGCATGGTGCACTTGAGCTTTGGATTTACTTCGATTTTGGGATCAACTATTCCAATTAGCAGGAAAAATAGATGGACGGTGTGGATAAACCACACACATTCAAAGTGGGTCCAATTGAGTTTACTCAGTACGGTAAAAGCGTACTGAGTAACTCAGTACGCAATCCGATTTCGATAAGACACCGCTTCGCCACATCAAAATAAAAAAACTCACTAGGATTAGTGGCAGAGATCTTCCAACCTTGGGGATTTTTCTTGAATTGCCCATCCGCTGTGGGCCTCAACAAACCAACGGTTTATATCACAGAAACATAGCCCCATTTGTTCAAAATTCTCCTCGGGAGGAACCCGACCGACCTCGACCCATTAGCATATTAACCGACCAGAACCTTACCCAACACGAATTTCTCGATTTGTCGAATCATACCCAACACGGCCTCCTCAAGTTGATCCACACCGACCATACGAATTGGCCCACTGATTGCTCGATCTAGACCATTAGATGATTATCTCCATAAAGGATGGTTGGATTACCTAGTCTATGTATCTTGAGGTTGGATCGAATCGGGTCAAGTCACGTTGAGTATGCAGATACAACCAGTCGGACCCAACTTGAACCTGACCCGAATGCAGATTTGGAGCTGTCAACGGGCCGGGCTGGCCTTCATATGTATGGGCCTTGCCTGACTTTGGCTGGACTTGAGTGGGAGTACTAGCTGGGAGCTGGGCCAGCCTAAAGTTTTAAGCCTATATAATAACCGGGCTGGCCCACCGGAACAGGCCCATTTAGCATTTCAGTGGCATTTTTGTCATATACCATTGTAGAGCTTTACATGAGTTGAACTGTGTCAAGCTTGGCACAAGTTGACTCAGCTTGGCCACTAGCGGACCCTATCTTGAACTCGGCTCGGCTCGGTCCTCTAGCTTGACTGGCCAACTCAGCGCAGTTCGGACAATAACTTGGGCAAGTTCGAGCCGAGTTAGAGCTAAGATCAAGTTTGTGCAGCAATTTCTCAAACACATGGAGTGCACCTTCAATTTCTTAGAGTATGTAAAACAGCGGCAACAGTTTATAGGTATTTTATTAAACACTTGGCGGGCAACATCATACAAGGGTATTTGTTTCATATCCATACATTCCTCACTACCAGCTGACACTTTGTTGAGTTATTTCATCCAACACTTGGTGAGTAACACCGATATCAAAATAACCGAGCCACTGAACTGGTTCCATCTAAGTTTGATTTGAGTTGGGGTTCGATCCAAGTCAATTCAAGCTCAAACAACCTCGAACTCCAAAAATCAGCTTGGCTGAGCTCAAACTCAGTTTTGAATCGAGCTTTTTCAAGGTGAGTCGAGTGAGCAAGTTAACCGAACTAACTCAGTTCTAGTACAGCTCCGTGTACCATCGCAGGGTTGCACAAAAGTGGTTGTCCAAGCTTGGGCTTGGGCCCAGCATAAGCAAAAACACCTAGGCCTGGGTTCAAGCCTATTTGTAATGGCCCATCATGGCCCGGCCTGCAGCCTAAGTTATACTTTTTGGACGGGAGTGAGAGACATTAGGCAAGCCCATTGACAGGGACAAAGATTTAAGTACTGTCCTTATATGGACAAAGCTCCCTCAACTCCAGTCACCAACCATCAGAGGCTGGGTCACCTTTCTATTGTCCAGGCCATCCATCTGGTGGATTATGCATGAGTCATTCCCAAAAATGTCCACAATCAGGTAATCGTATCCATACAATTGGTGGATCTTTTCCTATTGGACCAGGATCGTTGGCTAAACTATCGGATCAGACGGTTATATTTGTCTAGTTGAGGAGATTTATGAGGCATGGACCGAATGAAGTGGGGATCACCAAATGAATGGTCCAAATCGCTGGAAGGTGTTCTTACCTTAGAATTGTTGAGGTGTGTGAGATCTGGACTGTTCATCCAACATGCCCCGCCATGGAACGGATAAAACCATGTTGGTGGGATGATCCTAACAGCTTGATTAGAAGATTTCATGGTGTGTGCAGACTAGTGAACAAGTCCCTAAGGGCCTGTTTGGTTTTCCCGAATAACAGGATTTGAAAGTAAAGTAAGTAATGATTGGTATTTTACTTGTATTTCTAATGGTTGCTGATATTACAGTTGACTAGAGTCACATGTTTGTTTTCTACAATCTTTTAGGTGGACCATACACCAAATCAGCAATCTCGTGTTTGGTTTATAGGTGTATTACATGCATCACACCGGCGGTAGTGTTATTGTGTCCATCACCTCATTTTCGGATTTCACTGCATTGGCTGTTTGATTTCAAGTTTTGTGAAAGGTGTGTTTTCTGAGTTTAGCAGAGTTGAGACAAGTTGTTTTGAACAAAGTTTGCAAACCCTGACTCGCACATGACTTGATTACCCACTGTAGTCTAACCTATTGGATGATAATAATAATAATAATAAAATATATGATTATTGCATACTCTTCATCTTTTCCTCGTGAATGTGCCTAAATGCATTTTCTTTGACTCAGCTGTCTTGTTGAAATCAGGCCAAGTTAGCCATTTTTTGAGTTGATGACCCAAGAAAAATGGCTGAGTTACTTGAAAACCATGGCCTCACTGGTTTAACCGACCCCACTGATGAGGCCCATGATCTGGGCAGGTTAACTAATGTGTTTGACTCGATACTTGTCAACCCAAAAGAGCTGAAATCTGATTTTCTCCTCTCCTTTTTGAGTTCTTAAATTATCTGTTTAATAAAGGAGATGGTCCACACGTCTTCGAGTGGTGAAACCCAGTATCAAATGCCCCACTGGCCAAAAATATCACCACTGCTTTGAAAATAGCACATGGGTACCTGATTACTCTGCAATATTATCTATTGGAACAAAACAAACAGATGGGTTGTAAACATACACTGCATTCCAAAATTATATGAACCAAAAATTCCAACCCAAACAACGAATATCAAAATCCATAATACTGTCCATCAACAAAGGCAAACAGAAAGTTGTCCAAAACCTCCCCACTAATGTCCATACAAACAAAACTATATATCACTACTTCAGCTTTGATATAAGCTGAATGACAGTAACCATTACCAAGATTCCAAAGATGAATCTTAGCAGTGCCCCACAGTCTCCAACGTCTGGGGCACCTCCCTGTCTGTTTGTACTAAATTCTTTTGGGGCACAAGAGGTCATTGCCGAGGTCCACCCATACGTACAACTCAAGCAGATGGGACTCCAGCGCTCTCTAGGCTGCGACCTAATACTCTCATGATTTAAAAATCAGACCGATCAGATGATGTGGTTGCACAGGAGTGCAATGAATGTGCATGTGCATGGTAGAATGCCACACACCTTCAACCCCTGGATATATCTCCCTACATCAATGTCAACCATCCACACAATATACAGATCTCCAACCATGCTAATTTCAATATGCAAGCTGAAAGTAGTCAAACAGTTTATACTACACTTTATTGCACGCTAACCATTATAGGAAGCCTCAATAACACTTGAAACACAGCCAGTAGGAAGTGATTTTCCTATTGTATGTTTTTCAAATGAAGTCTGTCAAACAACTCCCTTCAGGCGAACCAATCTACAAGCCAACCCAAGGTCAACATAAACACCTCTTTAACTCTTTCAATTTTTTAGAATAGTTAACGCATGCACGCATGCCAGATAAATAAGAGGCCAACCCATGTGGCTTTTGCAGCGCAGAGGTATGTGAGGCAAGCTGTTCTTCAAATGGGGCCGCATTGTGTAGATGCGTCTGCCCAATAAACCATTCAACCTCATTTATACAGAAGGAAAACTGAGGATTTAGATTTCTGTCAAAAAGATAATGCAAGAAAGAAGGTAAACAGAGGTTAAACAGAAGGTAAACAGAGTCAACGTCCGTAGGGACATTGCAGTGTACAACTGGGGAGGACTAACGCACTGGGGTGGTGGATCTGATATTGTATGGCCACATCTTCCCTGGGACTGGGTGGATATCTCCATGTTATGGAGTGGGACCCGTTCATTTTCAAAATCCAAAAAGACAGTCCATGCACTGCAAAACAAGACGGGATGAAGACAACATAACGGACCAACTCATTCTGCCACATCCACCAAATGCGGGATATCCACACGGTCCAAAAAAGGATATTTCCTTTTTGGAAATATTGTTTCCATGGGCCCGCACTGCAATCCCCTTCCATACAAGTAAACCCCTCAACAGTGACAACACAACACAGATAACAGCAACTCTCATATGCGACTCACAAGATTTCTCTGAAAAAACATAAATATGGACAAAAACAAAATCACTGGAAACCTATGGAAGATAATAGAAATCGGAGCATTGCCTCTGTAGGCTAAAACAGTCAGAATACGCAGCCGTGAAGATCAAATCTCCCTAGCCTGACTACAAGAGAGAGAGAGAGAAGCGTTGTTAGCATGGATCGTCAGGGAAGGTTCCATCAAACGGGAACTCAGAAAATCTTGATCATACCTTGCAGGTGGGTTTTATCTCAGTCCGCTGACGCTGGGAATGGAAGGAAGGGAGACGTTCTCTGTGCGGAAATAAGGATGCCGAATGCATTTGTATTGTGAACGGCTAAAGAAAAATCAGTGTCCCGCGGACTACCATTACCGTTTCAGTCTGATAGACGGGCGGTCAGAGGATTACTTTCAAGTAACTGCATTTACCAGGATATGGCCTCTGATTTACCGCCGATTCCCACCAACTGCAGCTTTGGTTTAATTACTTTTGAATACCACCAAAAAATCAAACACATGTGAAAAGTCATAATTGCCCATTGCAGGCCGATTACTGTTATTCGGGAAAACCAAATAGGCCCTAAAGCTGTTAGGTTCCTCCATATGTCACGAATTTTGGTCCACAGGATAGCCCTTTAGATAAGCGGCCCAGATCTTATCCCGTCTTATGGCCCATATCCTCTTAGGACGCGGATTAGCTATTGACGGGTTGAGTAGCGATTTTCGCTACTAAAGTGGCGTGTCCCACCATGATGTATGTGTTATATCCACACCATCCATCCATTTGGAGAGATCATTTTAGGGCATGAGACAAAAAATTAGACAGATTTAAAGCTCAAGTGGACCCCACTACAGAAAATAGTGTGGACAGTGACACCAACCATTGAAACCTTCCAAGGGCCCACCAAGATGTTTATTTAAGATCTAACTTATTCATGAGTTAACAAAGACATGGATGAAGGGAATACATAAATATCAATTTGATCGAAAACTTCCATAGCCTCTAAGAAAATTTTAATGGTAGACATTTAATCCTTACTTTGCTTGTATTTTTTGTTTCCTGGGTGGGGTTTGTAAGACTCCTATCAAGTGGGCCACACATGATCATCAGATTTGATCGTTAGATTATTTCAGTGGGCCCCACTTCAGTTGTGATAATTATAAATAAGTTTGGGGTGGGACGCTTGAACCATTGTCCCTATACTCGGTTATTAAGTTAGATATAGAAACCTATGGTGTGGAGACCATAGAGGGAGAAGTGTGATGGGTAAGCTTCTAGCCCTCTCTTCCTATATATTGATGTCTTGGTCCCCTCACCAACACATGCGAGAAACCCTAATCTCATTGAAGGTTCTCCTAAAAGTGTAAGGTGCGGAAGACCAAGATTCCTGTCAGCGGAATGTCTTCCCAATCAGGCACGCTTTTAAGGTATGGTTTTGAATCTCCATTGTTGATGCATAGACGATCTGTCAATTCCGTAATATGGGTATAACAGGGTTGACTTGAGCTTTGAATTTGCCTCGTTCTTTGGCTCATGCCCTAAAATGTTATATCGAAATGAATGGATGACTTGAGTTAGCTAGCTCGACTTAATGCAGAAAAGCTCAACTCACCTCAATTTGGAACTAGATTCGAATTGAGTCGAAATGGTTTTTAGAGCTTGAAAAAATCTTGAGTTGAGTTCTAGCTTACCCAAGCTCGACTCAACTCGAACGCTGACTCAAATCGACTCTGATCAAATCGGCTTGATGACCCGGTCATTTTGATCTTGATGTTGCTCGATGAGTATTTGATGAAATGTCTCAACGAAGTGTCGTTTCTTAGACTGCCCTCATATCCAAGTATTCGAGAAAATTTTGAAAAAATAAATCCTCACAAAAAAAAAATAAAATAAAATAAAATTTACATCATAGGATTGTCCTCGTATCTTAATTTTGATGTTACTTGTTGAGTGTTTGATGAAATGTCTGCAAAGCGCTCTTACTGATTTACATTTGAAGTGTGGGAGATTGAATATGCAATTTATGTATTTGAGAAAATATCACACAAACTCAAACTCAACTTAAGCAGTCCCAAGCTGCTGACCGAACTAAGCTGAGCTAGCTAGTCAAGCTTGAGGACCAAACTGAGCTGAGTTTGAGCTGGAGTTAGCTGTTAGCCAAGTCGAGTTGTGCCAAGCTAGACTCGTTCAACTCGTGTACAACTCTAGTTATAAACCTCAAAATATTTGAACATGTCTCACAAACTTGTCTAAAGCCTCTTTAATCACAAGATCCTAATAATCCAAATCAATGGTTTGTTAGTGGACTACTCAAGTTCGTGTATACAAGAAAGATCAATGATCAAATTGTCCTTTGTATGGGACATGCTATTGTTAGCTCCTTTTAAAAATTACTTTGATTAGACAATCTCAACCATCCAATCAATGGCTAAAAATTTAAAAATTACTTTGATTAGACAATCTCAACCATCCAATCAATGGCTAAAAAAAATAGATTATCGGGATTAATTATATTCTTAAAGACTTTAGAAAATAATGGCACATGTAAAGCTAGTTGGGCCAAGTTTTTCTAATCACCCTCCGTGACTCTAATATTGTGACCTGCCCAATTGGTTGACTACTCTGAATTGTTGAATGAGGGCATATATTTGATGGTGGCTGGTATGTCACTCCCATTTTTGGTGCGGGCACACGTGTGTCATATAAAATAATTGCCTAATACACTTGTGTAGGCTTATTAGGGTCGGCAACCCATACCCACAAATAAAAAGATTTTATAACATAATTAAAAAGTAATTTTTCTTTAAAAAAATATAGAGAAATGGCAACATAATATTTTATATTAAAACTTAGAAAATCACACTCTATTGATGATGTCTTATATTCATCATTATTATTAATTAAATTAGCATATACATGATATATAATTACTCCAATTGAATTGTGAACAATACGTGTGGCTTGTAATTTTTTATGTTATTCAATCAAACACGAGGCCACACGTGCTAACGAAGGCTCGTATTCAATTAACATGTGTGATTAGGATAGTGCGGGCATGCTCAACTCGTACTTGGCTCGATTTCGATTGAACGTTGGTGACCTCAGCACTAAGATATATACTTATTAAGATCGTCACCTTCTTAGCCACTGATTACTACAACAATTAGGCGATTTAAAAGGGTAGGGGTTAGTCTTTCTGAATAGATTTTTTTTCCTTGTGTTAAGGACTTTTCTTTCAACAGTAATTGCATGCCTTATACTTCTCAGTAAAACACTGATGGAAATAATTAAAACTAAAAAGGGCTAAGAATGTTGGTTCTATTGATTTGTATTTTAAGATCAGTACAATCAGTAGATAAACAAAATAAGTAGAGAAATAAAAGATAAATACTTATAATCGCCTATATGGAAAAACAAACAAGGTGGATAGTCGACAAGATGTGATCGAGGTTTGATCTTCCAAATAAGGATTTGATTAATTGGACGATTCGACGACGGTAGGTCATGGATATTTATACCACTCCTAAGTGTATTGCAACAATGATGCTAGACAGTAGCGATCTAAGCTAACTTAAACTCTGAACATTTTGCAGCGTGGCTGGATAGAAGTGGAAGAACTAGAAACTACGATAATCAGCGTCGGGCTGTGCAGATTAATTTTGTTTGGTATGGGGTCCCAAGTTATTCATCGTGTGCTCCTTATATAGCTAGGGAGGAGGCAACCCCTTGCTGAATTTCCTAACTGGTCCAAGATCATTGGTGATGATGATGCATAGTTGTTTTCTAATCTTCCCAACCTGATCAAAGAGATCTCCTAAAATCTTGGTACTAAACCATTTTCAGATCTCTTTATCAGCATGATTGTAGAGGTATATGGACATTATGGGATTAATCTCACTGGATTCGAATTCCTCACAATCTTTAATTTCTTTTACTTTTGAGAAGAATCCGCTAATCGAGCATTTGAAATCACCGCGAGAGCATTGGTCTTCTTTGAGAAGATCTCTCCTTTTGAAAGGATTTTGTGAGATGACCTTACCAAGCATATTTAATTTGTGATAAGATCCATACCTTGGCGGGTATTTATAGACTTGTCAAGCACGCTGCCTCGATGCAACTCGTGTTGGGGCTACGTGTCACTCGTTGTAGTGTCTTATCTGTAGACATGCGTACGACTCTATTCCATTTTACTTTTGTCAGGTGACATGCTACCGAAAAATATGGGGCAAAATATATCATCACTATGTGAGTAGGATTTTGTCCAACGTAGGTAGTGTCGGCATGCGGCGACATCTCATTGGTTTGCTCAGACGTGCTAGGATGGGTGTAAACTGTAATATTATTGGATAAGATGGACTTTGGGGTGCTCATTTTTATGGTTTAATGTTATTTTTGATTCATCACATGATTAATTATATAGTCTACACATGGCATGCACTTAATCCAATAAAATAGTGAATTGTACATGTAGCCCATATTATGATTGGATTTATTAAATTTTGAGGCACCAACTTCAATGGTGGGCTAATCATGTTGGATGGGTTGTATGGCATACATAGTACACACACCAAAGTGAGCCAACTTTTCACATTCGGTAACCTCTTTGGATGGGTCGCCTGATATGCATAATGCTGACACCAAGGTAGACCTATTTTCATGGTAGGTTGACATTATTGAGTAACTTATATAATATACATAATGCATGCACCAAGGTGAACCCACTTTTCACAAATGAGTTGGCATTGTAGGACCTATTGGTTGTGATGCATAATTACCACGTACAACTAAAGTGCATTTCATTTTGCCTTGTATAAATTTGTAAATAGAAAATTATTAATTATAGATTAATTTTAATATTAAGGATAAATATATATATAAATTGGTTAGTCCATGTTGGTATTGCAGCAATACATCTATAGCTCATTTACTAAATGAACTTAAAATTGATACAATATTATTATATCCTATTTCTGGTTATTTTGAAAAAGCCAACATGAGAGCTGCATAGAGCATTGTGTGAGAAATATGAGATGAATGAAAAGATCTTCAAGATACTTGGAGCACTTTTCGTAGAATCATAGCTGGCGTGAGTTAAATTTTACACGTCAGTGGATGGTCGACGGAGTGATGTAGTCAAGTTACTCAGAAATGTGGTCAGGCAATTCAATGTATAAAAGGCAACTGAGAAGAGAAAAACTTAGGTGATAGAAGCTGAACAATCGCAAAAGAGAAACATAACGCAAAAACGATCTAGAGAAAAAGATTTTTGACTGTTGTAACCGTTATAGTGATAAAAGAAGTATCGATAAGAATAATTTGTAACGAAACTTTATAAATAACAAAAGAAATCAACGAAGAACCAACATGCAATCCCAACAATAAAAAACAATCAGTCAAGCCTATCAATTTACGTTATCTCAGCTTATCTTAAGAGTGGCGACGATTCTTAACTATTATATTTAGTTGTAATCCCATCTGTGCTTATACACTGGATTTGTTCTCTATCCGATCATAATTATTTTAAGAGACACATTCTTGCAATTGCTCCTAGTGATTGATTACGAGTTTTTTCTTTTGTTTAATTGCATTGGTATTCTAAAAGTCCTTTCTTTTTAAAGGCATAAAATAACCCATCTTTGGAGAAAGAACCCCACTCTTCGATTATCACTTAATTGTTATAAAATTCTGTAAGTGGTTAAGGGACTGATCTTTTCAGAATCTAGTCATATAGTTCATATTGGACGTATTTACTTATTTCAATGCTTATGGTCAAAGTTGATCGATTTGGATTGAGCCGCTTTATCAATTAGCGCGCCCATGCACATTACTTGTGATATAAAACAAACCAAAGTGCCAACACATACCCATACCTATTTACATATCTCCATGCTCTGACATAGCAGTGTTGTTGCAACCTCATGTAGGACGTAGCACGTATACATTTCTAGCATGATTGGACCAAAAGAAGGATAAATGGAACCACAAGTAATTTGTCAAATTCAAGCTTAGTCTCACGTAGGGCATGGGCATGATCTAATTGGGTCTCCTCATTCAAATAAATTTAATCTGGACAGGGAGAAATGGTTATTGGAAGCCAAATTTTGGTTATAACTATTGATTCAAGTATCCTGAAAGGACACACGACCTATCAATCTTTATTGTAACAGGCCATTTGCGGTTAACTGATTTGTGAGAAAATGCATGCTTCTAGTTTAGAAATGAGATTTTAGAAAAAAAAAATTACTATATTTTAGTAATTCTGATTTTTATCATATTTCTTTATTTTTATAGTTTTATATTTATATAGTTTTTTATATAAATTACTTATAATCATGATAGAACTCTTCTGGTAGGATTTATCTTAACTTTCTATTTTTAATAAATTAGGCTTTACATGAATTTCATAATTTTGAATAACTTCTAATTTCTAATAAGATTATAATTTTACTATTTTGGATAATTTTAAATTAAAAGAAAAAAATATATATATATTAAACATTACATGTTATTTAATGAAATTATTCTAAGTTCTATTTCTTTTTTCTTTTTTTTTTTAATACTTTAGATTCAAGAAACTATGCTGTGGATTCAAGGCCTTTTCTACTAGAGAAATATGATGATCATTGACAACCCGAGGGCTTAGAAATACGTGAACAACTGTATGGGTTCATTTTCCTAAGATGACATATTAAATGATGATCTAAACCATTCATATTCTGTATTCTATGCACAAGAGGCATCCTAAGAAAGATTCGTGGAACGGATGATTGTATATGAAAGCAAATTTGGAACATCATAGGGTAATATTTTAATGGCTCGTAATCGAATGCAAAAGTCAGAGATCAGGATCATTAGTGAAGTAATGATCAAAGAATAACTTCTATTGGGCAGTAGTGAGAACATGAACGGTTTCGATCGTCACATAAGACACAATCCTGGGTGAAAAACCTTCGACGGCATGGGATGGGCCACCGTCTCTAAAAACCCAAGACTAAAAATCCCCAGAAATATCAACCAACGGAGACCAGATCCACTAAAAAGCATTGTAACTAATTCCTCAAAAAAAAAAAAAAAAAAAAAACATTAGTAGTTTAGGGTTAATCTACAACGTGACGTTTGGGTGCTCAGATTAATGTGTGCATGGCATCCAATCCGTCCATCATGTAAACGACTTCATATTCTCCTTGTCACCCAAAAAATGTGGCCCACCTAAACTCTGGTAGACCATACCATAAGGAACATTTGGGATGTGATTTTGTAGCATTAAAAACCTTACGGATTGTGTGTGCAGTCCGCCACATTTCTTACATGTCATCGAATCCATTTAGAAGATGCGTACACCAAGACGAATGATTACTCCAAAAATCAGCTCATTCTAAAAAGTAGGTGGGTAACACAATGTATGATTTTAGACCTTTTAGACATGATCTTACATGGGGCATCCTACTGGAGTTTTGGACCCGCCAGATCATAGGGTGTCGAGGAGAAGATGGGGGGCTGAACATAACTTACGGACTAGATGTCATGCAGACTTCAAAGTGGGACCCAAACGTTGCGTTGTAGATTAAGCTTAACCTACAACGCTTTGTAGAGGGTCTTGGCTAGAGCAAAGAGGAGTAGGTGTGGCTAAGAAGTAAGAAGACATATCAAAATCAAACCCTCCCATTGGTCCAAACCATATCACCTTATCCAATCCAATGTCTACCACCCAACCTAAAAATCCTAATCTTTTGGTACACAAAACCTTCTCTATTGATCACACACCACCCCATTCTCTCGATTCACACCATCCATGGCCATGGCAACCCAAGCCACCATCTTCACTCTCAACACGCCAAAACCCATCAACCGGGCCATCATCAAGCCATCGGTCCCGATGCAATTCACCGGCCCTCGATCACTCAGCTTCGCACGATCGGTCAAGGTAGCCGCAACGGAGGAAAAGACCACGACGACCGAGGCCCCGGTCGGGTTCACCCCACCTGAATTGGACCCGAATACCCCATCCCCGATCTTCGGCGGCAGCACCGGCGGGTTGCTGAGGAAGGCACAAGTCGAGGAGTTCTATGTGATCACATGGGAATCTCCAAAGGAGCAGATCTTTGAGATGCCTACAGGTGGGGCAGCAATCATGAGACAAGGACCCAATTTGCTTAAGTTAGCTAGGAAGGAGCAATGCCTGGCGCTTGGGACCCGATTAAGGTCCAAGTACAAGATCAAGTACCAGTTTTATCGGGTCTTTCCCAATGGAGAGGTGCAATACCTCCACCCCAAGGATGGGGTCTACCCAGAGAAGGTGAATCCGGGTCGTCAAGGGGTGGGCGTGAACTTCCGGTCGATCGGGAAGAACGTGAGCCCCATCGAGGTCAAGTTCACCGGCAAGCAAGTCTATGACTTGTAGAGGTGAGATTTGTTAGTGATTATGTATGTGATTATTTTCAGTGTTGTGTGTGCATGTTACTTTCAGATGCAATCATAAAAAAACATAGTTTTTATTTGAATTCCATGTAATGATTTAGTCATTAAGCTTGATGTTGAAGATATTTTGGGGCATCGCCCATCAACAGTGGGGCCCCATCAGATCAATGGTCTGGATCATTGAAACATGGGCCACACGTATACTAACGACCACATCTTGATATGTTCATTTCCTGATGCATCAAGACACTCATAATTCCAACACCCAATGAATAGATTGGGCCCAGAAGTTTATAGACTGAAAGGTTCAGATTGTTCGATCATAAGCCCATCAAAGATGGACGATATCATGAATAGCAGGGAATTCACATACAGCTGAGCTTTGGTGTACGTAGGATCATTTTCTCAGATACTTTAGTTGAGCATTCTATAATATTTTAGTTTTTCTTGTTTTATGGGTAGGAAGGTCAATTGGCCCGGCTAGCTTGGGTTTCAGTTATTTCATTCATGGAGTGGGCCAAGGCCTGATCTTCCAGGGAAGAGATAAACAACCACACCTGCACAGAGCTTCAGAATCGGCTACTTAGCTTACCCAATACCTAGTTTTGGAGCCAAAAATACATAAGCGAAGCGAGCAGGTGGCATGTCATACCCACCGACAGCGCTAGTTATGGGGAAGATGCAAGTGCATATGCTCCATGTCAAAAACACCCTGATGTGCGGACTTATTTTCAAAACAAAACCATGTTGATTTTTTTAATATCAAAAGAGAAACAAACAAGAACCAGTTTTCCACTTCAGCAGTAGAAATGTAATAACATGCACTTATCGTACTATCATTTTTTTTCCTTTCCACATACAAAAAAGGGGTATTGATCGTCTGTGGGGTCCAGTAGCAGCAGCTATGCCGGATGAGATCTGTGGCCTGCACCATGCCCATATATGAATTTAGCCGTTCCCTCAGTGTACACTTGTGTTTCCTTGGCCAGTCTGTCCACCCAAATCAATCCAAAACAGAGTAAACATTATACATATAAAATCATATAAATACACTATGAGATATGCTAATCCAATCCATGCGTAGCCCAGCCATCAGGTGGACCAGGCACCATAGATCCCCTGGCCCAAGAATCAGGAAATTCCTTTCATTAGAGCACATGGAATAGCCATCCATTTGTTTCATACATTGGTGCCCCACCTGATGAATCAACTAGCTTGAACTCTAGGCCTGGCCTTGTACATGGTGCCACCCACCTGATAGATGGCTCATCGTGGCACATGAGCAGCATGTACATGGGCTGGGCATACTAGCATGCAGGTTTAGCAAACCATATGATTTCTGTATGATTGTGAAGCAAGGAAACAACACTAGGGAATAAGAGAGAAGAATAGCATGGAAAAACCATACGATTTTCGGACTATTTTGCTTAGAGTGGAAGCAGATGCAAAAGTCTTTCCATCGAGGTATCTGTTCTCCCCTTTGATTCGACGCTTGATTCTAATATCTAACTCTTCCGCATCTGCTGTAAATGGGCAATCCGATGCCTGACAATTTCTCATAATATAGAGTGGTTAGTCTGGTTAGAGGGCTGAGTTATTGAATTTTTCAAGTGATACATGCATAGGCTATGATGTCATTTGAGACTTTTGCAAGTGCATAAATGCCTGAACGAGGGCACATGTTTGAGGTCCACTACCTTGCACCAGGCAGGACTGACCAAGGTACTCAGTAACGGAAATGGCCAACAAAACAACCCCAACAGTCTAAAATTTCTTTTAAAGGAAAAATGTTTCAGAGCCCATGTAGGTCCTTTTTTTTTCCTCTAAATTTGGCGTTACAACCATACACCGCATGATGGGCCAGTAACCATTACCTAACGGCTGTTACATAACCTTTGGAATACCTTCGGACAAATAATGTAAATGAGCTGGCCCCTACTCATCAGATGAATGGCATGTGCATGGAATGTTGCTTGGGCACCCTTTTTTAATTTTTCATACACATGTGGTCTACCTGATGAGCTCACTAGATTGATTTTGGGGCCACTTCATCCACACAATGGGAACTACCCAATGTGTAGCTTGGAGTCCCATACCCATACCCATACCAAGTTGGCATTCACAGCAGCTGTCTGGGCAAGTCATATCACTAAGAGGAAGAAAAGACCGAAGAATTAGTTTACATACCATGACCCATCCCCAAGTGTCAGCATATGATGGAACGTGAGCTGAGTAAGGCACAACATCTGCACATAAAATCCCGAGCTTTTTGTAAC
Source organism: Magnolia changhungtana (assembly GCA_030180095.1). NCBI lineage: Eukaryota > Viridiplantae > Streptophyta > Magnoliopsida > Magnoliales > Magnoliaceae > Magnolia > Magnolia changhungtana. The sequence goes on from JASAUF010000493.1 coordinate 1,026,340, forward strand.
CAATTTCAAGCACAATACATTCTTGAATCGACAGAATCATAGAATGAGAAAGGAAAAGGAGAGGAAGAGATGGGTCTCACTAACATTTGAAAACCTGTCTGAGAGTGTTGTAAATGCAAGAGAAAATCTCAGTATGGCTAAAAACTCCAGCAGGCCCTGCCTGCAAAACGAAATGAAACAGTGACCACAATCCCATCAAATTCGAAAGTCAGAATGGCCTTGTGTACGCACTACATTAAAATTTTTGGTATATCAGCCCTTTTAACTTCAAATTACTTCACATTGTGATCCCAACCATTGAATGAGTGGACCTTTCTAAAACTTGCTGTCCAACTATTTTTGGGCACTCAGAAACATCCAATCGGTAAGAGATTACAATGTATGAACCATTGATTGGTTGATTTGGAAAAACCATAGAAAAACCAACCAATGCACCATATGGACAGAAAAGATGGTTTATATGTTCAACGGTCATATTTTTTAAGGCCTCTCCTCTCCTATCAACTACTTCTCCAATACCCATGGACAGAATTTCTTCTATCAGGAATAAATTTTTTTTAAGACTTCAAGGAGCCAAATGACCCCAATATTTTACAATCTCTGCAGTGAAGATATGCTTGGTATACCTGTGTGACAAAGACGCCGTCCTCCTTCAATCTGCATTTAACAACGGACTCATAGAAGGACTTAGTGTAGAGTTGGTAACATGGCCCGCCCTCAATTGGATCGGCCAAATCACCTATGATCACATCAAAGCGATCTTCTCTGTTTTGAAGCTCAGCTCTGCCAAACATAACAAAAACCTCCCCTTTAGTAAATGAATGTGTTTCTCGTTCCCTTGAAAACATTCATATGATTTCGCAAGCTACAAAAGCATATGCAAAAATTTTGGGTTTATCTAGAAACTTAAAAGAGCAAACCTGGCATCATTGATGATGAGATGAAGCCTTGAATCACAGAACGCCTCCCTGTTTACAACCAGATACGACTTGCAGAAATCCACCACTTCCTGCCATCGAAGAGAACTCAAAAAATAAACAAAAAACCATGAACCCTGATAATGAAAACATTAATAACTAGTTTAGCAGCGAGCATGACCGCTTTAAACTAGGGTGTTTCTTGCATGAAGCCTATCATTAGTGATTGAAATCAACTGATCTAGTAGGTTACATTGTGGATTTCCCACTGTCTGGAAATTGTTCCAATCAAGCAATCGTGCTCATCCATGAGAGGCTAACAAAACAACGGTCCACCACAAAGGGGTTGGAGTCCATGTACATTGGCCTAGTAACATGATTACCTTATGGTTGCATTCACCATCAAATCTTTTAATACAAGAGGAAATGTGTACAAGGTCTATGGTTTAACAATAAGTTGGATTTCTTGCATGTGGCACCAATGGTTCAATGATACAAGCTATCAAAATGGTGGACCTCTCAGATCGAAATATTAGAATCCTTCAGTATTTAGCCTTTCCTACCGGTTTGCTTTTTTCTCAATCGTGTATTTTGTAGGCCACAAAATCAAATAGATGGTCTTCAAATTTGAGAGACCTAGAGTGGTTCTCCCATCTATGTTGAGGCCCATGATATTAACCGTTTGGATCATTGAATCATGGGTCCACATGCACAAATTCCAACTCAGCAAATTTTAATGGTGGGACTTCCCATCTCAACTGTTTCCCATGGTGTAGCCCACCTGAGTGTTGAATCAGCCTGATTTTTGGGCCATAGTCCATACAAAGCAGGCACACCTGATGGAAAGGGTGGATCTTTATCCACATGAAGTCATTCAGACCATGTCACGAAAGTAACTCCCTGGTATCCGTAGGAAAGTCACACAAGCGTTTTTTAATTTCAAACGTAGAGAAATAAAATACATCACATATAGTAAAAGTGGAATATTACCTCATCAATATCACACATAACCACCTTCTCAACAGTCCTATGCCTGAGGATTTCCCTCGCAGTCGAGCCTTCACCACCCCCCATTATAAAGATGGTCTTGGGACTGAAAATAAATGGTGGATTTTCATTCATTTCATCAACTATTCAAGAAAATGAAGAAAAAAAAAATCAATGAAAATCAAATAGGATTATAAAAAAGAACAGTACTTTGGGTGATGAAGCAGTGCTGGATGAACAAGTGATTCATGGTATATGAATTCATCTATCTCTGCACTTTGAAGCTTCCCATCAATGACTAAAGCCTACATTACACAAAGCAAGAAAAAAAAAAGGCTTAGAAGGGAAATTGCATGGATTGCTTGGGAGTATATTGCCAATATTTATTTTATTTTATTTTTTTTAACATACATCTTTGAAAATGTCCAAAACCTACCTGAAATCTCATATGCTAAATGAAACCTACTTTGGTAAAATACTTACCAAATATACTTTTCATCACTCAAAATTTTCTCTTGACCTTTTTACCCTTCAGCTGTTCAGATGAAATTAGCTTCAATTCTAATGTGCACTGATATTGTTGGTGCTAGCTAAAGGGTAAAAATGTCCCAAAGAAAAATTTTCAACCATGGATTCAGTACCAAGTAGGTTTTGGTAGTTTTCCTTTCTATTCTGTTTGTGTAGAAACCTTTCCGAAGGGCTTCGTGTCCAGCAATGCAATGTCTTGGTACTGACTAGCTCCTGTATGCAAAATGCTGCAAAATATGGGAAATTTTCATTGTTAGACAACTGTCGTTTCTGTTTTTTCAAAGTGCATAAGCTAAGGTATGAACCCATGAGGAAATCATGTTGATCCAACTATCAAGTGCGCCACCACATGAATTCCAAAGTAGTTCATTATTTTCTATGGTGGGGCCCAGGTGATTAATGGATACACATGATTTTTTAGACCATCCCATTTTCATTTGGAATGACCCTGCTGGATGTATTGGATGACATATCTACAGTGTACTCCACTTGTTTTCATCTACAATTAGTTGCATTGAGAGTATGATACCTTCACTTGATTGGGCATGGGCCCAAAAATCACACCTATCCATAATTCGGATAAGTGCCCAAGACAGCGACCAGTGAAAAGGGAGATGACCACTATTGATTTCAAATGGGTCCACCTAAATTTTAAAACTGCCTGGTGGCCCTAGAATCTCTTCATCTAGGGCAGCTTTAGGTGAATTGGTTGAATCTCATCAAAACAACACATTGGCCCCCATTTGATATCAAGGGTGGATATCCCAGCTCAGCTTTTTCTGGCCATGTGGCCCATACGAGTCAGTACATCTCTGATGTACAATATAGTCGGCCCCAGACAGAGCTTTCACCCTAGTTTCGGTGAAAATGTTTGCCTGTAATCATTTTCCATGTGTGTATCAAACTGTTTGAACCGCTAATTTACAGTCCAACTAGTCAATGATTTGCAACCTATAAATGCCTATTTATGGTGTGGCCCACTTGATGAGTTTCTCAAGGTGGTTTTTGGACTGGGTGATCCTAATGTAGAGGCCAATCTATTGGACGGGTTGGATGTCACACAAACAACAAGTTGTCCAACCCAGTTGAATAAAACAATTTCTCATGCGTGGGTCCGGCAGGGCGTGTAATGTCTTTGTCATGATAATGTTCTTGAAAATGGGTATCAAAGAATATTTTTTTTTCCTTAAGTCTTTTAATATATTGGAACTTTCAAGCTTCCTAAATATCATTATCATAATGGATATTGTAATATAAAATTTGAACCAACGCAACACAGAGAAAGGTAGAGAAAAGCTCCTTTCTATACTTTAAAGGATGTCTTGATTACAGCCAGAAACCTAGAAAGTGGTACTGAATGCTGCAATACAATACCACCATGTTGGCAAACATTTCATTTTATATTTCTTTCTAGAAGCTGAATCATCTACAAGTCCCTGTAGAATAAGCTCATTCTATAAGTGCTGCACGTGGGTTTATGGGCCCACCTGCGTGTGTTTATGGTGTCCAACCTGTCCACCGTGCAGTCACACCATTAAAGTTCGGTGCGCCGCAAATCAGGTTGATCCAACAATCACGTAAGGCAATCACGTGAATTTGGAGGGTTTTTTTTTTGGTTGTCCATTGTTTTCTACAGTGAGGCCCATTAATTAGATGTGTGTATAAACCTGATTTTTTTTGGGCAACCATCGCTGTGGCGGGCTAACGCAAAGCACAGGTTGGATGGTATACGTATATGGTGGGACCAGCATAGAAGAGAATGGAAAAGTGTCCAAAAAGCTCCAAATTCACGTTGTGGTCCACATGATGTGATTGTGGTTTATTTGGAGTTTTTTCCATGGCTGTAGATTGTTTTGTATGGTGGGGCCCAACCAAATGTCTTTATACACACCACACAGTGGGATTATCGTAGAAGACATGGACACTTTCATATTCACACGGTGGCCCACGTGATGGTTGGATAGGCCTGGTTCTTTGGACGAGCCAGCCTGACAGGTTGAATGCTATACATGTTCAGGTGGGCCCCACGCGCAGCACTCCTAGAAAAAGCTTATTCTACAGGTACTTGCAGATGAACCCGCTTCTTCATTTCAAAATCTCTCTCTCAACAAAAAGAGCATGCCCGTAGAACCCTTTACTCATAAAGAACTCTTCTCTTTCTCACTCATGCTTGTTCAAACTTACATATGAACATGAACAGAGATTTAATATCTGATTTTGATAAATTCCTTCACTGGAGAGAGAGAGAGGACATTGATTTTAAGTTTCAAATAAGATAACATGAACAGGACATTACCTGTTGAGAGCAAAACACCATCTCAAATCCTGCTCTATCTCTTCTTCATACCAACAGCTCTTTCTGCGACTCTCTCCTGCGTTTCCATAAACTCCATTACCATTACCATTCCCATTAGAACTAGAAATCTCCCCCATTTCCCTGCAACCCAAACAATTTCAACTCAAAACAAAGACAACCCAAGAAAGCTTTTTGGGGTTAGTGGGATGTTTGCTTGCAGAGAAAGAGATTTTATAGAGAGAGAGGAGGAGGAGCAAAGACAAGACGAGAAGAGTGTGGATGTAAAAGGAAGAGGGAGTGCGCATTATAAGGAGGGGTGGTGGCAGGAGAATCGATGAGTGTTATAATTCCATTTGCTCGGGAGAGGGAAAAAAGAAGAGAAGTGGCATGGATTTTCGCACCATGAAAAAGGAAAGAAAATTGAGATTCTTGAGGTTGATACGGTCGCGTGGGTTAGACCAGTGCTTGTTTTGCGTGGGTATGATTTTGGGTGCGGAGATATGAATGGCTATGATGATGAGGAGGGTGGTAGATGAATGGTGATGATGATGGTGGTTGTGGTTGTGAGGATGATGATGGCTAGTGCAGAACCTCACCAATATCTCCTCTTCTCTATTTATTACTGTTTTTGAGAGGGAGTGTCACAAGAAGGCCGTATCTCTTACATGCAATCACCAAAACTGACAAGGAAATCTTTTTGTTGAAAGGAAAGTGCATTTTCCAATAACTGCTCAGTGCGCTCGCTCAAGTGCACTTTCCAAGTGCGCCACCTCACACGTGTAAAAGAAATGCATACGTGTGTGTGTCATACTTGATCAGCTTATGTGACCAATGAACAGGTCTGATCGGTTTGGTAGGCCACCCAGCACAACCTCATACGGGGAGCTGACCTCAACCCGACTCTAACCACCGAACACTCGATGCTAAGCCACTCATGAGGTTGAATGGTGCTAAGTTGGGTTGAGTTGGTTTTTCAAAGTAATCCAGTACACCAACCACATTCCACATTAGCTGTGTCAGCCCCAGCCCCCTTGTCTAAGCCATTCATTTCAAAATTTCACTGTATTATGCAATAATAAAAGTGAATATTTAATGCTATCTCATACTTGTGCATGAATTTGACTATAGTATTTGAATAATGATTTTTATTTTGAAATGTAATATTTTCTTTAACACTCAAACAACAATGAAATGTCCCCTAATAATAATTTAAAAAAAAGGCTATCTGTTTTTTTTTTTTCTTTTTTTTTTTTTTTTTTTTTTTTTTTTCTTTTTCCTTTCTATGTGGCTTCTCATATATATAATTACAAAGGAATATACATGACATGGGGTACGACTCATTTTTTTGTTTTGTTTTGGGCATGGACTTTAGGATCAATATTCTAATAAATATTACACTAAAATTATATTCTATTAGACAATTCTTACCTCCAATTAGCATTTATTTGTAGAATTTTAGTATTTATTTTATGGTCACCAATGGTACATTTGGGGCCACCATTCAATTTATGTTTCTGTGGTCTGGATTTGGTAATATGTAGGACACATGGACAGTGGCAACATGCATGCATGTGGTTGGCGAAACCCTTCAAAGTGAATAAAGATTTCTTTTAAACTGAAAAACGGTCCTGAACTTGATACTGACTGCTCATCTGCCAGGGCATTTGCCAAAAGTTCCAGAAGCCAGATGATCCTAGCCGCTGATACTTTGGCCCTCCATTGTTGGATGGACTTTTTCCTAACTATCCATAACCAATCTGATTTTTGGTCCATCCACGATAGACAAGGCCCAGATGTCATACACATCATGATCAGAGGCATCACACTGTATAATAATAACAGATCCTTTCCCTTTTTAAATCGCCGACAATATAATGGAGCTTTTAAAAACCTTTAGCTCTAAATTTTCGTAGACTGTAAACGCTTTTAGGGTCTGTTTAGGTGACACTTAAAATTGAGTTCATATGCCTTTGCTTGTATCGAACATCATGAAAATTTATGATATTCTATACTAAATTAGACCTTTTAATCATGATATTTAGTGCAACCAAACACATCCTTAAAGATTATGTTTCTTTTTTTGTAGGGATTAAAAATAATTTTAAAAACTAACAATCATCATCTCTAACTCACAATTAAATTTAGCTAAAATGAGATCATGAACTCATTTTTTTAGTGGCACCTTTAGAGCCGGTTAGGGTGCCACTTAAAAAATGAGTTCATCCCATTTTAGCTCGTCACATTTACATATCATGTTGCTTTTGGTTGCGCCAAGTATCATAAAATGTCGTAATATTTCACACTAAATTAGACTAATTAATCTTGAAATTTCACAAAATTATATGATATTTGTGCAACCAAATGTGAAGTTAGAAATTATATTTCTTTCTAATAAAGATTAAAAATAATCTCGATCACCAACAATTATGATCTCTAGTACATAATTATGATTCACTAAAATAAAATAAACTTATTTTTAAGCAGCGTGAAGGCAGGCTCTTAAAATGACAATAGACATCCTTTGAGAATTTGGGCCTCTTAAACGTAAGGGTGCAAATGGGCTGGGGCAGCTGAGCCTTGTTAAGACTACTGGTCCATCTGTGAATTAAATAAACAGGTCCAGACCGGACTCAGCCCATACCAAAGTATCCAACCTAATAATGTTAAATAATTTGATCAAATGTGATGTGATCCAACCTTTTGGAAGATTAAAGGCCATGCCTATGTTGAGGCCTTTACGGTCTCTGGACTGTAGCCCGAAATCCACATAGACAGGTTCGACCTTGAATTTGATCTCACCCAGAAATCAAACCGGTCTAACCCATGATTTAAAAATAAGTAAGCTGCTTAAAAAACTCCAAACAAATTTTCTTCAGCCATATATTATATTATTTCCATAATTCATGGCCCATCTAATTAGTGGACCGACTGATTCGTGTGCCAGGGCATCTATATTGTGTAGATCTGGGCCTGTGAGTTCGTATAATTAGGACATGCACTTTGGTTATCTGAGTTGTTAATCTGATGGACCTCATTGTGGATGGCCCGAAAAATTTCCGTGATGAAACTCTCTTAACCCTTTGATCAATATCATGTATAGGTGGCCAAGAAAAGAACATGACCATGATCAATGCAACACTGGTCTGTATTCAATTTGGGATATTTTAGGATGCTCCGTCCACTGGGTGGGCCTGATCCCATCTCTTTGTATGTAGCACATACCATTAATTTCTCCCTCCACCGTATAGACAATAACAGATACTACTACTACTACTAATCATGCATCAAAAGTAACCATTTTTGAAATTGGGCCCAAAAATGGATAGTACTCTCACCGTCCATCTTGCATATACGTCCAACCAAAGAGACGTACGTACATATCCGGTACTCGAGCTGTCCAAAAATGTAGCCCCCACCTTAAAGATCACTAGGTGCAAAATTCAGTTTGGCTTCACCATACATTGGGTGCCTTGAACTTACTCGAGGCACATGTGTGGCCCACCTGATGAGTAGATTGGACTTTTCGACAGCTCCTATGTCAAAGTACACATGATATGTAGGCCATGTGCGCAAGGCTGACCGTCCATTGAACTGTATTTCATTGCTGGTGCATTGAGCATGCGGCAAATTTGTAATTTATGGGTAAAACAATATCGACTGGCTCATAATTACGAAAGATGACACCGCCAATACACTAAATTAAAAAAAAAAAAAAAAAGAGGGAGGTTATCTCCGTGGGCATCCCCATCCCAACGGCACCGTGGTGCTATCCACCTCTATTTTGGCTGAGGCCGATTTTTGGGATAAAGGTTAACTTTTAGGGCCACCCACCAAATAGTTCGGATGGAACGCCCACCATCCTTTTTAGGTAGGATCCACCGCAGTATTTATATGCCATCCAATCCATTCATTGGATGTACCTCATCAGGAAGAAAACATTATCTCAAAATCCCCAGTGTTCTAAAACTGGGGATTTAGAGGTTTTATGTATAATTTTTTGGGTGGCCCATTTAACAGTTGAATCGTCCTGAATTTTTTATGAAGGCCCAAAAATAGGCGACGTACTCGATGGACCGCGTGGATTTCATGCAAGGGAGGTAGTTTCTCCTATATACGCTAGTGAAAGTAATCCCAGTACGTACAGCGCGTGGCACCAAATATTGGAATCGGATTGGCTACTCCCCCGCCACCAGCCAATGGCAGGTGGTCGGTGCTCTGTGGGCCCCACAATGATGTATGTATTTCATCCATTCCGTCCATCTATTTTTCTAAATCATTTTATGATATGAGACCAAATATGAGATATATGACAATCTCAAATAGACCACATTACAGGAAACAGTGTTGAATGAATGTTGACCATTAAAAACTTTTGGAGGCCATAAAAGTTTTGGATCAATCTGATCTTTTCCCCCCCTTCATCTGGGTCTGTATGATCCAATCAACAGATTGGATGTCAAATAAACAGTACAGTGGGCCTTAGGAGGATTTTAATGGTGGATATCCTATCACTATTGTTTTCCTGTGGTGTGGTCCACCTAAGATTTTTATCCCTCTCATTTTTTGGGTCAAACCCTAAAATGATATGTAAAAATGGATGAACAGCATGGATGAAACACATACATCATGGTGGCCCCACACAGCACCGACCACCAACCACCAGGCCTCTGGCAGGGTGAGTTGCCAATCCATTTCCCCAAATGTTTTCCCATCCAGCATTAATCTACGGTTGCGCCGCACGTTATAATTACGGAAAAAGATAGGTAGTCGGCTACAACTATGGTTATGGAGTTGGGCTTGGTGGGAGACATAGGGTAAAGTGATAGGGACCATCCATGTCTTTGTGTCCCTTATTTTGGAAGACAGCATAGGCTACAAAAAGTGAGTAACTATGTTTCCTGATAAATGAAATGATCCTTACTGATGGAGTTTTGGGATTGGACTAGCTTATAATCTCATCTAGAGGTCCACTTTGCGGGATGTATTCATATAATCCTAGCCGTAGAATTTCGTCATGACTTGGTCATTGTTCTTTTGATTAGATTATTTAAACCACCCAACGGCTAAGATAGTTCGCTTGTCCATCGCTTGGGCAGGTGATGACTAACCAGGTCAACGAAGTCTTTCTATGGTTGTTCTGTTTGTTCGTGACCAAGCAACGTGCAGATCTCTGTGGGTTGGCCCAACAACTCGGCAAGGGGTCAGAACCAGATGTGTAGATCGATCTTTCCATGGATCCTTTAGCAGCGCGCGTCTCAATCGGGACCGTTCATATTTCGGACATGGATGGTTTGAAAATTTGATTACACCAGAAAATTATATCCATTGCTTCTATTTAGTTTCCTACATTGCTTGTGGACCGTTAATCTTATGGATCCCTTCCGTGGATTTGTAGGCCTCTGATCAGCTAGTTTTAGATAATCTAATTCATGTGTATTTTCAAAAACTTACCAGTAACAACAGTATTCGAAACTTGATGGATGGTTCAGATCGTCGTTCATTACTATGCCACATTACTATACTCCGCTTATACCGACTCTGGCGTATGATCTCCACTCGGCCACTATTGGACCGGAATCCTCTGCACGTACTGTTGCAGAAAGCGCGTGCAACGATCGAGCTATGTGGGCCCACCTTGATCCATCAGTTGAGACACCACATGATCCCAGTAATCATGGCAATTGAAAATTCAGGCGGGCACCACCACAGGGAACGGTAGAGATGGGACGTACTTTCTTGGGCCCACCGTGTTATTTATATGCCATCCAAGCCGTTCATCAAGTGAACCCAACCAGAATGAAGCTACATTCAAAGAATAGCCCGACTCAAATCACTCAGGTGATTTGGGGTGCTATGTGGACCCCACAATGGTGTATATGTTTTATCCACGCCGTCCATCCATTTTGAAAGATAATTTTAGGGTTTTATCCCAAAAATTAGGTAAATCTAAATCTCAGGTGGACCACACCATGTGAAAAAAAATAGTGATTAAATGTCCACCATTAAAAATCTCCTAAGCCCACTGTAACGGTTATTTGACATCGAACCTGTTGATCAGGTCATGCAAACTTGGATGAAAGGAAAAGTTATATATCAACTTCATTCAAAACTTTTGTAGCTCCCCAGAAGTTTTTAATGGTGGACGTGAAATCAACATTGTGCAGTGCACTTGAGATTTGGATCAACATCATTTTTGGGCTCATACTATAAAATGATCTGGAAGAATGGGTGGACGGCATGGATGAAACACATACATCATGGTGGGCCCATGGAGCATCATGGCGGTCAGTGCTTTGTGGGCCCACCATGATGTATTTGTTTCATCTATACCGTCAATCTACTTTTCTAGATAATTTTATGGCATGAGACAAAAATTAAGGTATGTCCCAATCTCAAGTGGACCACATTACAGGAAACAGTGTTGGATCGACGTCAACCATTAAAAACTTTTTGGGGCATAAAAGCTTTCGATCAAGCTGATCTTTGTTTTTTCCCTTCACCTGGGTCTGTATGACCTAATCAACAGATAGGATGTCAAATAAACAGTACAATGGGCCTTAGGAGGATTTTAATGGTAGATATCCAATCACTATTGTTTTCCTGTGGTGTGATCCACCTGAGATCTATATCCCTCTCATTCTTGGGATCAAGCCCTTAAATGATAGGTAAAAATGGATGAACAGAGTTGATTAAACATATACATTATGGTGGGCCCCACAGACCGCCGACCACCAACCACCGGGCTGGTGTCAGGGGGAGTAGCCAATCCGTTTCCCTTTCCCGGAGTGCATGGGTGGCGCTTCCGGTCCGCCGTCCGCGAGTATTTAGTCGGGGAAACGGAAATAACCTCGGGATGTACGGATGCGAGGGAAGTACAAAGTTGGTGGCGCGCTTAGAGCGTATGGATTGGATTGGAGGTACTCTATTTCCAACCGTTGCATCCGCAAGGGCTAAAATACAAGCGCGTTACACGTGTCAACATAGAAACCATAAGTAAGATCCGATACGTTCAAAAATCGGGTACCTCTGTCAATATATTCTTTTATAAAAATCATGCAATTCTACTCCTTGGATCTTTCAATAAATACTGACCAGTAGGTTCCATTTAAAACTGTCCAACTGCATCCCTCCTCAAAGTGGGTGAACAGAACATCCTCCGGGCAATGAATCATTCACAGAAGTTCGTCTGATGCACGTACAAGCACGTACAAGCAACACGACTCTGGATTGCGTGAGGCGCATGGATTTAGTTCGTACAGATGCGCGTGGTGCAAGCAGTACTCAGTATGGGATATGGGTTGGATGGCATGGATGATTGTGATGATGTATCATGATTTGATGTATGATGTATGAGGAAAATGGTGGGAGTTTCACCGTGGAAAAGGATAAAAGATGATGATGGTGGGAATCGCTCGGGGTCTTGGTAGGAGCGAGAGCGTGCGGTGGCCATCATCATGCTATATTTCACCCCAGAACAAACGGCGTGACATGCCAGCCACGCCCATCATCACCATCGCCATCGCCATCACCATCCTCCAACAAAAAAATCAGGTGGACCCCACACCATCCTCAAAAAAAAAATCAGGTGGGCCCCACACCCTCCTCCCACTAGTTTGCGCATGCCACGTGGGAGATGGGTCCACGTGTGGGCCCTCTTCCTTTTGGTTGAGTGGGATCTGCTCGGCCTGAAGTAGGCTCCCCTCAGTGATGTCATGTCGGCATCAGCGTAGCGTGGCACTTGTGGCAGCTACACGTCACCAATGCATTTGATGGGCTGGCCCACTAGAGGAAGGGCCTAGATGTTTTCATGCACGCTAATGACAATAAAAGAATGATTTTTTGCTATGATGGGGTCGCCTGTCCTTAGATTAGGAGGAAAGTTATGATTGATGGTCGGACAATCCTATCGTGCTAGTTCACTACCATTTTCTTAAAGAAAAAATTGGTGCCTCCTGGAAGCGGATTGGCTGGTGTACCACGCACCAGCTATATAGCTGGTGTATTGACCGTTAGCAAGTTCTGTGGGTCCCATCATGAGGTATGTGTTATATCCAAACCGTCCATCCATTTGGAGAGCTAGTCTTAAGCCTTGAGTCGAAAAATAAGACAGATCTAAGGATCAACTGGACCACACTGCAAAAAAAAGTTGGGGATTGAACGTCTACCATTGAAACCCTTTTGGGGTCACAAAAGTTTCGGATCAATATGAAAAAAATTTTCCTTTTCATCCATACATTTTTCACCTTACTAACAGATTGGATGGAAAATAAACGTTATGGTGGGCCCTAAGAATTTTTTAACGGTGAAAATCACTGTCCTCGCTGCTATTTTTGGTGTGGTCCATTTGATCTTTGAATATAATTCATTTTTTTTCTAATCCTCTAAAATGATCTTGAAAAATGGATGAACGGTGTGGATATAATAAATACATCATTGTGTGGCCCACATAACTTTGATCTCCTTTGAACCGTTCGTACAACGAGGAGCTCGAGGAGCGTCGGCGCTCGTCTTCGCGCGACACGTATCTGCTATGTAGCTGGTGTGTGGTACACCAGCCAATCCGCTTCCGTGCCTCCCGCACCGTACACATGGAATACACGTGTTAGTCGCATCGGGACGCGACTGGACCGGAGTCGATTGCAACATCTGCTTTCGGCGATGCGTAAAATACCCAAATATGTGGGGCCCACCATGTTGAATAAGTAAAATCCAATTCGTCTATCATGTTCTATAGTCGATGTTAGGCTCCATGAGCAAATATCAGCTAAGTACACAACTCATATGAGCCGAATCACATCTGGACGGGATGCCAACCATAGGTTTTGTTGACTGTGTCTATCTTTTATCAAGGTGTAACCCAGGAGTCACGCCGCGTGAATTAGGCAGTTTTGAGAGCAATCTTATATTATTCCAGTAACGTGGCCCATATGAGTTTTCAATCTGTCTTATTTTACCATATGAGAGAAATTTTACATCATTCTAATTAATGTGGCCCATTTTTTTAAGTACGGTTCAGATGATGGTTGCCACCTGATGGACGGAGTGGATTTTACATATAGAACATGGTGGACTCTGTCGAGTGTTTCAGGTGCTGTGTATAACGGGATCGACGTGCCGACATGACTGTAACCCCGGTTATTCCTGTAACCCCGTGCTCCACGGGCCCACCGTGATGTTTGTATTATATTCACATCACCCGTCCAGCTCGTTTTCGGACAAGAGCCCAAACGCGAAATATATCCAAAAGTGGGCTACATCACAAGAAAAATTAGGGACTAAACGTCCACCGTTGAAACCTTCTTAGGAGCCACGGAAGTTTGGATAAGGTTGGATGGTATATAAGCATCATGGCAGCCCTTGCAAAAGAGTGTTTTTTTTTTTTTTTTTTTTTTAAATTTTTTATTTTTAATCTTTTTAACGCGTACACAGGACGTGGTGGGATTTCACCACCCGTGATGTTCAAACTCTTGTTGGTCTACAGCGGCGTTTAATTGTGAGTGTTTCAGTCCTCGCTGTTTTTTGTGTGCGGCTTATTTGAGTTTTGGATCCTATTTAATGTTTGGGCTCATGTCTTAAAATGAGCTTACAAAATGAATAGTGTTGGATGGTGTTGTAGCTTAATTCTAGCTAAACCGATTAAGGAAAGGACATATGTCATGGTAGGGAGATATTTAGCACGCGTGAAACGGTGAACGAGAGAAGATGAATAGCAGCTGAGAGAAGCAAAGCTTGATTGAGAGAAGAGAAACAATCGGGAAGGAAAAACTTATAAAAATAAAAGATTTAGATAAGAATTCTTGGACTACTTTAACTGCTAGAGTAATGATTGAAATATTTGGAAGAATAAGCCGGACAATAAAAATCTATAAATATGAGAAAAAAATTTATAGAACAAACCTGAAACACAATCCAATTCAATACCAAACAAAATTTATAGTTTACTATATCTCAATTATTCTAAAAGTAGCCATAATTCTTAGTTCATAGTTGAAATTCAAGTCTGCACTCATACATGATGGGTTTTTTTGACCCATCTTCGACTGGTCGAGAGCCCTGCTCGACCGGTTGAAGGCTGGTGGTCGACCAGTCGAAGATTCGAATTGTAACTTCGACTCAAAGTCCAGCGAGTAATTTTGCTGTTTTTTATTGTAGCTAGGACTGGTCGAAGGGGACCTACGACTAGTCGAAGACTAAGTTCGACTAGCCGAAGGTTACGCAGTTTGTTCCGTGATTTTACGCGAAACTGCGGATTTGAGTCCTTTCGCAACAGGGATGCGGAAAGGAGTTTCCTAAACTATAAAAGGGGTTGCCTAGGGTTTTTCTAGGTATAGTAAGAGGGTTTCCTAAAGCTTTACAAGGGATTTGCTAAAGGGTTTAGGGCTATCAAAGGTGTGAGAGATGGAGAAAGAGAGAGGGGCAGCTTATAGAAGGGAGGTTCTGCTCGTGGAGGTTTTCTACTGTGTAATCTATATCTCAGCGCTTCTATGTCCTCGTAATCGGTTAGATCTCTCCGTTTTCTCTATTTCTCTTATTGTTTATTCACTCCTGTGTGAGTGAAGAAGATTATAACGTTCTACTTCATAGTGGATTGTTGATCTGGACGAGGTCCCGTGGTTTTTACCTCTTTAAGGGTTTTCCACGTAAAAATCTCTTATGTGGTGTGTGATTGATGCTTTGATTTATTTCATTGCTTTATTATCCATAATTCTGGTTTGTTTCAGGAGGCTAGATCCTAAGGTTTGTGCAAGGCATCCCAACAAAGTGGTATTAGAGCTAAGTTCATTGAACGGGTATGATCGGTTTGAATTATGGAAGGTGGCTCAAGGATGATCAGCCTCAATGGTTCTAACTGGACCATATGGAAGGCTAAGATGGAGGACTTGCTTTATTGCAAGGACCTATATTCTCCAATCTTAGGCATATCAGCAAAATCCAAGGATATGACTGATGATGATTGGAAGAAGACGGACAGAAAGGCGGTGGGGTTTATTAGACAATGGTTGGATGATTCTGTGTTCCACCATGTGTCTACGGAAATCTCAGTCGCAAGCCTATGACTAAAATTACAAGGGTTGTATGAGAGGAAGACAGCCGGTAATAAGATATTTCTGATAAGGCGACTTGTGAATCTCAAGTTCAAGGATGGTGGTTCTTTGGCCGAGCACATGAATGAGGTCAGCAATATAGTGAACAAACTCACCTCTATGAAGATGGT
Source organism: Magnolia changhungtana (assembly GCA_030180095.1). Taxonomy (NCBI): domain Eukaryota; kingdom Viridiplantae; phylum Streptophyta; class Magnoliopsida; order Magnoliales; family Magnoliaceae; genus Magnolia; species Magnolia changhungtana. The sequence continues at coordinate 1,042,283 of JASAUF010000493.1, forward strand.
CCTGGATGATGAATTGCAGGCTTTACTATTGCTTAGTTCATTGCCTGACAGTTGGAAGACATTGGTAGTGTCTCTAAGTAACTTCGCGCCAGACGGAAAGATATTCATGGAATAGGTAACCAGTTGTCTCTTCAATGAGGAGACAAGGAGGAAGTCTCAGGGGTTTACTCAGCAAGAGGCTCTTGTGACACAGGAACGAGGGAGAGAAAAGAACATGAAGGGCGGGAAGGCCCGAGATAAATCAAGAGGCAAGTCAAGTAATAGAAAAGATGTTGAATGCTGGAATTGTGGCAAGAAGGGCCACTATAAGCATGAATGTCGTGGTAAGAAAAACGACAAGAAAGGAAAAGGGAAGGAAGATTAATCAGATTCCACTGCGGTCGCTTCAGATGGCGACATGGTAGTTATTCTTTCTACAGATCATGACGTATGTCTCACTGCTACGAGTTAGGACACCGACTGGGTAATAGACTCGGGAGCTTCTTTTCATGCGACTCCACGCAGGGACTTCTTCACAAGCTACAAGTCAGGTGACTATGGGACTGTGAAGATGGGAAATTCTGGCGTATCAAAAATCGTGGGAGTCGATGATATTTGTATGAAGACCGATGTGGGCTGCACATTAGTTCTCAGGAATGTGAGGTATATCCCAGACTTTCGCCTCAACTTGATGTCGACGGGAAGGCTGGATGATGATGGCTATGAAAGCCGGTTTGCTGGTGAGCGATGGAAGCTTATCAAGGGTTCGTTGATCGTGACTAGAGGAAAGAAGTGTTGCACCCTTTACAAGGCAAGTGTCAGTATGTGCAAGGGTGGATTGAACGCAGCGGAAGATTCAGCTATTGACATGTGGCACAGGCGTCTAGGCCACATGAGTGAAAAAGGGCTTCAACTACTAGTGAGGAAGCAGCTCCTTCCAGACGTGACAGGTATACCTCTCAAAACCTGTCTTGATTGTTTATCAGGGAAAAAGCATAAAAGTTTCATTTGTTAAAAATGCTTCTCATGTTAATAAAGTACATGCATTAGATTTGGTTTATTCTGATGTTTGTGGTCCTATGAGGACAAAAACCTTGGGTGGGGCATTGTATTTTGTTACTTTTATAGATGATGCATCTAGGAGGGTTTGAGTTTATGCTTTGAAATCCAAGGACGAGGTCTTTGGTGTGTTTAAATTGTTTCATGCTATGGTCGAGAGAGAGACAGGTAGACCATTGAAGTGCATCCGCACTGACAACGGTGGTGAATACATTGGCGACTTTCATGAGTACTGCAAGTCCCTGGGTATACGGCATGAACAAATGGTTCCCAAGACCCCCCAGCATAATGGTGTAGCTGAGCGAATGAATCGCACTATTGTTTAGAGAATCAGATGCATGTTATCCCATGCGAAGTTGCCCAATACGTTTTGGGGAGAAGCAATGCGCACGGCGGTATATTTGATAAACAGGTCTCCATCAGCCCCGTTGAATAGAGAAGTACCTGAGAAGGTGTGGACTGGACATGATCCATCATACAGTCATCTCAGGGTGTTTGGATGCAGGGCATTCGTTCACGTACCAAAGGACGAGAGGTCCAAGTTCGATATGAAGATCAGGCAGTGTGTGTTCTTAAGGTATGGTGATGAAAAGTTCAGTTATAAATTGTGGGATCCGACCGAGAGGAAGCTCGTCAGGAGCAGAGATGTGGTTTTCTTTGAAGATCAGTGTATAGAAGACATTAGTAAGCCAGAGAAGAACCAGCCTAGTTCAGGTGAGCTAGAGGACATGGATCCGGTTATTCCTCCCGTGGTGCCTGATGACGAGGGAGTACAGCAAGGTGCAGAGGATGAGGGAGTTCCTTCAGAAGATGGATCAGGGGATTAGCCCCCACTTGATCCACCTGTTGAGCCACAGGTGAGGATGTCATCTAGGGACAGACAGTCGTCGAAGAGGTACTCACCGCATGAGTACATTATGCTAACCGATGGGGGAGAGCCAGAAGATTATTCTGAGGCCCTAGCCGACAAGCATAAAGGGGAGTGGTTGAAAGCTATGTAAGAAGAGATGAAATCCTTACATAAGAACCAAACCTATGATATGGTGAAACTGCCTAAGGGCAAGAAAGCTCTGAGCAACAAGTGGGTGTTTAGAAAGAAGATTAAGCAGAAGAATTCACAGACAAGGTTCAAGGCCAGACTTGTGGTGAAAGGGTTTGGTCAGATGAAAGGTATAGACTTTGAAGAGATATTCTCACCAGTGGTGAAGATGACATCCATACGGGTGTTGCTTGGGTTGGCGGCTAGCATGAATCTGGAGATAGAGCAGTTAGATGTTAAAACTGCCTTTCTCCATGGTGACTTGGAAGAAGAGATCTACATGCACCAATCAGAGGGGTTCAAAGTCAAGGGTAAGGAGCATATGATGTGTAGGCTGAGGAAGAGCTTGTATGGGCTGAAACAAGCTCCACGGCAATGGTACAAGAAGTTCGACTCGTTTATGTTGAAATATGGGTATGACAGAACGGAGTCAGACCACTGTGTGTTCACGCGTAAGTTCTCAGATGGTGAGTTCTTAGTTCTGCTGTTATATGTTGATGACATGCTCATCATGGAAAAAAACATCAAGAAGATTGACAGACTGAAATAGGAGTTGGACAAGTCTTTTGCGATGAAAGGCTTGGGCCCGGCTAGACAGATCCTAGGAATGGAGATAACCCGTGACAGAAGCAGCAGGAAGCTTTGGCTGTCACAAGAGCGGTATATTTAGAAAGTCCTAAAGCGGTTCAATATGAATGCAGCGAAGCCGGTCAGTACTCCACTGGATGGTCACTTCAGATTGAGCGACAGGCAGTGTCCCAAGACGAAGGCAGAGATGGAAGAGATGCAGAAAATACCCTACTCGTCAGCTGTAGGAAGTTTGATATATGATATGGTGTGTACACGTCCAGACATAGCATATGCGGTTAGTGTTGTCAGCCGGTATCTTGCCAATCCTGGCAAAGAGCATTGGGCAGCGGTAAAATGGATACTACGGTATCTAAGAGGCTCATCCAGGTTGAGCCTATGCTATGGTGACGAAAAACCTGTGTTAGAGGGCTACACAGATGCAGATATGGCAGGTGACATAGACTCCAGGAAGTCTACATCGGGGTTCATGTTCACGTTTGCAGAGGGAGCGGTTTCTTGGCAGAGCAAGTTACAGAAAGTTGTAGCATTGTCGACGACAGAGGCCGAGTACATTGCAGTCATAGAGGCATGTAAAGAAATGCTTTGGATGAAGAGGTTCCTACAGGAACTTAGCCTAAAGCAGGAGGAGCACGTGGTCTATTACGATAGTCAGAGTGCTATACACTTGAGCAAGAATCCAAGTCAGCATTCCAAGTCGAAACACATTGAGATTCGGTATCACTGGATCAGGGATACTTTGGAACAGAAGGTGTTACAGCTTGAGAAAGTCCACACGGACGATAATGGGTCAGACATGATGACCAAGGCTTTGCTCAAGGGCAAGTTTGAGGTTTGTAGAAACCTGGCTGGCTTGAAGAAGGTGGATCCCTCCTAGGTAAAAAAAGGGAGAGATTTGATGGGTTTTTTTGACCCATCTTCGACTGGTCGAGAGCCCTGCTCGACCGGTCAAAGGCTGGTGGTCGACCAGTCGAAGGTTCGAGTCGTAACTTCGACCAGTCAAAGTTCAGCGCGTAATTTTGCTATTTTTTACTGTAGCTAGGACTGGTCAAAGGAATGTTCGACTAGTCGAAGGAGACCTACGACTAGTTGAAGACTAGATTCAACTAGTCGAAGGTTACACAGTTTGTTCCGCGATTTTGCGCGAAACTGCGGATTTGAGTCCTTTCGCAACAGGGATGCGGAAAGGAGTTTCCTAAACTATAAAAGGGGTTGCCTAGAGTTTTTCTAGGTACAGCAAGAGGGTTTCCTAAAGCTTTACAAGGGATTTGCTAAAGGGTTTAGGGCTATCAAAGGTGAGAGAGAGGGAAAAAAAGAGAGAGGAAGTTTATAGAAGGGAGGTTCTGCTCGTGGAGGTTTTCTACTGTGCAATCTATATCTCAGCACTTTTATGTCCTCGTAATCAGTTATATCTCTCCATTTTCTCTATTTCTCTTATTGTTTATCCACTCCTGTGTGAGCGAAGAAGATTGTAACGTTCTACTTCATAGTGGATTGTTGATCTGGACCAGGTGCCGTGGTTTTTACCTCTTTGAGGGTTTTCCACGTAAAAATCTCTTGTGTGGTGTGTGATTGATGCTTTGATTTATTTCATTGCTTTATTATCCATAATTTTGGTTTGTTTCGGGAGGCTAGATCCTAAGGTTTGTGCAAGGCATCCTAACAATACACTGGACTTGAACCTTATCCAATATTAAACAATTCTTTTAAAAGACGCATTCTTATGGTCCTAGAGACTAATTATGAGTTTTTCCTTTCATTTGATTGCATTGGTATTCTGAAAAGGCTTTTCTTGTGGAAGGTAAAATGCAATTCATCTTCGGAGGAAGAACCCCACCCTCCGATTATGGCTTAATCATTACGAAAATTTTGTGAGTGACTAAGAGACCAATCTTCTCAAAACCTGGTCATATACACATATACTTATTTTGACGCTTGGGGTCAAAAACTAATTCGGTTTGAATCGAGCCGCTTTATCGATTCTTACACACCCACGGGCGTGCGCACACACACATATGTTGCAAAAAAAACCCAAAGAAGGTGTCAATAATTTTTTTGGCATGCATGGCGAGACTTTACAAACAACTACTTGGTTGTTAGAAATTTTTATTTTTTTACACCAACAATGTAAATAGAACATTTTTTTGGTGCACTCGATGAGACTCTGAGTATTATTGTACTTACTGGTGCATTAATTTTGAAAAATCATTAGCTAAAGATAGGTTCATCAAGCGCCTAAGTAGTTAAGTTTGTCACTGACTTTGATACCCTTTTCGTTAAACTCGAATAGGGCATCCTCATCTCAGGTTGATCTTTTGAGATTTTTGTCGGCTGAAATGCTCGATATGTAAAGAGGATTTCGGCATATCGTTGAGCAGTCACGAATTCAGACTAAACAATCACGAATTCAAGTCGAAACCTTCAACAAATGGATGACCAGCTCGATCAGAAGCTTGAATAGAATATTTTTTGAATGAACACCTACCGTAACACAACAAAATGTGCTGCAGTCAATTGTTGATATTATTTATGCCAAAAATCCACTGCTAGTACCACCAACATTGTAGTTACCTATTCTACAATGTCATATTCATTCAGCTACAATCCAGGGGATAATGAACACTTGGATGCCAATTGAGTTTTGGCACCTGAACGAGATGTTAGAAATGTTGTTCATAAAGAAAGAAGCCAAGGTATACTTGGGGGGCAACCCTTCCCTAGGAAACCACATCGTTAACTTGCTTGACTCGACTCGGAAAAACTTGACTCGACTCGGCCCGAAATGAGTTAGAGCCGAGCACGAGCTAATTTTTGGTGCTCGAAATCATTTCGAGTCGAGCACAAGCTTGACCCTGCTCGACTCGGCTCGACTCGAATAGTACTCGAAATCGACTCGACTCGAAGTCGACTTGGTACTCTACCAGGGGTATATATATACCCGAAATAAAAAAAACCCTAAGCTACTCAGTACTCACCCACCTGTCCCTTTCCCAGCACCCCTACCCTCTCTTAGCCCGTTCAAAAAAAAAAAAAAAAACCCCAAATCCTTTAAAAAAAAAAAAACCTAGCCCCCTACCCTCTCTCAGCCCATCCCAGCGCTCGTTCAGCGTTCATCCGACCCATCCCAGTGCACCCTCTTCTTTCCTCTCTCTGTCTCTCTCTCACATTGCCCTGTCCAGTACACTCGTCCCTGCTCTGCCCTGCTCGATGCCCCTGTCCGGTGCCGCAGCTCATCCCTGCCGCTCGTCCAGTGCTGCAGCTCGTCCTTGCCGCTTATCCCTACCCTACACGGTGACAGTCGTTCCTGTCACAGCTCGCCCGGTAAGTACCTAATACCTCCGATTTACACTCTTGTGATCATCCCTAGTTTAGATTTGAAATAAATAAAAAGAATCAGATATTTGGGGCTAGCATAAATTTTGGATGTGGCTAAAACTTAGTGTGACCCTTCATCTAAGCGGGACACACACAATGTATGGGTTGGATTTCGAAAACTTAGGGTGTCTATTGTTAAAGAGAACAAAGAGATAGATCAGATTTATGGGTTCTCAACAAAGCTCGGACTCGAACTCGACTCGAAAACTCGGACTCGACTCGGCTCGATATCTGCTCGAACTCGGACGAGCAGAGCACGAGCTGGGCATCTGAGCTTGAAGCCTGAGCCGAGCCGAGTACGAGCTGGGACTCGGGCAGTGCGAGCCGAGCACAAGCTGGGCAATACTTGCCTCGGCTCGACTCGTGTACAACTCTAACCGAACCTCACCGTTTGAATCATGATCAAATTATCCAAATGGTATAGTAAGTAATAGGTCAAGTTATTGGTCGTATTACAACCCCAGTCTACCATAAGCTTTATCCGGAATGGATTGACAAACAGTCTCTATTATCGTGGTCAAATTTGATGTTTTTTTATCAAGATGACCGAGTACGACTAAAATGGGTGAATTTGCTGTTTTTCGATAAAAACGGCCGAATTCGACCAAGAAGACTGAATTTTCCATTTTCCAACCAAGATGTCCGAGTTCAACTACGACGGTTGAATTTGATGTTTTTTTTTACCAAGATGGCCGAGTTCGACCTAGACGATCGAAATTTGATATTCTTTTATTGAAATGATAGAGTTGTCCAAGATAGCCAAAATTGATGTTTTTACACGATCAAATAATCACATTTATTGTGTCAAACAACGAATTAACGTCGCCTTCACATTTTCAACCAAAAGCGAGGCAACATGGGGAGCAATGTTGTAGCCTAATTCTGGCCGAACCGATTAAGAAAAGAACGCATGTCATGACATGGAGATATTTAAAATGTGTGAGATCGTTGAAGAAGTTCATGTGTCTTTCAAGGAATTTCAACTGGCACAACCGAGAAGTCCAAGTAAGAGAAAAATTGGTCTAGTAGAAAGATGTGGCCGATGTATGAGTGAAGAACGAGAGAAGCAGAGCTTGATCAACTGAATGGAAAAGATGCGGCAGATGTATGTCTGATGAATGAGTGATGACTGAGAGAAGCAGAGCTTGGTCGAGAAAAGAGGAATAGACATGAAGGAGAAACATAGTAAAAGAATGATCGAAAAAAGACTCCTCGACTACCGTAACCATTGGAGTAATGGTAGAAATATTTGTAAGAATAAGTTGAGCAACAGAAATCTAAAAGTAGATGAGGAAACTTATAAAGCAAACTCTAAATACAATCCAATTCAATACTAAACAAAATTATCAATTTACTTTTTCTTTCTTATATTAAGAGTAGTGATAATCTAATAGCGGTAATTCTTATTTGATAGTTGTAATAAGATCTACGCTCATAAGCTAAACTAAGACCTTATCCAATATCAAGCAATTCTTTTGAGAGATGCATTTTTATTGTCGCTCTAATGATCAATTGTGAGATTTTACTTTTGTTTGATTGCACTGGTATTATGAAAAACTTTTTCTTGTAGAAGTTAAAATATAACCCATATTCAGATAAAGAACCCCACCCTCCGGTTATCGTCTTTTCATTATGAAAATTCTGTGGGTGATTGAGTAAGCAAATAATCTCCTTAGAATCAAGTCATATATATTTGACAAATCTGCTTATTCTGTGCTTGCTATTGAAAATTGATTTGGTTTGAATCGAGCCGCTTTATCAATTTTGGCACGCTTGCACACACGTGACAGAAAACAAATCGAGAAAGTCCTAACAGATGGATGGAGGGGATGTAATACAAACATCATAATGGTCCCACAGAGGTAGGGATTACATGAAGTTATGTAACCCCAGGTTACATGCAAGTCACGTACCTTCTGAACCGGTGGGCCTATTTTGGGCCCTTTCGTTTTAGACATCACACCCATCAAATGTTTTTAATCCTCCCAGTACTAATATCAAATGGATGGTTAGAAACAGATTAGTCAGCAGTCGAAATATATAGGCAGAATCAGATTGCTAAGGTCATTTGATCCGCTTGATTTTCGTGAAACGCTACATTCAGAATGGGCCAGAAAATTCCAAGGGTCCGGGTTGTGGCACATTTTTGCAAGGTGTGCAGTGGATGCAGTCACCACCCTTTTAAAAGCACCGAATAATTATGCTAGCCTTTGAGTAAAACCCATTTTCCCTTAGGATAATCTACTATCTGCGCTTTCACCATTTCCTAAATCGAGGTGAATCACATAGGATGCATGCGGCACACATGTTAATCAATCTAGACCGTCAAAATCCCAACTCTTGCCGTGCATGGAGAGGATTAAAAAATAAATAATAATAAAAAAACAGAAAAGAAAAGAAACCCGGCATTGATTGGAGGTCTTAACTGTCAGCCACTGAATTAGGAAGTGACCATTCTCTTTTCAACGGCCTATTTGATGGTCACAAGTGGATGGTTACGATCATCGCTTAGTTGTAGCCACAGGATATTATAATGAGTGTCCACACATATGGACCTCATTTATATATGTTTCAATTTAAAAAAAAAAAAAAGCACAATAAAATAATAGATAATAGAAACAAACTTACAAGCGTAGCCACTGATTCTTGAGTTTCCAAACGCTTGTAGGTTGAGAAAATTCTAATTGGAATATAAGGATAGAGAGGATTAGGATCCTTTTATAATTCAAACCGTCTCTTTTAACTTTTGAACAATCGGTGAGCTACCATCCACGCAATCTGATTGGTTGTCAATTTCTTACCTGCTCTACACGGTAACTTGCCGGGGGAAGATTAGGTGCCGTCCGGCCTCAACCAAGTCGGTGCAGCTCTTATTGTGGGGCCCACTTTGATTTATGTATTCTATATCCACGCTGTTCATCTGATTTTCCAGGTAATTTGGCATGAACCCAAAATGAAACAGTTTCAAATATCAGGTAGACCATACTATAGTAAACAGCGGTGATTCAACGGTCCACCATTAAAAACTTCCTAGGACCCTTTTTAATGTTTCCATAATGTTAATTTAAATCCAACCGGTTGATAAGGTAATACAAACCTGGATGAAGGGAAAAAAAACAAATATCAGATTGATCCAAAACTTCTGTGGTGCATTATAAGTTTTTAATGGTCAATCGTTTCCCATGGTGTGGGCGACCTGGGCTCATTCCATAAAAGGATGCGGAAAAACGTGTGGACAGTGTGGATATAGAATAAATACATCAATGTGGCCCCACGTTAAGAACCGCAGCATCTTGAGTGAGGCCGGGGACTTACCTAATCCCCTCCCCAACTTGCCTAAAATGATATGGTATAGTCCATTCAAACCGCGATATGGTAGATCTCTCCCTCCACCAAACACGTGGCAAGGTTTTATTTGGATCCTGACCGTCCATCTTGACATGGATGTCCCACAGTTCAAAAACTGCACTGGACCATCTGAATTTCTGATTGGTGACCCTCAAACCGATGGCGGAAACAAAGAAAGTTCAAGGGTCCACGTTCTCAATGGAAAATTACATAAAGTGATGGAAATGATTTGTCTGATCTCTATGGATTTTCCATCTTTGATCATCCATGATATGTTCCACTATATGGACGACACGGATTCACACCTTCTGCGTAACATGTACAATATACACATGCAGCTCCATCCCGTTGTAGTTTTACCATCCTCTACCATTCAATCATTGCCTAACTCAAATGGAAAAACGTCTATTTTCCTTTTTTGAAGAGTCTGGGATTAGATTCCGTGGATTACTTGTCTAAGCCGAACAAGAAACACAGCATGAGATGGCACGCCACGTATGTGGAATCACATCGCCTAACATATATGAGAAACGTGTGGCCTGAAGATCCACAGCATGAGATGGTACGCCACGTATGTGGAATTACATACTGACCAAACCACCTCCCAAAATCAACGGTTGAAGATCGGTGTAACGTATCGGTCAACACTGAAATCGGGTCTTATCGTGTCGAATTTAAACGAGCACCGCTTCACCGTGGAGTGAGAATCATGAATCACTGCATACATCATGTCCCACCTCAATAAAAGATGGTTTGTGAGTAGGGATGACATGTTGGGATGCCTTGCACAAACCTTAGGATCTAGCCTCCCGAAACAAACCAGAATTATGGATAATAAAGCAATGAAATAAATCAAAGCATCAATCACACACCACACAAGAGAATTTTACGTGGAAAACCCTCAAAGAGGTAAAAACCACGGGACCTCGTCCAGATCAACAATCCACTATGAAGTAGACGCGTTACAACCTTCTTCACTCACGCAGAGTGGATGAACAATAAGAGAAATAGAGAAAACGAAGAGATCTAACCGATTATGAGAACATAGAAGTTACTGAGATATAAATTGCAAAGTAGAAAAACCTCCTCGAGCAGAACCTCCCTTCTATAAGCTTCCTCTCTCTTTTTCTCCCTCTCTCTCACCTTTGATAGCCCTCTTGTATTTTTCTCATCAACACAATATCCATAGAAAAATCCTAGGGACCCCTTTTATAGTTTTAGGAAACTCCTTTCTCGCATCCTAGTTGCATGAAAGGACTTTGCAGATCTAGTTGCGAAAGGACTTGCGCATCCTAGTGCGCGAAAGGACTTTGCGATCCTAGTTGCGAAGGACAACGGGTCAAAAAAAAACCCATCAAATCTCCCCTTTTTGACCCAGGAGGGATTCACCTTCTTTAAGCCACCAGGTGGTTTCTACAAACCTCAAATTTGCCCTCGAGCAAAGCCTTGGTCATCATGTCGACCCATTATCGTCCGTGTGGACTTTCTCAAGTATGTAACACCTTTTGTTCCAAAGTATCCCCGATCCAAGTGATACCGAATCTCTATGTGCTTCGACTTGGAATGCTGACTTGGATTCTTGCTCAAGTGTATAGCACTCTGACTATCGCAATAGACCACGTGCTCCTCCTGCTTCAGGCTAAGTTCCTGTAGGAACCTTTTCATCCAAAGCATCTCTTTACATGCTTCTGTGACTGCAATGTACTCGGCTTCTGTAGTTGACAATGCTACGACCTTCTGTAACTTGCTCTGCCAAGAAACTGCTCCCCCTGCAAATGTGAACATGAACCCCGATGTAGACTTCCTGGAGTTATGTCACTGCCATATCTGCCATCTGTGTAGCCCTCTAACACAGGTTTACCGTCACCATAGCATAGGCTCAACCTGGATGAGCCTCTTAGATACCGTAGTATCCATTTTACCGCTGCCCAATGTTCTTTGCCAGGATTGGCAAGGTACCGGCTGACAACACCAACCGCATATGCTATATCTGGGCGTGTACACACCATAGCATACATCAAACTTCCTACAGCTGACGCGTAGGGTATCTTCTGCATCTCTTCCACCTCTGCCTTCGTCTTGGGACACGCCCTGTCGCTCAATCTGAAGTGACCATCTAGTGGAGTCTTGGACCAGGCATTTGCGCATTCATATTGAACCGCTCAGGACTTTCTCAATATACCGCTCTTGTGACAACCAAAGCTTCGCTTCTTCGTCACGGGTTATCTCCATTCCTAGGATCTGTTCTAGCCGGCCCAAGTCTTTCATCGCAAAGACTTGCCCAACTCTGTTTCACTGTCAATCTTCTTGATGTCTTTTCCCATGATGAGCATGTCATCAACGTATAATAGCAGAACTAAGAAATCACCATCTGAGAACTTGTGCGTGAACACACAATGGTCCGACTCCGTTCTGTCATACCCATGCTTTGTAACATGAACGAATCGAACTTCTTGTACCATTGCCGTGGAGCTTGTTTCGGCCCATACAAGCTCTTCCTCACCTACACACCATATGTTCCTTGCCCTTGACTTCGAACCCCTCGGTTGGTGCATGTAGATCTCTTCTTCCAGTCACCATGGAGAAAGGCGGTTTAACATCTAACCGCTCTATCTCCGGATCCATGCTAGCCGCCAACCCAAGCAACACCCGTATGGATGTCATCTTCACCTTGGTGAGAATATCTCCTCGAAGTCTATACCTTTCCTCCGACCAAACCCTTTCACCACAAGTCCGGCCTTAAACCTCGTCTCCGTGAATTCTTCTTCGCTCAATCTTCTTTCGAACACCCACTTGTTGCTCGAGCTTTCTTGCCCTTGGCGGTTTCACCATATCATAGGTGTGGTTCTTATGCAAGGATTCCATCTCTTCTTGCATAGCTTTCAACCACTCCTCCTTATGCTCGTCGGCTAGGGCCTCGAGAATAATCTTCGGCTCTCCCCATCGGTTAGCATAATGTACTCATGCGGCGAGTACCTCTTGGGCTGTCGTCCCTAGATGACCTTCTCACCTGTGGCTCAACAGTGGATCAAGTGGGAAATTTGCTCCCCGGTCCATCTTCGAAGGAACTCCCTCGTTCTCGCACCTTCTTTGTACTCCCCGTCATCAGGCACCACGGGAGGAGTAATCGGATCCATGTCCTCTAGCTCACCTGAACTAGGCTGGTTCTTCTCTGGCTTACCAATGTCTTCGATACACTGATCTTCAAAGAAAACCACATCTCTGCTCTGACGAGCTTCTTCTCGGTCGGATCCCATAACCTGTAACCGAATTTTTCATCACCGTACCCTAAGAACACACACTGCCTGATCTTCATATCGAGCTTGGACCTCTCGTCCTTTGGTACGTGAACGGATGTCCTGCATCCAAACACCCTGAGATGACTGTACGATGGATCCTGTCCAGTCCACACCTTCTCAGGTACTTCTCCATTCAACGGGGCTGATGGAGACCTGTTTATCAAATACACCGCTGTGCGCATTGCTTCTCCCCAGAACGTCTTGGGCAACTTCGCATGGGATAACATACATCTGATTCTCTCAACAATGGTGCGATTCATTCGCTCAGCTACACCATTATGCTGGGGGGTCTTGGGCCGTATGTTCGTGCCGTATACCACAGGACTTGCGGTACTCGTGAAAGTCGCCAATGTATTCACCACCATTGTCAGTGCGGATGCACTTCAATGGTCTACCTGTCTCTCTCTCGACCATAGCATGAAACAACTTAAACACACCAAAGACCTCGTCCTTGGATTTCAAAGCATAAACCCAAACCCTCCTAGATGCATCATCTATAAAAGTGACAAAATACAATGCCCCACCCAAGGTTTTTGTCCTCATAGGACCACAAACATCGAATAAACCAAATCTAATGCATGCACTTTATTAACATGAGAAGCGGTTTTAACGAATGAAACTCTATGTTTGTTTCACGATAAACAATCAAGACGGGTTTTGAGAGGCATACCGTCACGTCGGGAAGGAGTGCTTCTCGCTAGTAGTGAAGCCCTTTTTCACTTATGTGGCCTAGACGCCTGTGCCACATGTCAATAATCGAATCTTCATTGCGTTCAACCCACCCTTGCACATACTGACACTTGCCTTGTAAAGGGTGCAACACTTCTTTCCTCTAGCCACGATCAACGAACCCTTAATGAGCTTCCATCACCCACCAGCAAACTGGCTTTCATAGCCATCATCATCCAACCTTCTCGTCGACATCAAGTTGAGGCGAAGGTCTGGGATATGCCTCACATCCTTGAGAACCAATGTGCAGCCTACATCAGTTTTCACACAAATATCACCAACTCCCACGATCTTTGATACGCGAGAATTTCCCATCTTCACGGTCCCATAGTCACACGACTTGTAGCTTGTGAAGGAGTCCTGTGTGGAGTCGCATGAAAAGAAGCTCCCGAGTCTATCACCCGGTCGGTGCCACGACTCGTAGGCCGTGAGACATACATCGTGATCTGTAGAAAGAATAACTACCATGTCGCCATCCGAAGCGACCGCGATGGAATCGATTCATCTTCCTTCCCTTTTCCTTTCTTGTCATTTTTCTTACCACGACATTCATGCTTGTAGTGGCCCTTCTTGCCACAGTTCCAAAGATTCAACCTCTTTTACGTTACTCGACTTGCCTCTTGATTTATCTCGGGCCTTTCCGCCCTTCTGTTCTTTCCTCTCCCCGTTCTGCGTCACAAGAGCCTCTTCTTTGAGTAGACCCCGAGACTTCCTCCTTGTCTCCTCATTGAAGAGACAACGGTTACACTGTTCCATGGATATCTTTCCGTCGGCGCGGAGTTACTTAGAGACACCACCAATGTCTCCCAACCGTCGTGCAATGAACTAAGCAATAGTAAAGCCTGCAATTCATCATCCAGGACCATCTTCATAGAGGTGAGTTGGTTCACTATATTCGACCTCATTCATATGCTCGACCACGAACCACCATCCTTGAACTTGAGATTTACAAGTCGCCTTATCGAAATATCTTATTACCAAATTTGTCTTCCTCTCATACTGACCCTTGTAATTTTAGCCATAGCTTCTTGTTGAGGTTTCCGTGTAGACACATGGTGGAACACAGAATCATCCAACCATTGTCTAATAAACCCCACCGCCTTTTGGTCCATCTTCTTCCAATCATCATCAGTCATATCCTTGGATTTTCTGATATGCCTGAGATTGGAGAATATAGGTCCTTGCAATAAAGCAAGTCCTCCATCTTAGCCTTCCATATGGTCCAGTTAGAACCATTGAGGCTGATCATCCTTGAGCCACCTTCCATAATTCAAAACCGATCCTACCCGTTCAATGAACTTAGCTCTGATACCACTTGTTGGGATGCCTTGCACAAACCTTAGGATCTAGCCTCCCGAAACAAACCAGAATTATGGATAATAAAGCAATGAAATAAATCAAAGCATCAATCACACACCACACAAGAGAATTTTACGTGGAAAACCCTCAAAGAGGTAAAAACCACGGGACCTCGTCCGATCAACAATCCACTATGAAGTAGAACGTTTACAACCTTCTTCACTCACGCAGAGTGGATGAACAATAAGAGAAATAGAGAAAACGAAGAGATCTAACCGATTATGAGAACATAGAAGCCGAGATATAAATTGCAAAGTAGAAAAACCTCCTCGAGCGCAGAACCTCCCTTCTATAAGCTTCTCTCTCTTTTTCTCCCTCTCTCTCACCTTTGATAGCCCTCTTGTATTTTTCTCATCAACACAATATCCATAGAAAAATCCTAGGGACCCCTTTTTATAGTTTTAGGAAACTCCTTTCTGCATCCTAGTTGCGAAAGGACTTGCGCATCCTAGTTGCGAAAGGACTTGCGCATCCTAGTTGCGAAAGGACTTTGCGCATCCTAGTTGCGAAAGGACAACGGGTCAAAAAAAAACCCATCATGACAATGGGCCGAAACAGGTTCTCTTGTGAGTTTTGCACCATTTAAAATATGTGGGCAGCTCATCCTCCTCGCATGTGGCACTGATGTATATCTATACCATTCAAATTGTGGATCACATTAAGAATGAAGCATCATCTCTAAAATCACATTAATCAAGAAATCCTAGTCATCGAATTAGTGGCTATCAACTAGGTGGTTAAAAGTAAAATAGCGAGCGGTCCATATTTGAAGGAAAAATTCAGGAGGGTTAACGATACCTTGTGCAAATTTTCAGTTATGATATACCTATAGTTAGGGGTGGGATTATTATTATTATTATTATTATTATTTTATTATTTAGCTTGTTAGTACTCCCTATGTCAGTTCACACTTCACTGTTAGCCACCCCTTATTAGCCACCCTTGGGGAATCGATACCAAGACCTCAGTGTTGAAACGAGGTATGCTTCACTCGGTCTACCACTTGAGCTATGGATCTAGGTGTAGGGGAGGGATTTGAATGGCATAGATTGCACTCTCACCATATTTCTATAAAATGGTGATAAACTGACGGACACCGATTGCCCAATCGCAGGAGGTTCTGGCACTGAGATGCTAGGTGGGGCCCACTGTAATGTTCCCGAGAAATCCACTCAGTCCATTATTTTGGCAAATCCTATTAGGACGTGCAGAAAAATAAGGCACCTACGGAACTTGAGTGAGTCGCATGACATGAAATAGTGAGGATTAAACGTCCACCGTTAAAACGTCAGTGAAACAATGAGGATTGAACATTCACTGTTGAAATGTTTGCAGGGCTACAAAAGTTTTGAATTAAGTCTAATATTTTGTATTTTCAGTTCATCCCAATAGGAATGACCTTATAAACGGTTTGGATGGCATGTAAAACGATGGGCATTTCCTTACCCACTTTTCTTTACGTGACCCTTTTTGAGTTTTGGATCTACCTTCTTTTGGACTCATGCGCTAACATGATCAGGCAAGACGGATGGACGTGTGGATTTCTCACAAACATAACAGATGGATGGGGTGGATTTCTCAATAAAATACCAGTGGGCTGAGGGTGTTGTAAGCCAATCGGCACCGATTCGCTGTTGACTTGGTAACAAGTTTTGGCATTAAAGTTATGTCAACAAGTTCTATAGCCCCCACCGTGATGTATGTGTTGCATCCACATCGTCCATCCATTTGGAAGGTCATTTTAGGCATGATCCAAAGGAGATGAGGTAAATCCAAAGCTCAAGTGAACTCTACTAGAAAAAAACAAGTGGGGATTGAACACCTACCATTAAGAATGTATCCCGGCCTACATAAGTTTTCAATCAAGGTAATATTCATGTTTTTCCTTTTTCCATATATGTGTTAACTTATGAATAGGTTAGATTTCAAATAAACTTTATGGTGAGCCTTATGGGAAGGTTTCAAATGTATGTATCATTGTTCTCACTATTTTATCTGGTGGGCCCACTTGAGCTTTGAATCTTTCTCTTTCTTTGGCTCATGCCCTAAAATGATCTCTCCAAATGGATGGACGGCGTGAATATAACCCAGACATTATGGTGGGGCTCACGTAGTGAAACTTGGTATCAGCCATCAATATTTAACCCACTTTCCCTAAATTGACATAGAGTCTGGACATGGACCGGTTATTAGCCCACCGATATATAGTTAGAAACGAACGGTCCTAATAGGGAGTCTATGGGGCCAACGTGGTGTGTATGTTTTATCCATGCTGTCCATCCAACTAACTATTAATAACATTTATAAAAATAAAAGATATTTTGACCAATTTTATATAATAATTTATAACTTCAACTACTGGGAACCATCATGCACTGTAATGTTTTACAACAGAGAGGGTTTTGAGGAGTTATAAGTTGGACATCTACAAAATATTACAAATAAATTGATAAAAATATAAATTAATGAAGATTAGTTTAAGGTTTTGAGAAGTTAAAGTTCACTAAAAATTTGTAAGTTTACTGAAGAGGAAGGAATTAGACTTGAATGTAAATTAACAAGACTAAATATCATTTTGGGTGTGTTTAGCTGCTTAGTTGGCCTAAATATCAAACTGAATTAAATATATAGTAAATAGCTTAAATTGAAGTGTGGCAGCATTGCCATCTTATCATGAAAATTATCTTCCAATGAGAATCTCCACAAAAAATTCCTTATTTCCTTGGAGCCCATGTCCATCTAATTGTTTTACAATAATTTGTTCAAAGAAGCGCGCATTCTCAAGGCTTTGTAAAATATCAATTTTTCATAAACATCGTCAATTTTTTTTTAAAAAAAAACTACTCAATTTTCCTTTTCAAAATGTTAATTTCTTGTCAAAATCTCATTTTTTAAAATCTCACTATTTTCAAAATATATATTTTTTTCAAACTTCTCCATTTCAAAATGTCATTTTTTCCCAAACTTCTTGAATATTTATTTTTCAAAATCGCATTTTTATGCGAAACTTTTTATTTTATTTTTTAAATACAAAATCTCAATTTCTTTTTCAAAATCTTATTATTATTTTCAATATCTAATTAATTTTCAAACTTATCAATTTTTTTTTTAAAAAAGTACCACTTTTTAAAATGTCATTTCTTATAGCATTTTAGTCTCTCTCTCTCTCTCTCTTATTTTTTTTTAAAATTATTATTATTATTATTTTAATATCAATTCTTTTCAAAATCTTAATTTTTCTAAAAAATAGTTACTTTTTTTCAAACTTTTGAACCTTCTTATTCAAAATCACAATTTTTTTTTTTTTTTAAATTTAAAACTTTTCAATTTTCATTTTTAATATATCATTTTTTTTTCAAAATTATCAACTTTATTCAATTTTTTTTTCCAAAATCTAGATTTTTATTAAATAATAGTTTTTTTTTCCCCCAAAATCTCAATTTTTCTCAAACATTGTCAAATTTTTAAAAACTTCTCAACTATTTTTTTTTCAAAAATTTTTAAAACATCTTAATTTTCTTTTTCAAAATGTAAATTATTTATCAAAATCTTGGTGTTTTTTTTTATCTCAATTTTTTTTTTCAAACTTCATTTTCTAAAATCTCGATTTTTAATATAATACTAAGGGCCTGTTTGGGGGTGTGGATTTGGAACCCCCAGGATTTGAAACCCCCTGGATTTGCAATCCTTCCAATGTGTTTGACCCTCTGGAGTGTGAATCAACTTTAATCCAAAAGTACTTATGCATAATATATTTACAGGGGTTTGAATTTAATTACTAAATCAACTTTAATTTCTCTAATTAATGAGAAATGTAATTTTTGACACAATGGTTGTGATAAGCCCACTGAAATATATGCTTTGCCTGAAAATGATGAAATTCCAAGTCTCAGATGGGCCGCAAGCACAAAATCATGTCTGAGTGACTAACCAACGATTTTTAATCGTTGATTAACATGGACAGTGCTCGACAATGTTTGGACAGTGCTGATTTACATGGACAATATTTGAATGGTGTTGATCATCATTAGTAGGCCATGTGCCCAATAGAATGATAGTATAGTGATACACATGTTACACATGCAACTATTGAAATGATTTTAGGTGTAATCCAAGCTCTCACCATGGATTGCAAATCCCTTGGATTTGAAACCCCCTCAAATCCCCTCCAATCCACGGTACCAAACGACCCCTAAGGATGCGGAGTTGGATTGTTCATGTGATATTGCAAAGCATTTAAATATTAGTTTTAAAGCAAAAAAATAAATAATAATATCCACTCAATTAATATAAAAAATCAATGCATTCAATAAATTGATACAAAAATAATCTAATATACAAATAAATATGATTAAACCACTGAAATTCTATTAAAAAACACTTCTTATATTATAATAAAGCACAAATTTTCACTAAATTCTAAAAAAATGTGTAAGAGGCTGGGGCAAAAGTGAATTTACGATGGACCATGGTCTGTTGCAAAACAAATAAAAGCATTTGTTATATGTTTTTGGTTTTTGGGCAGTACTTTGTGACAGAACATTTGCGACGGACTAATCCCTGATTGGTGGACATTTTTCGTTAGCCTAAACCAAGCCTTTTTTGTGACGGACCGTCATAAATTCACGATTTTTACATAATAATAATCATATAACAGGTTCAACATAATGCTTAAATTGTTATCAACTTTCTTCATCCAATTTCTAGTGAACTATGGATATTTCCGGTTCGAGAATGTCCGTTGATTGCCGATGATCAACGGCACATGCAATTTTAAGAGTAGTTAGAAGAATTAATTTTTGTTTCCACCTTCCAAGGTGTTGACTGTTGAAAACATTGATGTGGATGGACTTCATTCAAAATTTCAATAGCTGTGAGGTGCTATATCAAAAATTTTTAATAAATAAATGCTAAGGGAAATATACGAAAAAAATTAACTACCCTTGGATACAACATCCAACAAAATGAATTTTTTAATAAATCTTTTAGTGGGTTAAAGGTGTGTATGCTATCCCTCTAGTTGAGATAGTCAGCACACCTTGGTGTGACGAATTGGTGTAGAAGGCTCCTAATGCACTACCCTCGAATACAACATCCAACAAAATGAATCTTCGTAGCGTGCATAGGCTGTGAATGTCCCAACACCACACCTTAAAAGAAAATACCACCCTTGTTCCTTATACTAAAAAAGAAAGAAAGAAAAGAAAAGAAATTGACTGGGAGAAGAATTTTTGAAAGAGAATGGATTTTGGTTGTGCATAAAAAATCCTAACAAAAACAATTTTTTAGATTTTTTTTTTAATATAAAAGTCATTGAACAAAAACCCATTACGAAAACTGCCTCCCATGACCAGGGTGAGATACCCCTTTTTCGTGCAAATATTACGTGCAAATGCTTAGTTAATTGATTTTTCATTTGGAGTAGCTTCATGTGTGCATACAGGCTAGAGCTTAATGTATCATATTTTTCACAAAGAGTTTCAGTAAGAAATACTTTAGAAGCACTTCCCCTTCATTTCCTATCCTATGTGAGACTGAAATAATGCACTTGAAACTCCAATACAAGAAAAAGATTATTTTTTGGCTTTCTTTTATACTTGGGAAAACCTCCGATATCATACTCATGAGACAACTGCATCTAACAGCTCTATAATCCAACTTGCTTTGTTTGTTTCACAGATGAGGTCGCTGACCGACCGAACGTGCTCTTGTGCTGGCTTGATCCATCCGGCTTATGGACCTTTGGCCGTGATGGTGCATTTGGGCCACTTCCTATGCTTAGGAGGCTTTGATTTGAGGAGTGGATTGCTCTCGAAGAAATTGGAGGGTCTGAGTTCGAAGCCGCCGTTGAGAGTCGGCATCACTGGAAAATCTTCCTGATAAGGGATGTGATGGAAGCCAATCGTATGCCACAACACGATGTCCTTGTTCTCTATGGCCCTGTTCCTGCGTTAACTCATCCAATCCGTCCAATCATTTAATCAGCAAACAATGCAACCATACTGGAACTGATGGATTGTTAGTACACGTAAGTTAGAATGGATCCATTCCCTTTCACATGGAAGACGTGGAAGAGATCTAGACCATTGATCCTGCAACATGGATTGGCAATGGCCCAAACCCGTATCGATAGCCTGATCGTGATTTGGGGGGCTTTTTCCCACCTCGCTTTTATGTCTTTTGAGCACATGTTTATGAACACGTGATGCCCATGACTTGGTAACCAGGCTCAGATGGGCCTTTTTATTATATATATATATATATATATATATATATATATATATATATATATATATATATATATATATATATATATATATATATATACGTGTATCTCCCAAATTGGAAAAAATCCAAACCCCATTCAATATGGTGATCTTCTTCCTTTGATCGATGGGACTAAGTTCTTCTCATAGCCGTCCATTTGCGGCCACCGCATCGAGAGGTGATATCTTTCAATCTTCGATATTTCTACAGCGTGCACAGACACGGTGGGTCCCAGCAATCTACAGCGTGGATTACTGAACCATGGGCCGCACATGTGCACAAACTATATGTTGGCTGATGAGACCGGCTCAGAGCTGTTCCTCCTATATATTGGAGCAATGCAGTTTATATGGTTTATACATACATTTGAGATCGTGTTAATCACCATCAAATCATGATACATGGATGATCAAGCGGTGGGAGACACCCTGCTAGTGGGCCACAACCCTCTTTCATAGGTGACGGATCGGTCTATCTGATCACCAGTTTGAATAGGATTTGGGCTATTATTGGGCCCGGCTGGCTCGTTGCACTTTTGGGCCTTTTCTTAAGCTGGCCATGGTCCATGTAAAAGAGCCCATGCACCAGACTATTTATGGTTTCAAGGGAATTTTTACTATATCGTATGGCACACTCAATGAAAAGCCCAGATCTTGCACAAAAGTGGGTGGTCGGGCTCTAGCTCGGGCCTTTTAATGGGACTATCAAAATCCTAGAATGGGCTTGGATGGAAATTGGCCCAGTCCAATCTGGGCCCACAGGCCGGGTCTATTGACATCCCACGTTGTTGTGTTATGTGTGTGGCCCATGTGTACACATTCCTTTCGTTGATCATCAACTTCCAACAATAGTTACCTTTGGCTCCAAACCGCTAAGGTGTCGTCCCCTCGGCTCTGGTCCACATAGAGACCTGCGGCCCACTTCTCTGACCTGTTATATGCCGTTACCATCACCGGATACTTAGTGTAGGCTGCACGTATCTGAGGGTAATCATCGTCTGATAGAATGGAAGCGGCCAGTGATCCGGTTATCAGCCGGTAGCCCACATGGTTCCCCAACTTTGTCATTTTATTGGGGTTCACCACTAATAGATCGGACGGCTCCAAGCTAATTGGGACCCTGGCATCTGCTTCCGTTTTCGCGGTTTCGCTAACGACCGTCCAATAGCTCTTTCTCGGTGAGCTGCCGTCCATCACTCGTACCGTCTTTATCTTGGTTTTGACGAAGGAGTTGTGATCACCGTCGATGTCAAGATCCAGGTAATAGGTGAGGAAGTGATCATGGTGGACCCCAACAGTGTTCTGGGCCAGTAGCGTGCCGTATACATTTTCCATCATCTGGTCCGTGTGAGTGTACGGCACCCCTTTCACCTCTAAAATACCTGTTAGCCCCACCTATTATAAATGAATAAGAGAAAATTCACACGTTGTCATGTTAATTTCAAGGCAATTCTCAGGGGCATTGTTGTCAATAAGATAAGATGTTAGTCGGACGCATTTGTGTTGGACAGAAGAAGATCGAACCGCTCATCTGATAGCTCTCTG
Organism: Magnolia changhungtana; assembly: GCA_030180095.1. Classification (NCBI taxonomy): domain Eukaryota; kingdom Viridiplantae; phylum Streptophyta; class Magnoliopsida; order Magnoliales; family Magnoliaceae; genus Magnolia; species Magnolia changhungtana. Next base: position 1,064,869 of record JASAUF010000493.1, read on the forward strand.
TATGGGCAGGGCACAACCCAAGTTAATTTGGAGTTGATCAGACAATCCCAAACATTCAATCAGAAAAGGACGCTTCTGTTCGAATGGTTGATATCATCCGATTCCACTAGTTTTTGGGCCATGGTCATTTCATGGTAGGGCCCGCTGGACAACCGGTCTGGATCTTCAACGAGTCTGCCAGTGTTTCCGTGCGACTCGTGTGTACAATTTGTGATGGGTGGCATGCAACTAACATTCCTCCAAGTTCTGAGGGTCTGTTTGGCAGACGTCTTCCAACAAAATTCTTTCCACTCCGTTTGTCTGGTTGAGGAGGCAGATCCAAAGTTCAAGTGGACCACACAAACAAGAAACAGCAGGGATATTGATGTCCACTGCTTATAACTTCCCGGGGCGATCGTCAGAGAGATTGAATGTGAAACAACATTTGCATGTGAAATTGATTTGGGAACTAAGTTTTCAAAAATTACTTTCATTAGAAAATTTCTTAAAATTTTTATTTTTCAAGAGTGGCTACCAAACAGGCCCTAAAAATTTTATTCTTTAAAACAGGATGAGGGCATTTTGGTCATTTTCACCGGTACGTGCCTCAATTTGATAGAATGGGTGTTCTTGCTACTCAGGCAAAATGTGATGGTTGGTATGCAGTCACCCACGAATTTTACACGTGGAATGTAATAACTCATATTTAACTATGCAAATTGTGGGTCCCACTGTAAATTGCTAATAATTACAAAGTCGAATTGATTTATAGGCTCATGTGAGCACACCAACCTTTGCTGAGTGATTTATAGGCAAATGTGACCCACTGTAAACAACAAATTCATGTTGATTGTCTTTAATGTGAATGGTCCAACATGTGGGGCTTACCTTTGACATGGACTGCCTATCATATTTGTCTCCTTTCATATGGACATCTATTGTAGAAAGAGAGAGATAAGTAGATAAATTATCAGTTGAAAAGCAAGATATATATATATATATATATATATATATATATATATATATATATATATATATATATATATATATATGGAAAAGGTACTATGCGCTTGAGCGTAAAGCGGTCCTCCGTGAGGTCGAGCTGTGTGAGCCTCACCATAATGCCATTCGAAGATCCACACCGTCCACCAGATGCACGAGCCCAGGGTGGGCCTACACGGCCCAAAATTAGCCATCCACGTAACTCAGGTGGGCCATACCATTGGAAAACATAAGTATACACACAAAAACATATAAAAGCACTTGGTGGGCCCCACCTGAGTTGTGAATACCACCTGAAATTTGGTCTAAATTACATCCAAGTGGGACACACATGATGGACGGTGTTGATCATTAAAAAATGTCTCGAAAGGTCCCCACAAATGGTTTTGAATGTTTCAATGGTGCACGGCCCCTCTCATCTTCTGTACGTGGTGTGGCCCACAAAAGTCACGGATTGATTTGATTTTTAGCTGTGTGGGCCCCATCTGAATGGTGCATCTGACTAAGGGGGTAGATTTTCGAACGGCAACACGGTGGGGCCACATCAGCTCGACCTCACGGACTACCGCTTTACGCTCGAGCGCATAGTATATATATAAAATTTATGATAATAAGTAACTTTCATCACATAAGTTACTTTAATAAAAGTACTTACTAAATTAAATAAAGTAAAGAAAAAGTTACTTATTAGGTGGTATCCAAACAGGCCCTAAATACCAACCAGTCAGTCAGTCATAAAAAGTCTTATCCGTGTAAATTTAGGTTCATGTTCTATCTAAATGGGATGTCACTGTTTGGATTTCAGTTGTATAATTTCTTTGCGCTGAGTACCAACTATCCTACCTTGCCTGAGTATCAAAGTTTTTTCCTTGCAATTATAGTAAATTCCAAACATACCCCTGCTTTTATTGAGCCGCTCTGCTTAAATTCCCAGTCGACAATGTAGTCATAGTTCCCAACCGTCGAGACCATTCTCACCACAAGGCTCACATCCGGCCTCACTTCCCTTATCTGCAAAACCACCAATTTCTCATTGACAATACCGCAATACCACCACTGAAAACCACTTATGCTCACCAGAAAACTACTTACCACTTTCCCTGGGATACCAGTCTCTGTGTGCCGCCATGCAACGTCCCCACCATACCTCTCAAAGACACAAAAAACGTTGGACACCTTAACGGGCTGCCCGTCTTGCCCGGCATAGTAGCCATCCATGAATACCGCATTGGCCGGGCAGTCGGTCAGGGGTTCGAGCGAGAAAGCAAATAGACCAAAACCATACTCTCCAGCATCAAAAAATGTTTTATAATACCATTCCTCCGATGGATCCATGTACGGCACGAACAGCTCTGATACATGTCCCTTATACAACACACGCCTATATTCATTTTTCTCGAGATCATAAACTGATGCTAGAGATACAACTGGGCCCGCTCGGACGTCGAATCCTAGATGGAAGACCCAATTGGCCCACCTGCTCACAGTCACAAAACATGCTTATGTAACAAAACAAAAGGAGTGCCTGAGTATCGAGCTTCATGCTCTGCCAGAGCATCAAATAACCCCCAGTTTCAAAACGTGAACCGTTTCATACCGAAAGTCGCATTGCATTAGGTGACGTCTTTCACATGCCTCTACGCTACCAACGTGTCTTACGGTGTGGGGCCTACCTTTTGCATGTCTTAGATGTCATACATCAGTGACACATTGATGGCAAAGGCAGTTTTATATACATGGACTTCTATATGTAACCATTTGTCAAATAAATCGCTGACCGTAATAGTACTTCATGCTCGGAATACACTGAATAGTGGTGTATGCACCCATTCCATAAGAATAAAAAAAAGTGTATGCCTTTTGAATGATAATATGCCATTACCTGGTGTATAGCCATTCATCCACCGTCCTGTTCCAAAAGGAATTCAATATACTATACTGCCCCCAAAATCTTCCTCGCTTCCCAATCGGGTCCATGGAACATGAGAGATACTGATTCAAGATCCTTGAACTGAATGGACGGCAGATGATGAATATACACCAAACTATTGTGTATATTCATACACGGTACAGCGGCTACATTTAAGAAAATCAAACTAACCTGATCATGTGCCCATCGATTTCGAAACTCCGGCCATCGGGCTGAACAACCGTTATGTATTTGGTTTCTGGAGGGAACGGAGGCTTCTGCACTGATGCCCGGTAGTCGGTTCTCTCAGCTTTCGGAACAGGAATTCTCAACCGATCCGAGTATTCTGTTATCTCCATTGCATCCAAATCGACAGTCAGTGCTATACCTTCCAAGGGTCTTACGAAGATATTCTCCGTCCCCGCCCGGTAAAAACATAGGATCTTGGTCACTCTCTTCCCCTTTCTTTTCTCTCCGAACCATCCAACAGAAAATGGATCGCACACAACCTGTGATAAATCTAGGCCCCTCTTTCTGACTGACTCTACAAATGGAGTGTAATTCATCGGCAATGCATTAGCGGCAATTTGTTCTTTGAACGTGAGTAAAGGGTAACCAAATCCATTGTGGATATGATCAGAGACGATCGAACGGTTCGATAAGTCCACGGCAATCTCATGGGTCTGCTTATCAATCAGTGCAATTACAAAGGCCCGGCGAGGTGGGATTGTGTTGCTGTGATTGGATAGCCATGAGAGGATGGTTGCTTTATCTGGGTCATCTAAGCCGACATACTGGAATGTTAGGCGTCTGATCGGCCAGAGGTTCAAGCCTTTGACGATAGATCGGACGGTGTGGATTTCAGAAGGGGTAAGAGGGTCCAGAGGGTGTGGGCGGATTGAATAGATAGAGAAAGGAAGGAGGAAGAAGATAAGGGTCCTGATGGTTGGAACCATGGCCTTACCTGATGACAATGTAAGGGAAGGTTATCACATATAAAGGGACAAAACCACATAGAAGTGCGCGTTTGGATTATAAGTTACTTTAAATAAGTGACTAATGCCTCAGGTAGCGTAGCTTGGTTTTTACTTAATTAGCACATAAACATATTAAGTATGTTTTTTTAAAACATCCGTTCAGAGAGCACGTGGGTTGCTGAAACAGAGAGCACGTTGGGTTGCTGAAACACCCACTCCCGTGATGCTGAGGCAGTGGGCCCACCTTAATATATATATGTCATTTATCTACACCGTCCATCTGTTTTAACAGCTTATTTTAGGATATTATACCAAAAATGGACCAGAACCAAATCTCAGATGGAACACACTATAGGAAACAGTGGTTATTAATTGAACGCCTACCATTAAAAATTTCCCAGGCCCCACCATAATGTTTATTTGCTATATAACCAGTTGAAGGGAAACACAAATATGAACTTGATCATTTGTGGCCCCTAAGAAGTTTTTAATGGCAAACGTTCAATCATCATGTTTCCTTACATCGTGGTCCACCTGAGTTTTGGATTGCTTCATTTTTGGGCTCGTGCCCTAAAATATGAGCTGGAAAAATGGATGAAGGGCATGGATATATAACACATCTATCAAAGTGGGTACATCATCACAGCTTAATTGAACAAGCTTTTATCCTCGATTGCGGTAAACTCAACTGTATATGTCTAAGGGCCCACCACGGCGTTTCTTAGAAATCCAACCCGGCTATCCATTTTACCAGATTATGTTAGGAAGTGATCCCAAAAATGAAGCAGATCCAAAGCTTTTGTGGGCCACATTAAAGGAAACAATGGAGATTGACCGAATGCCATTGAAATATTTCCAATGCCCACTTTGATATTATATGTCATCCAAATCAGTCGTAAGGTCATTCCTACCCCCATGAGATCATATTAGGAAATAAGTGGAGAGTTGGATATTTCAAAAAAAATAAAAATAAAAATGTACGCCTCAAGACTATTTCAACGTGGAGGTTCAATACTAATGTTTTAAGTAATGTGGCTCACTCAAGTATTGAATTTGCCTCATATTTGGGCCAACAACTTAAAATGAGCCGAAGAAAATGGTAGGTAGTGTGGATTTCTCTAAAAACACTGTGGTGGGATACTTCATTCTTTTAAGCTCGTCCATTTTAAGGTGGGTTTAATAATACTTTTTCAAGTTGTGTGGTACTCTTTAAGTTTAGGATCTTCATTATATTTGGACACCCAATTTAAAATGAGCGGGTAAAACTAATAGTTATAGTGGATTTCTTAGAAATATTATGGTGGGCCACATGACAATGGGCCCAATTTAAAGAATGAGTGTTCAATACTGATGAGGATTTTCTCCTCATTGACGATAGAAAGTCGACAACCTGTGAAAACTCCTCACCTCATGAATGTTTATCGGGATCGACCATTCCCTAATAGCTTGTACCTTCTCGTCGTTCACACAAATGCCTGTGGATGTTACAACAAATCCAAGAAACAACAGACTGTCAGTTAAAAAACTACACTTCTTCAAGTTGAGGTACAACTTATTAATTTGTAGGACCTGCAGTACCTGCCTGAGATGTTTCCTGTGCTCCGCCTCATCCTGGCTATATATCAATATGTCATTAAAATATACTACCACAAATCGGCCAGTGAACGGTTTTAGAACTTAATTCATCAAACGCATAAAAGTACTTGGTGCATTCGATAGGCCGAAGGGCATGACCAACCACTCATACAATCCTTCCTTGGTTTTGAATGCCGTTTTTCACTCATCACCGGGTCGGAGACGAATCTGATGGTACCCGCTTCTTAGATATAGTTTAGAGAACCACTTGGCTCCTTCTAGCATATCGAGCATGTCGTCCAACCATGGTGTTGAGAATCGATACTTGATGGTAATTTTGTTGATTGCCCGACTGTCGACACACATGCGCCAGCTTCATTTTTTTTTGGCATTAATAATGCTGGTACGGCATATGGGCTCATGCTCTCTCTTAAAAGACCCTTACGGATCAATTCCTCCACTTGTCCCTGAAGTATCTCTCACTCCTTCGGACTCATCCGATAATGAAGGCGGTTGGGCAGGCTAGGCCCAAGGACAAGGTCTATGTGATGTTGAATGTCCCTCATGGGGGCAATTCATCGAGTAAATCTTCAGGTTAGACTTTTTTGAATTCGTTTAGCAACAGTCTTAAACTTGGAGGGATGTTTGAGGGTTCTTCTTCCCCGCCCTTCACCACTACGGCGTATACCTCGCCGGTTTCCTTGGATTCATCCATGAAATTCTGAATGGTCAAGAAGGAACTCCCCTCCACTTTAGAGGCTTCAGGGTGGTTCTCTGGTGTCATAGGGGCAAGGATTATTTTTTGATTATCCTTGACGAATATGTATACATTATCTCGTCCCTGATGGGTCGCATCACGGTCCGATTGCCAAGGTCGACCGAGTAGTATATGACAAGCTTACATGTCGACCACGTCACAAAGTATTTGATCCTTACAATTTTTGCCAATTGAAAATGAGACAGTGCATTATTCAGTTACCTTGGTCTTATTCACATTTTTTATCCAGCCAATTGAGTATGGAGAAGGACATTTCGTCGTTAGTAGCTGCAACTTGTCCACCATCACTCTTAAGACGATATTCTCGCTACTACCACTGTCTATGATCACATCACGGACCTTTCCGTTAACAGTGCACCAAGTACAAAATATATTGTGCCACTGTGGATGTAATTCCTTTCATGGGGTATATAGTAATCGCTTCACAACTAGAATTTCGCTACGATCCTCACCCGTCACTTCATCGCCACCTGTTATTCATCAAAGCCATGGTCTTCTTCTGTTGCCTCATCTTCAGTGCGACCTTCGTTTATAGTTAAGTATGTTGCGGGACGTTGAGGACAAGTGTTTGATAAGTGGCCTAGTTGGCCACAGCAGTAACAATTGTTCGACCTTGGCTAAGTATAAGGATTTGGAATCCTACTCGGGCCCTCTGTTGTGGGTGCTGAACGTTGAGGTCTGAATGAGCCACTCCCTGTATCATGGTTTGCGGTTGTAGGAGGTTGAGGACGTTCTCCTACTGGATCTTTTCCTTGTTCTAGCACTGGATCCTGCGTGGGACCCGTTATGGGGGGTCGAGTTGAAGGATATAGATGAGCAAGAGCTCTTGCAAGTTGTGTTTCTGCCCTACCCGCCAATTGAACTGCTTCATCCACGGTCCTGACTGGGTACATCTGAACTTGGTATTGAATTGTTAGTCGCAACCCACCTATAAATCGTGCCACCTTCTGTGACTTAGATTCTAACAAATCGTTTCGTGTAGCCAACCGCTGGAATTCTTTAGTGTAATCTGAGACAGTTCGATTTTCTTGCCAACAATTTTGATATTGCTAGAATAATATCTGCTCATAATCACTGAGGAGAAATCGTGATCGAAGAAGAAGTCTCATCCGTGGCCATGGTGAGATGGGCACCTTGTTCTGATGGGCTCGTGAGAGTTGTAATTGTTCCCACCATGTAGAAGCACCAAATTTTAGTTTAAACGCTACTAATTTTACCCTTTTATGATCTGGCACGTCTATATAATCAAAATATCTCTCTACTTTAGCTAGCTAATCGAGAAAATCTTCTATACGTAATAAATCATTAAAATTAGGAAGTTCAGCCTTACCTCGATAGTTTTTTCAGCACGATCTAGATGATCGCCTTCATGAATTGGTCGTCAAGCAAAACCTTCATTAAGGTCCTCGTCGTTAAAACTTGAATCATCTGGTGTAGCCCTACGGTTTGCCATTGGTAGTACTCTACAAAAATCGGGGTTGCGTCGTATAACAACCATGGGTGGTGGAGCAACCATAGGTGGTGGAGCACCGGCTAAGGCTCGGGGTGGAAGTAGCGCATCCGAAAGATGGTCGAGGGTTACTTGTAGCCCTTGCATGGTTAATTGACTATCCCGGTGGAACACTTTCATTCTTTCCGAAAGATAACGAATCCCTAGATCACCGTCCACAGGATTTTGATTCATACCTTTATTGTTTGCCATCGGCTAGAGAGGAATCCTCGCTCTGATACCAATTGACGCAGGGATGAACGTGGTGAGGATAGTTACTCCGAATCTACGGAGCTTCTCTGGACTCCTCACAGAGACTTCTCGAATCCACGAGGAAAGAAAGCAGAAAATAGAAATAAATTCTAATAAATTCGAAATTGATTAATTCCTTCATAAAAACGAGTTCACAACGCTTTAAATAGGGATACCATACAATGGGAGAGAAATCAGAATCAAACTACAACTAAAACTCCTAGAATCCGCGACTTACTATAAATAGTAAACTTACTATTTATAGACGATCATGATGTCTACTAGTGCGCAAGGTTTTCAGCCAAAAATAGTAAGTGTCCTATTTGGGTTCACCAAACCGTTCTCCTAATTATTCTAAGCTCTTTTCACATTGGAAGCAACTCCTAAAGCCTGACAGATGAAGAGTTATAATCAAACTAAAACTTACTATTTATAGTAAAAACGAAATTAAAACAGGGAAACGACCGTCGATCCATGGGTATTTTGTAAATCCGGCTTGCGCGACCTGGTATAGCAGGGTTGGTTGGCTAAAGTAGCTCGTTCTATCCCAAAATCATATATTTTACGCTTGATAACTCATTCTGGATTGTGAGATACACCCAATCTAAGGTCCGACAGTCCGGATCACTTTTGTTGTCGACCAGGCCTTTTCTGATCCATCTAGGCCATGAAACTGTCCGCAACCCACTCTACATCAACAACCCATATCCAAACTGGCCCAACATGATAGATGATCCACATATAAGGTGAGCCCCACATGATGAATGGTGGACACCAAAACTGGGCCCCACATGATGGACAACCTACTTCTAAGGTAGGGTCCACATGATGGACATCAAATGTGGATTCATGTGGTGATATTATGGAGCTATTGAAATTTGTAAAAATGACATAAATCTTCACTAGCATATATGCACGTGAGAAGGGTTTTTGATAGAATTTGGGCCACAGCTACCATATTGGGCCCGCTCAGCACAGTTGGATGGATGGCACGGTGTGATGTTTTCATGGTAACCCATGAAATAGGCGCTGAACAGGCCAGGTCAATGGAGCACTAGTGCCATGCTCTGGACTACCCAAGAAAAATAGAAAATAAATCCTTGGTAGGGTCCACTCACTAAATAGACAATGGGCTAGGATTCTTTGATAAAACCTATATATTCTTTTGAACCATAACCAATCCATCATGGCCCCATCTATTACAAGGCAAAAGTTGCTAATAAGGCCTTAAAAAAATAAAAATAAAACTGTCCCTGATCGGACATGATTTCTTCACACTAGCCCGTGAAACGTCTGGCAGAGACGTATATAATGAATAACCAAGATTGGCCAACTGGACATCCCTGTCGATTGATATATACTGTCCATTAATTAGGCCCATTAAACATTCAAATATGCGTACTTACAATAAATCCTTACAATTTCTGTGTTGTTTTGCAGTGGACAAGGCTAGCTAAAATGTGGACGTTTATGTGAAAAGCTCATCCAGCCTTCCTTTCTGAGGCTCTTTTCTTGTGTTGGGGGCACTCCCTATTATCAATATAAGCAACTTATTTTCACAGCAAGATTGAATATAAGATTTCAACAGTAGGTGTTTAGTCCACACTGTTTTTCCTTCATCCAGTGTGATATGAATAATTTACGAATAGGTTGGATGGCATAAACATTATAGTGGCCTCCAAGAAGTTTTCAGTGATAGGCGTTCAATCCCAGCGATATCTAATATTTGGTCTTTCTTTCGGATCTCCATTGACATTCTGTATCAAGGTCTTTCTTCAAGATGACAATTGGACTCATTGTCCTTAAAATCCATGTGTGCACTGTTGTGCACAACAGCCACACGTTGGGCACGTATAAGCAACCTTAAGAACGAATCAAACATACAACAGAGAAATAAAAATTCAAGCAAATACAAAGAACACAACAATTTTACATGAAAAAAACCATGGCACTAAGCGACAACAAATCCACTATGAAAAGAAAATTATAAGAGATTGATATTTTACATATTCGAAACCATCGTCTTCACAGACACATTCCCCTTCTCAAAACCCTAATTCTCTCTCTAGCATACGTTGTATTAACCATAATCCTACAATAACCTAGTTTATATAGCATGGTTATAGAATTGGAAATAAAATCGTGCACTTGCTCAAAAGTTAAAAATTGTCGATTGAATCGTCGATCAAATTGAATCCAATCGAGGGGCATCGATCGAATCGACTAGATTGTCGATCAAATCAAAAGTGCCCAAAAGGATCCCGTGAGCAAACTTATATTTTTTTGATTTTCTTAATTGAATCGACGTTGCTGTTGATTGAATCAAAATAGTCAAAATCTATCCAATGAGCAATATGAGAAATTTGAGATTTTCTCGATCGATTTAAATCCCTTGTATTGAAGCAGATTGAAGGCACTCTGATTAACAATCTTTATCGTGGCTTTAATATTCCATCTCCACCACTCCAAATTGCTTACACCATCTCTAATCTTCATCATAGTTTTATCATCGCTTCATGTGCACACTCCGTCTTTGTTCATCTTTCGCCAAGCCTAGAGAAGTTGAGCAAAACCTAAACTTCTCTTCAAGAACCACTTTTATAAGTATATCCATTGGATTTTAAATATGTTATGGTTGACGATAAACATATCATCAACATACAATTCTAGTATTATAAATTTTCCATCACTTAATGATATGAGGTAGACACAAGGATCGAATTCGCTTATGGTAAACCACTGACTCATCATGAAAGAATCAAACTTTTTATATCACCGCCCTAACGATTGTTTCAGGCAGTACACCGACCTTTTTAACTTATAAACCTTATTCTTTGCTCCATATACCTCGAACCCTTCAGGTTAGTCCGTGTAACTGCTTTAAATTTTGCATATAGAAAAACTGTCTTCACAGTCAATTGTTCCAATTCCAGATTGTATTCGGCAGTCAAATCAAATACAAATCTAATATATACTTGCCTCACAATTTGTACGAATATTTCACTAAAGTCGATGCCTTCTTTCTAAGCATAACCATTCATAACCAGTCTTACCTTGTACTTATGCAGTTTCTTATAGAAGATCACCCAATCACTTTTCGCCTAATGGGAAGCTCCACCAGTTCCCATGTTTCATTATTGTAAAGAGAATCTATCTCTTCATGCATCGCCGCCATTAACTTCTCAGCATCTATATCATCTAATGTTTCTTAGAAGGTAGACGGGTCCCCCCTCATCCATAATTAGAATAAATACAATATTTGAGTCATCCATTTATCTTATCAGTAACCTGCGATTTCTTGGTGGATTCCTCCTGATAGGTGGTGCAACCACTTCTTCCTATACCTCTTCTTGCGGCTCAGCTTCTTCAGATGTTTTACCTATGCATGTTTTAACAGTTGTTCTTTAGGTGTTTCACCTATGTATGTTTCAACATCAACAATTGATTTTTTTTTTTTCCTTTCCTTGTTCTTATCCTTTCAATATAAGAACCTCCATCAAATTTGACATCACAATTAAATATGATTTTCTATGAAACTCAGTCATACAGTCTGTACCCTTTCACTCCATCACCATAGCCGACAAATGTATATTTTTTCGCCATTTGGTCTAACTTATCTCTCTCAACAGATGGTAAATGAGAGTAAGCATTACAATTAAATCTCCGCAGCCTCGAGTAATAAATTTCCTAATCACTACATACTTCTTCCGGAATTTCACAATCAATTGATGTAGACGGAAATCGTTTCACTAGATACCAAGTCATGTTAACGGCCTCAGCATATAGCTCATTGCCTAATACAACATTACTTAGCATATTTCAGGCTTTTTTCCAAAAGAGTCTGATTCATGCACTCCACCACACTATTCTGCTCTGGTGTATACCTTACTGTATTATACCTTACGATCCCCTCATTCTTGCAAACGAATTAAACTCCCTTAAAGTGAACCCACCCCTGTTATCAGTCCTCAAAACTTTCAATTCTGCCTTGACTGTTTTTCAAACATAACCTTCCATGACTTGAAAGTGTCAAATACAATGGATTTATTTTTCAAGAAATAAACCCATGTATTTCTAGAGAAGTCGTCAATGAATGTTACAAAGTGTAACATCCCGGATTTTTACTGTTTTGGATTTCTAAAAATCCTTAATTTTTTTAATGTAATTAACTTATATTATCACTTACTGACCATTGACACTCAATGTTAGCTTATACACGAGTGGTCCTGTCTGGTCACGATCAGACCATGTGCGGGCCGTCAAGCCAGGTAGCCCGATTATACTTAGTGACAGCCTGTGTGGGCCGCCCAGCGACCGAGGAAGGTCAGAAAAATCTAAAAATTTAGAAAATCATAGATCTCACTGGGCTTGTAGTCCATCGCGGACTACGGACCCAGTGAACACCTAAAAGTACTATCTGGCGCTTGCCCAATGCACCCCACCAATGCCAGATTGGAATCTGGCACTTACAAATAAAACCGAGATACCAGGCGTTCTAGCCGTCGGATTTCTTCCAAATTTACGGTCAAGGTTTGATGTATTTTTCTACACCCGTCCACCAAATTTGGGGCCCGATCGTGGCACGGTGACCGTTGATCACAAATCGGGCCCATACGGCCAAACCCCATATCCGATCACCTTCAATTTTTGCATGGCCCTTCATCGGGCCGTGGAACATCCGTCCTATAAGTTTCATGGCCAGAGGGCCCCCAGAAATGCCCCATCAATCAGAAATGGCCCCGCCGGGCCATTTAAAGAAAGAAACCCTATGCTCGAAACCTCATCTCCGTTAATCCGTTTGATCTTAAACTTTGTATGGCCCCTTATCAGGCCATGAGGCACCTACACACCAAATTTGGTGGCTGGAGGGGTGATAGGGCCACCTCAACATCAAATAGAGCCTATAGGATATTTTGAGAAAACTTGGAAACATAAGGCCAAGGGAGCCGACTCTAGGGAATAAACCCTAGCTCTCTTTCATAAATCCATTCTCCAACAACAATCCCTTCCTCATCTCCTTCATAACTTTCTCAAATCTCCCACCACCAAACCTCTCTCCCTCATAAATCCTCAATTCCCCTACAACCCATCTCTCTTCCTCATAACTTCTCCATCTCCCAACAACAAATCTCTCCCTCATAGCCACCACATTATCCAACGACCAAGGAGAGCTATGGTGGACCCTAGAATCGAGGTGGGGCCTAAGGAAGCTAGTCTTGCATCTCCCTAGCCCTTCTCCAAGAGAAATCCTTTCACCACAACCACAATAATTGCTCCATCGATCATCTAGGTAAGATCCATCACCCATTTTTCTTGAAAACTGTAACGCCCCGGAAAATCGAGGGTCGTGTATAGACTTGACTCCCGAGTTCCCGAGTGTCACTTATCATGCAGTTATGGTTTTTTTTTTTTTTTAATGATTAATCAAATTTAACGGCATAATTTGGAATTACCTGAGGCACGAAGCACAATCACACCAGTCTACTGAAATGAAGGATATAACACATATATACAGGTCAAAAAATAATAAAGGGTCGCCTAAGGCGTTGCCCAACAGACCAACAAAAGCATGCTATGTCTAAAAATAGTAAAGTTGAGCCCGTGGCTCAGCAAATCCAAATTCGGCCCGATCAAGCCGATGGAGAGCCGCCCATCAGCTGCAAGTAGGAGAGTCCGTCCTCCTCGTCCAAGCTCGCCTCGCCAGGCTCCTCATGCCCTGAGTCACCTGCATCTATGAATGGGTCTGGTTGGTGTTTTAAAACACCGTCCCAGAGTGGGAGTGAGTGATCAACTCAGTGTGAACTATTGATCTCAAGTTATAACAAGCATCAATTGTAATATGAACTTAATGAAAAGCAGACAATCATCAACACCTAATAACTCTTATTTAAAATGCATGCATGCGGGATGATATGATGCATGCCCTCGCCACAACACTCCCTCAAGCGACTCCATCTAACGATCGCATATGACAACACTCCCTCAGAGCGACCTCGACTTCCGAGTCGCCACCCTAACTAATGCGTGCAATGCGATCGTGTTAGCCGAGTTATTAATTAAGTTCATTCATCCAGCAGGTTGGGGATTCTGATTCACCCTACGTATCAATGCCCTAAACTGGTTGCGAGGCCAAGACCCCATCAATGCGTGAGGCCGAGACCTCGCGGTCCGTGATCCCGTCGGGTTCCTCATCCCCGACACCAAGCACATGAGGAGTGCCGAAAGGAAGGGATCGTCGCGGTCACTACGGGGAGGCGCGGTACCCCGGCCGTAGGCCGAGCGCCTCTGACATAGTGTCCCATTCCACCATGCCCGGCTCACAAGGCCGTGGACCAGCTTTTAAGTGGATTTTCAATGGGCTACAATGGTTGCGGTGGTGGTTCGTGTTCCATACACATGTGAGCAAACATAGTTAACATACGTGGTTAGTCGATAGAGGTTAGACCGCACGAGTCAAGCGAGCGTGAGACGAGTGACATCGGGCAAAAGAGACCCATGTAGTCGAACTACACCACACGAGTACACTCGCCCAAACCCACGGGTCTAGCCTTAGCATAGTCCTACCGATGGGACTACCATCTCGCCTCATGTTCCTAACCAACCCATGGGTAAGGAGGGTGATCTGTAACAAGCCAACTACACAGGTTATCAACTAGCATACCAACATCCTATTTCATGCATCTCAGTCATATGAATCAAATATTTCTAACAAGCAATCATGAAATAAAGTGCGTGTGAGTCATGTGGGTTTGTGAGGAAGTTATGCACTTCCCCCATCTTGAGAAATTTCATGCACAAGAGTAATGAAACCATGCATACTATTAAGCAACAATATATATGGAAATCAACAAGCATGAGCATGCAACCATCCATACACAAAATCAAGTAAGGAAATAAGAACAACATCAGGAAATAAGAACAACATCATGGGGTAGCCAAACATGCATATCCATACAATTCCATCAACCTACGATCTTAGGGTTCCTCTAGACTTTCAAGCATAACATTCAACAATCAAAATCATTAGGCTCGTATAAAAATTGGTGCTAGGCCACCTAAGAACAATAGTCCGCACCTTGGATTCGATGGAGGCTTGGAAACGACCTAGGAGATGTGGATTTCGGGGTAGATCGGCCGGAATCCCTAAAGGCGACCACTTGCTTGTAAGAATCTCAAGTAAATCTCCCTCATCACAATGGTTTCAAAGAAAATAGGGAATGAAGCTTACCTAGTTGCTCAACGGGCGAAATAGCGGTTGTGGGGTGAGGTTTCTTCTGGAGAAGAGGTGGGAAGATGCAAGATTGGCTTCCTTGGGCCCCACCTCGATCTAGGGTCCACACTCCTCCTTCTTCACTCTCTCTTCCTCCTCCTTTCTCCTCTTTCTTTCTCCCTTCTTCTCTCTCTCTCTCTTTCCCCTTTTCTCTTAGGGCAAAATCGTATGGGAGAGGGGTGCCCAAAAGAAACACCTTTTATAATTCCGATTTGGTGCAAATGGCCCCAAGGGCTAGGTTTTTACTATACTAGACTTATGGGAGGGTATTTCTAGATCTAGGCCCTATCACCCCTCCGCCACCAAATTCATTGGCGTGTAGGTGCCTTATGGGCCGATTAGGGCCCATGCAAAAATTAAGGACGAACGGATGAACGGATATATGATCCGAGAAAGAGTTTTCGACCTTTAAGTGGTCCCGTGGGGCCCATTTTGGTGATTGGAGCATTTCTGATGGCCCTCTGGCCATGAAATTTATAGGATAAGTGGTCCATGGTCCGATGAGGGGCCTTACAAAATTTGGGAACAAACGGATGCGGGTTTGGTCGTGACCCACGGGTCCGATTCGCGATCAACGGTCATCGTGCCACGATCGGGGCCCGATTTGGTGGGCAAAGGCGTTGAAAATACATTAAACCATCACCATAAATTTGAAAGAAATCCAACGGCTGGAAGGCCAGGAGTCTCTTTCTTTTGTCGCGCGATTTTAACTGCATTGCATGGGGTGCATTGGGCAAGCGCCAAATGGTACTTCGGGTGTCCACTGGGTCCGCAGTCCGCGATGGACCACAAGCCCAGTGAGATCTATGATTTTCTAAAGTTTTAGATTTTCTGACCCTTCACGGTCGCTGGGTGGCCCACGTGGGCCGTCTTTAAGTGTAAATAGTCATCTGGCTTAGCGGCCCGCACTAGGCCTTATCACGGTCTGTCTAGTCTACTCTAATGGGCTAATCCTAGGTTAATTAACTCATGGTACCCCACCACAAGAGGTTTAACCGAACGGCCCTGCAGAGAATCCTACGTGACGCCCCCAGACACACCGTCTCCCGATCGGACAAGATGTTTCATGATTAATCGAACTTGTGCGGTTCTTTACAGGTATCACACGTGTATGGGAAAACATTGAGTGTTAATGGTCATTAAGTGATATTATAAGTTAATTAATTAAAAAAAAAATCAATGATTTTTGGAACTCCAAAACAATGAAAATCCGGGGTGTTACAAAAACCCTCATGTGGAGGGTAGATTACATGGAGTGCTAATATACAAATGGGTATTTTAGGGATTCCGGCCGATCGACCCCGAAATCCACACTCCTAGGTCGTTTTTCCGAATCTCCAACGACTTGAAGGTGCAGATTATTGTTCTTAGGTTGCCTAACACCAATTTTAGCATGAGCTTAATGATTTTGATTGCTTGGATGTTGTGTTTGAACGTCTAGAGAGACCCTAGAAATTGTAGCTATTGGATTGTATGGACATGCTTGCTTGATTCTTTCATGATTTAAATCTTGTTTCCTACATGGTTTGTGTATGGATGATTACATGCTCATGCTTGATTGATTTTCCATGTTTTGTTGCTTCATAGTACGTAGGATGTCATTATTCTTTACGTATGATTTTGTAATATGGAGGAAGTACTCAACTTCCTCACTAACCCACACACTCACATGCATTTTATTCTTGATAATGCTTGGTTGCTTGTAGGAGTATTCATATGTATGTTTGAAATGCATGAGAACATGTGGTTTTTACGTTAGTTGAGAATCTGTATAGTTGGCTTGTTATGAATAACCTTCATCCTATTGGGTTGGTCAGGAATCATGAGGAGAGACAGTTGTCCCATTGGTGGGACTACCCTCAGGCTAAACCCGTGGGTTTGGGTGGGTGTGTTTGGGTGGCTGTAGTTCGACTACATGGGTCTTTTGTGCCCGAGGTCTCTCGTCTCACGCTCGCTTGACTCGTGCGGTCTAACCTACTGTCTGACCAACCCTGTATGTTAACCCTGTTTGCTCATATATGTATGGAACCTGAACCACCCTATAACCGTTGCAGCCCATCAAAAATCCACTTGCAACTGGTCCATAGCCTCGTGAGCCGAGCATGGTGGAATGGGACACTATGTTCGAGCTGTCGGCCTACGCTAGGGTACCGCGCCTCCCCGTAGTGACCGCAAGCGATCCCTTCCTTTCGGTACTCCTCATGTACTTGGTATCGGAGATGAGGAACCCGACAGGGTCACGGACGACGAGGTCTAGGCCTCACGGCGAGGATCACCAGTTTAGGGTATTGATACGTAGGGTGAATCAGAATCCCCAACCTGCTGAATGAATGGACTTAACTAATAACTCGATTAACACGATCGCATTGCACGCATTAGTTAGGGTGGTGACTCGAAAGTCGATGTCACTCTGAGGGAGTGTTGTCATATGCGATCGTTAGATGGAGTCGCTTGAGGGAGTGTTGTGGCGAGGGCATGTATCATATCATCCCGCATGCATGCATTTTAAATAAGAGTTATTAGGTGTTGATGATTGTCTGCTTTTCATTAAGTTTATATTAAAATTGATGCCTGTTATAACTTGAGACTAATAGTTTACACTGAGTTGATTACTCACTCCCACTCTGGGACGGTATTTCAAAACACCAACCAGACCCATTCATAGATGCAGGCGAGCTTCAAGGAGGAGGACGAGTTATCCTACTTCTAGTCGAGGGATGACTCTTCGTCAGTTAGAGAAGCAGGATTGGATCGCTAAGCGTAGGCTCAGCCGTAGTCTTTTTGGGCATAGTATTCTTTTATGTTTTTATTGGGCGATGCATTGGGCGGCCCGTTTACATTCTTTTGAACCTGCATATTTGTGTATATATTTTCTTCATTTCAGTAGACTTGGGTGATTGTGCTTCCTGCTCCAGGAAATTCCAAATTGCGCATTTAAACTTAATTAATCATAAAACCATAAACGCATGATAAGTGACACTCGGGAACTCGGGAGTCGGGCTTATGCACGACCCTCGATTTTTCGGGGCGTTACACAAAGAATGATGATCTCTTCTACAAACAACGGGAGACGACCCCCACACATTAGAATGCACATAGTCAAGCTATCCTTTACTGATACTTCCCAGATTTTTTTAAAAAATCTTAATTGTTTACTGTATATGCAATACTCACATACATCTAAATAAATTTTTTTTTTGAAAGCGGGAATTAAACCACAATCGAGTATTACCTTCATACTGCGCTTGCTCATGTGGCCTAGGCACGTATGTTGCATATGTAAACGTAGATTCCGCTACAAACGCTGCAACTTCACCTCATATAGTGCTCCCGATAAACCTGTAAAGGCTTCCGCTCCTTTGTGCCTTCATAACAGTGAGTGCCTCTTTAGAAATTTTCAGGGCACCTTCAAACCCGATGAATTTACATCCGAGTGCATTAAGAGTTCCTAGAGATATCAGATTCTTCTTCAGGTCTTGAACATTCCTCACATTTGTCAGAGTACGCTCCATTTCATCGAATATTCTTATATGAACCAATTCAATTCTAATCATCTTACATGCATGATCATTGTTCATAAGAACCAATCTACCATCATACTCGTTGTACGTGGTGAATCAACTCTGATGAGGACACATGTGATACGAGACTCTCGTATCCAAAAAATAATTGTTATATAAGTGTACGACCTTGGACACATGCAATACATTGCAACCACTCGTCTCCTCATTGGATTCCACTGAATTGGCCTCTTTCAGTGAATTATCTGAATTTTTATCTTTCTGGATTTTGAGATTTGTGCAGTCCTTCTTTGTATTTTTGTCTTGCCATAATTCTAACACTTCAACTTCCCTTTTTCCCTTCGACTTGGACTTCGATTGAGACCTACCATTCTCCTATTTAGACGATCTCCCCCTTGCTACTAGTGCCCTTGTAGAAGTATATTCCCCACCATTGTTCTTTCTCTGCTGCTTCAACTGGAGGGCAAAGATAATGGTATCGAGGTCTAAGGTATCCTTACCATGACATAAATTATCCACCAAATTCTCGTAGGAATTCGGAAGAGACGTCAACAACTTAGGGTTTTGTATTCTTTATCGATCTTCACCTCCACACTTGTTAGTTTGCAAATGAGTTTGTTTAAGGCATTGATGTGTTCAGAGAGATCCGACCCTTCTGCTATCTTTAGAGTATACAACTATCTCTTTAGGTATAAGCAATTAGAAAGCGAATTTGTCATGTAGAGGCTCTTCAACCGCTCTCATAAGCCTGCGATAGTCATCACATTACTAACATTATAAAGGACATTGTGAGCTAATAGTGAAGTGTGAACTGACAGTGGGTGTACTAACAAGATAACAAAAAAAAAGGACATCGTGAGCTAAGCACAATTGAATTGCGCTAATCGCCCTTTGATTTAGGTCGTTCTAATCCTCTTCTTTCATAGTTTCAGGACATCTAGCTTCATCAAGGAGAGCTTGCGACATCCCTTACCAAATTAGTAAGGCTTTCATCTTTAACCTCTATAATTCGAAGTTATTTTTACATGTAAACTTCTCTGTCTAGAACTTCATATTTGATCCATTCGATCCCATATCTCAAATTCAATCTAATAACCCCAACATAAAGCCTACGCTCTGATAGCACTTGTTGTGAGCAACCGCCACATGTTAGGCGTGAAAGCAACCTTAGAATGAATCAAACACCTAGAACACAACGACTTTACGTGAAAAAACTCTCGCGGAAAAAAACTACGGCACCAAATGACAAGGAATCCACTATGAAAAGAGAATTACAAGAGTGGAAAACTTATAGATTTAAAACCATCATCTCCACGGATGAATTCCCTTTCTCAAAACCTTAGCTCTCTCTCTAGCATACATCGTGTTAACTCTAATCCCTCAATAATCTTGTTTATATTGCATGGCTACAGAATTTGAAATTAACAAAGCCACGCACTTACGGAACAAACTGTTGATTGAACCATTGATCAAATTGACTCCAATTGAGGGCCATCGATCAAATCGACTAGACTGTCAATCGAATCGAAAGTGCCCATAAGAGTCTAGAGAGCAAACTTGTATTTTTGGATTTTCTCAATCGAATCCATACTGATTTTCTCAATTGAATCGATGCTATTGTCGATCGAATCGAAATCGTCAAAATCGTCTGGTGAGCAAAATGAGAAATTCAGAAATTTCTTAATTGGATTGAAGCTGCTTTTAATGGATCAAAATGGTTAACATGAATGTGTAGTTAACATTTAATGAGGGAAGGGGCATGCCATATTCATGACCTGTCAGGTCCAATGCCAAACAATAGCTACCTTTGGCTCCAAACGGCTAAGGTGCCGTCTCCTTGGCTCTGGTCCACATAGAGACCATCTCGATCACCGGATTCTTAGTGTAGGCGCGCTGCATGTATTTGAGGGTAATCCTCGTTGATAGAACGGAAGTGGCCAGTGATCCGGTTATTAGCGGGTAGCCCACATGGTTCCCACCTTTGTCACCTTATCGGTGCAGAAGGCTCCTCATGTGCTATCCTCAGTATATAACGTCCAACAAAATGAATCTTTATGGCGTGCATAGGTCGTGAAAGTCCCAACACCATACGTTAAAAGCAAACACCACCTCTTCTTCAAATTTTGAAAGGGAGCTGATTTTGGTTGTGCATGAAAAATCCTACCAAGAAAATATTTTTAATAAGGAAAACCGCCTCCCATGACCAGGGTCGGATTCATACGTTCTTGCATGCAAGTATCATATGAAAATGCCTAGTTGACTAGTTTTTTACCTAGAGCATAACATATCATACTTATCACAAAAGGTTTCAGTGAAAAATATTTTATAAGCATTCTCTATATATATCCCATGTCAGACTAAACTAATGCACTTAGAAACCAAAACAAACAAAAGCATTATTTTTATTTTTATTTTTCCAAACATACCCTACACATGAGACAATTGCATCTAATAGCTCTAAAATCCAACTTGCTTTGTTTATTTCACAGATGAGGTCGCTGACCTACTAGAACGTGCTCTTGTGCTGGCTTGATATCCATCCGGCTTATGGATTCATGGCCGTGATGTTGCAGTTGGGCCACTTCCTATGCTTAGGAGGCTTTGATTTGAGGAGTGGATTGCTCTCGAAGAAATTGGAGGGTCTGAGTTCGAAGCCGCCGTTGAGAGTCGGCATCACTGGAAAATCTTCCTGATAAGGGATGTGATGGAAGCCGATGGTATGCCACAACACGATGTCCTTGTTCTCTATGGCCCTGTTCCTGCGTAAACTCATCCAATCCGTCCAATCATTTAATCAGCAAACAATGCAACCATACTGGAACTGATAGATTGTTAGTACACGTAAGTTAGAATGGATCCATTCCCTTTCACATGGAAGACGTGGAAGAGATCTAGACCATTGATCCTGCAACATGGATTGGCAATGGCCCAAACCCGTATCGATAGCCTGATCGTGATTTGGGGGGCTTTTTCCCACCACGCTTTTATGTCTTTTGAGCACATGTTTATGAACACATGATACCCATGGCTTGGTAACCATGCTCAGATGGGCCTTTAAAAAAAAAAATAATAAAAAATAAAAAAATAAATTTTACGTATATCTCCCAAATTGGAAAAAATCCAAACCCCATTCAATAGGGTGATCTTCTTCCTTTGATCGATGGGGCTAAGTTCTTCTCATAGCCGTCCATTTGTGGCCAGTACCACATCGTGAGGTGATATCTTTCAATCTTAGATATTTCTACAGCGTGCACAGACACGGTGGGTCCCAGCAATCTACAGCTTGGATTACTGAACCATGGGCCCCCACATGTGCACGAACTACATGTCTGCTGATGAGACCGGCTCAGAGCTGTTCCTCCTATACATTGGAACATTACAGTTTATATGGTTTATACATACATTTGAGATCGTGTTGATCACCATCAAATCATGATATGATCAAACGGTGGGAGACACCCTGCTAGTGGGCCACAACCCTCTTTCACAGGTGACGGATCGCTCTATCTGATCACCAGTTTGAATAGGATTTGGGCTGTTATTGGGCCCGGCTGGCTCGTTGCACTTTTGGGCCTTTCTTAAGCTGGCCTTGGTCCATGTAAAAGAGCCCACGCACAAGACCATTTAGGGCCCGTTTGGCCGGTCGGATTGGAAGGGACTGGATGGTATTGGAAGGGATTGGAAGTTAAATCCTGGGATTGGCCGGGCGTGCCAAACAGAGCCGGTGATCTGATCCCAATCCCATGGATCTTAAGACAATCCATTGACAACACTATCATTACCTTTAAATCCCATCCAATCCACCTTAATCTGTTCAAATTTACCTGGGATGTGTTTGGTTCGAGGGATTGGAAGGGATGAGAAGGTTTAATCCACGGATTGGCCAGGCGTGCCAAACAGACTGGATATAGCAATCCAGGGATATAGCAATTCCATGGATCTCAAGACAATCCACTGACCACACCATCATTACCTATAATCCATGCCATCCACCCTAATACCATTCAATCCTTTCCAATCCACCCGGCCAAACGGGCCTGTTTCAAGGGAATTTTTACCATATCTTATGGCACACTCAATGAAAAGCCCAGATCTTGCACAAAAGTGGGTGGTCGGGCTCTAGCTCGGGCCTTTTATTGGGACTATCAAAATCCTAGAATGGGCTTGGATAGAAATTGGCCCAGTCCTATCCGGGCCCACAGGCCGGGTCTATTGACAGCCCACGTTGTTGTGTTATGTGTGTGGCCCATGTGTACACATTCCTTTCGTTGATCATCAACTGCCAACAATAGTTACCTTTGGCTCCAAACCGCTAAGGTGTCGTCCCCTCGGCTCTGGTCGACATAGAGACCTGCGGCCCACTTCTCTGACCTGTTATATGCAGTTACCATCACCGGATACTTAGTGTAGGCTGCACGTATCTGAGGGTAATCATCGTCTGATAGAATGGAATCGGCTAGTGATCCGGTTATCAGCCGGTAGCCCACATGGTTCCCCACCTTTGTCATTTTATTGGGGTTCACCACTAAAAGATCGGACGGCTCCAAGCTAATTGGGACCCTGGCATCTGCTTCTGTTTTCGCGGTTTCGCTAACGACCGTCCAATAGCTCTTTCTCGGTGAGCTGCCGTCCATCACTCGTACCGTCTTCATCTTGGTTTTGACGAAGGAGTTGTGATCACCGTCGATGTCAAGATCCAGGTAATAGGTGAGGAAGTGATCATGGTGGACCCCAACAGTGTTCTGGGCCAGTAGCGTCCCATATACATTTTCCATGATCTGGTCCATGTGAGTGTACGGCACCCCTTTCACCTCTAAAATACCTGTTAGCCCCACCTATTATAAATGAATAAGAGAAAATTCACACATTGTCATGTTAATTTCAATTCTCAGGGGCATTGTTGTCAATAAGATAAGATGTTAGTTGAATGCATTTTTGTTGGACAGAAGAAGATCTGAACCGCTCATCTGATGGCTCTCTGAATGGGCAGGGCACAACCCAAGTTAATTTGGAGTTGATTAGACAATCCCAAACATTCAATCAGAAAAGGACACTTCTGTTCGAATGGTTGATATCATCCGATTACACTAGTTTTTGGGCCATGGTCATTTCATGGTAGGGCCCGCTGGACAACCTGTCTGGATCTTCAACAAGTCTGCAGTGTTTCCGTGCGACTCGTGTGTACAATGTGTGATGGGTGGCATGCAACTAACATTCCTCCAAGTTCTGAGGGTCTGTTTGGCAGACGTCTTCCAACAAAATTCTTTCCGCGCCGTTTGTCTGGTTGAGGAGGCAGATCCAAAGTTCAAGTGGACCACACAAACAAGAAACAGCAGGGATATTGATGTCCACTGCTTATAACTTCCCGGGGCCATCGTCAGAGAGATCGAATGTGAAACAACATTTGCATGTGAAATTGATTTGGGAACTAAGTTTTCAAAATTTACTTTCATTAGAAATTTTCTTTAAATTTTTATTTTTTCGAGAGTGGCTACCAATCAGGCCCTAAAAATTTTATTCTTTAAAACAGGATGAGGGCATTTTGGTCATATTCAGTGGTACGTGCCTCAATTTGATAGAATGGGTGTTCTTGCTACTCAGGCAAAATGTGATGGTTGGTATGCAGTCACCCACGAATTTTGCACGTGGAATGCAATAACTCATATTTAACTATACAAATTGTGGGACCCACTGTAAATTGCTCATAACTAGAAAGTCAAATTGATTTATAGGCTCATGTGGGCGGACCCACCTTGGATGTTGATTGTTTATTTTATTCGGCTCACCTTGGCCTTATCTTTAATGTGAATGGTCCAACATGCGGGGGCTTACCTTTGACATGGACTGCCTATCATATTTGTCTCCTTTGATATGGACATCTATTGTAGAAAGAGAGAGATAAGTAGATAAATCATCAGTTGAAAAAGCAAGAAAAATATTTTAATTTAAAATATTTTTTTTTTAAAATGATAATAAGTAACTTTCATCACGTAAGTTACTTTAATAAAAGTACTTACTAAATTAAATGAAGTTAAGAAAAAGTTACTTATCAGGTGGTATCCGTAAATACCAACCAATCAGTCGGTCATAAAAAGTCTTATCCGTGTAAATTTAGGTTCATGTTCTATCTAAATAGGATCTCACTATTTGGAAGTTGTATAATTTCTTAGTGCTGAGTATCAACTATCCCACCTTGCCTGAGTATCAAAGTTTTTTCCTTGCAATTATAGTAAATTCCAAACATACCCCTGCTTTTATTGAGCCGCTCTGCTTAAATTCCCAGTCGACAATGTAGTCATAGTTCCCAACCGTCGAGACCATTCTCACCACAAGGCTCACATCCGGCCTATCTTCCCTCTGCAAAACCACCAATTTCTCATTGACAATACCACAATACCACCACTGAAAACCACTTATGCTCACCAGAAAACCACTTACCACTTTCCCTGGGATAGCTGTCTCTGTGTGCCGCCATGCAACGTCCCCACCATACCTCTCAAACACACAAAAAACGTTGAACACCTTAACAGGCTGCCCGTCCTGCCCGGCATAGTACCCATCTATGAATACAGCATTGGCTGGGCAGTCAGTCAGGGGTTCCAGCGAGGAGGCGCATAGACCGAAACCGTACTCTCCAGCGTCAAAAAATGTTTTATAATACCATTCCTCCGATGGATCCATGTATGGCACGAACAGCTCCGATACATGTCCCTTATACAACACACGCCTATATTCATTTTTCTCGAGATCATAAACTGATGCTAGAGATACAACTGGGCCTGCCCGGACGTCGAATCCTAGATGGAAGACCCAATTGGCCCACCTGCTCACAGTCACAAAACATGGTCATGTAAAGAAAGAAATGGAGTTACATCTCTAATTGAAGAGAAATTTCTCAAATGTATGGTGCTTCTTGTAATGGATGTATAGGATGCCCCTAAGAAACTCCTAGAATGGACTTTTGATCATTTGCTCTTTTTGTTACAGGGCTGGTTTAGCCCAACTTGGAACATAAACCAAATGTTAGGGTTATCTGGTGGAGGATTGATGGAGATTTAACAAATGGTTATCATGAAAAAAAGTCTCTGTTATAAATCCTTCTAATTGAATGGTGAAGATTGAATAAATGTGATTTCTTGGTGTGTGGTCCATCGAAGGTATAGATTATATTATTATTGATTCCAATCTTATACACACTTCTCAATGTGCCCATAATAAGTCATTGATTAGTTAAACAAAAGAAAATGCCAAATATTATTGTTATGGGAAAATCCTAGCTCTTCTGTTATGGAAAAATCTGAGCCCCTTATAACTCCGAGGCCGGGCTACAGTACCCTGATCCGATCGGATGAGTAGATGACAGCTCAGTTCAGATAATGATGACGGAAGATCCGACCCCTTGACCGACCCGTGAATAAACACCGTCAAGATCCAGGCACAAGGCCCGACAGGGAATATGAAACGAAAAGGGTATGTCGGCTGATTACCTCCGACCCATCTATTGTCCGCGCGGATTGTAGCCCACACTTGTTGACGCAAGCTTAAGGTCGACATCAACTGCGCCGAGCTGAGCCAATGTTATCGCAATCGTGCCAGACAAAGCCCGCCCCCGAAAGGCGAGATTCCTACATAACCGAAGGGGGGATCGGCTCGGACCATGATGGTCGCCGTCAACTGCCCCGAGCCGAGCCCACCCTCAAAGGTGGACATCCCCCATGCCAGGTTTAGAAACTGCCGTAAGGAGACGCGAGTAAGCCGAACGTAGAAACCGCTGTAAGGAGACGTGGGCGATTATGTCGCTCGCAGATATGATCTTTGGATCGCATACGATATCTCCATGATCCGAAAATCTCCCTGATTGAGGGAATCGTGCCGTAATCGTCTGATCCAGATCCTTCGATAGCCAAGTATAAATACGTGAAGACCTCACTGCTACATGTATGCAATATCTGGCACTCTCCCTCTACTCTTCAATACTAGACCCCGATTCCCTTCGCCTGACTTAGGCATCGGAGGGTCCCCCGACTTAGCCAGGGTCTCCTTTGCTCACCCTTTGTGCAGGACCAGAGTCAACCCAAGGAGTGGAGGGCGATCCAAATTTTGACCTCAACAATTATAATTTGGCCGGCCTCGGAGAAATACCATGATTAAAATAAATAAGGGTTTGTTTAGACTTCCGATGGACAACGTTGCAGTTAGGAATGGCAATTGACTGGGTGGCCCACACAGCTTGGTGGGCCGTGTTGACATTTGGTTGGGTTCGAACCTGTTAGTTAGGCTGTGGTATGGGCTTACAAAATGTCCGAGAGAACCTACAGGAGAAAGGAAAGAAAAGACAAAAGGACATCTTTTGGCTTGAACTAAGAAATGCGATGTTGGGCCCAAGTCCAGACAATTTCTGGCTTGGGCTTGGACTGCTTTTGTTCCCATGCAGGCTAGGGCCTTATAGTGACAGGCCACTCCAGGCCCAAAAGAGGCCTGTTGCCACTTCTGATTGTAGTAATACCTAATCCTTTTATCATATTAATATATTTCTTAGCTAAATGCTGGGGTGGTGGGGATGATATAATGATATTATCATTTTAAAGAGGTTGCGTGAAATATTTTTTGAGGGTAGTTATTTGATACTCTGGTAGTTTGTAACGGTTGATACACAGACAGACATCATGCACGAGGCATGCATTAACTCCACTTAAACCAACTAAACTGTGAAAAGAATAGCCGAGTCACAGTCCCAAAATCAGAATTGTTAAATAACCTTTAGCTTTGATTTGCGGATATTGGTATGTTGAAATAGGATTATTGGTTTAACCGTCTAATAATCTTAACCTTTGTTTGGTGAGACATAAACTGGATCCATAATCTGGACAGTTTGTGATTTGTTTTTGTTTTTGGTTTTTTGTTTTTATTTTTATTTTTTGTTTATTCTTTCTTTGAGTCGATGAAAAAAAAAAAGAAAAAAAGAGTCAAGGGACGAAAATGGTCATGCTTGAAGCCGGCGCCCATATGCCCATATTGAGGGCAGGAAAAGCTTTGTAGCTTCGATCCAGAGGAACATTACTTGGTTATTGGGTCCACCGGAAGATAAATTCAATCGGTTCATTTCTTTTGTGGCTCGCTATTTCTTTAAAAATATGTAAACCTTATACTGACATGAGGTCCGTGACCCATAGAACTTGACAACCGATAATGGTAGTCGTTCATTGCCAACTATTTGCATATGGTATGGTCTACATGATCAGCAGATGTGGCTCATTCTTCGGAACATAGCCTTCCATAAAGTTCCAAAGAAAATAGAGGGAGTAAATTCGACACATACCCCACAGTGGGCACACAAATGGTGTCCAAAGCTTTATGTCACATATGACAACATCAACGCTTAACACATGACAATCTTGACCCTTAACACATGACAACCACAACTTTAATCCTTAATGCCACAAGAATATTGTCGTCGAATTCAACACATACCTCATGATGAGCCCGTAGATAGTGTCCAAAGCCCCACAATGGTTGTATGTATCTCATCTATTCCGTCCATCTATTTTTTGAGCTTATTTTAAGTCATGGTTCCAAAATTGAAGCACATCCAAAACTCAATTGGACCACAGGAAATCGTGGCGATAATGACGTCCACCTTTGAAACTATCATAGGGCCAACGGTAATATTTATTTGTCATCCACACATATTCATCTGGTCACACGGACATGGTTAAAGGGAAACCACAATTAAATATAAACTTGATCTAAGACTTTTGTAGCACTCAAGAATTTTTCAATGGGGCATGCAATTCACACTCTTTCCAATAATGTGGTCCACTTCAGCTTTGGATGTGCTTCAATTTCAGGTTCATGCACTAAAATGAGAATTTAATACAGACAGACAGCGTTGATAATGAACATACATTATGATGGGTCAGTATGCTCTCGGTGAGCAGTCCGCTTCTGATTGGCCGTACCTTAGGGCCATTTTGTTAAAACTCTTTTATTTATTTAAATTATTATTATTATTATTATTATTTTAAGGGTTAAAGTCATTTTAGTAAGAGAGTCAACGGAGAATTCGAATTTAAAAATATAAGAGGTAAAGCCATGCTTGCATTTGGTTATCCAAGCAATATTGTTCCGGGTCAACCCATGACAAGTGAAGTTATCCAAGCCATTAAAAAAAATGGAAACCATCATAAACATCACCTAGCGTAAAAATCGGGCCGATCCACTTGTCAGGTGGGCCAGACGTGTATATTGGGTTTGATTTTTTTGCGTGCTCATTGATTTTGGTGGTAGGGCTCATCTGATGAGTGGATCAGCCGAGTATTCCACGTGACGTAATCTTCCTAATCGGTCCACATTCTCTATGGCTTGGATGAGGAAAAGATATGAGACACCACGTGGTAAGGTTAGCATGCTAAGGCTGTATATCATCATCCTTGATCAGCTACTTGTTTCACATGCAACTAGTTGACTGCGAGTCTAGGGTCATTCCCACCACTGCTTCAAAGGAGAGAAACGAGAAATGATCACTGTAGACAAACCCTTTTACCCAGCGGTTTCTTATGAAAGAATACAAACCTTAGTTACCAATCTAGATTATCACGTGCGGACAGCGACGTTGAAGACGAAACTACCCCTCCTTTTCGCAGCGAAGACGTGCGCTGACGCTCCCCGAACTGAGAGTTGTACGAACGGCTTAAAAGAGATCAAATTTACATGGCCGCACAGCTATATGTTTATTATATCCACAACGTTCATCCATATCTCAAGATCATTTCGGAGCATTATCCAAAAAAAAATATCATATCCAAAGATCAACTGGACCACACCACAAAGAGCAGCGGGGAAATTGATTTTCACCGTTAAAAATTTTGTAGGGTCC
Organism: Magnolia changhungtana; assembly: GCA_030180095.1. Taxonomy (NCBI): domain Eukaryota; kingdom Viridiplantae; phylum Streptophyta; class Magnoliopsida; order Magnoliales; family Magnoliaceae; genus Magnolia; species Magnolia changhungtana. The sequence goes on from JASAUF010000493.1 coordinate 1,094,497, forward strand.
ACCATAACATTTATTTTCCATCCAATCTATCCATAAGGTCACAAAGGCCAGGATGAAGAGGAAAAACAAGTTTCATAATGATCCAAAACTTCTGTGACCCCTAAAAGGGTTTCAATGGTAGACGTTCAATCATCCACAACCTTTAACAGTGTGGTCCACTTGATAGCTAGATCTGTCTTATTTTTCGTATCAAACCTTAATACGAGTTTGCCAAAAATATGAACGGTTTGGATATAACACATACCTTATAATAGGACCCACAAAAAGTGGTGGGATTACAACAAAAAAAAAAAAAAAAAAAAAAAAAAAACTGCCAGTCGATATATCGAAAATGGTCCAGAACTGTCCATTGAGTTTTTCTCAAAAATCTTACAATTTTCGATATATCAACTATCTTTCGATATATTGAAAAAGGTGTTTTACCTTTAGCTACGGATTATAACCGTAGCCATAACTGTAGTCTGTGTCAGTCTATGAAATTTTTTATTTTTTTTTTTATTTTTTTATTTTTTACATGGAGAAATTTATTCTACCTACAATTTTCTTTAATACATATTTATATAAATAGGTATATATAAGCATATAAAAAATTTTTCCCTCTTTTTTTTCATTTATTTCTTTAATCATTTAACAAGAATATCTTCTAAACCAAAATTAGTTACTTGACGTCATGCACATATGATTTTGGGGTAAGAGAAGCTACTTTAGCCAACCAACCTAGTTATTTTCCAAGATTCCATCAGGTCGATGGTTGAAAATACATTTCATTCACTCACTGTCAATTTACCACTTCACGGTCAAACTAGAAATTGAGCGGGACAAATATGAAATTGAGTAGGCAAATTAAAAATTGAGTGAGGCAAGGTAGGAATTGAGCGAGGAACCTAAAAATTGAGAGAGGCAAGGTAGGAGTTCAATGAGGAATCTAGAAATTGAGCGAGGTAAGCTAGAAATTGAAAGCGAGGCAACGTAGAAAATGAGCGAGGAACCTACGATTTGTTAAGCAACCCACGATTTGAGCTTAGGCAACCTAGGAATTGAGCGAGGAAGCTAGAAATTGAGCGAGGCAACGTAGGAATTGAGCGAGGAAGCTAGAAATTGAGCGAGGCAACGTAGGAATGAGAGCGAGGAAGCTAGAAATTGAGCGAGGCAACGTAGGAATTGAGCGAGGAAGCTAGAAATTGAGCGAGGCAACGTATGAATTGAGCGAGGAAAAAAAAATTGAGCGAGGAAGCTAGAAATTGAGCGAGGCAAAATGAATTGAGCGAGGAAGCAAAAAATTGAGCGAGGAAGCTAGAAATTGAGCGAGGCAACGTAGAATTGAGCGAGGATCTTAGAAATGAGCGAGGCAACGTAGAATTGAGCGAGGAAGCCTAGAAATCGAAGCGAGGAAGCTAGGAATTGAGCGAGGAACATAAAAATTGAGCGAGGAAGTAGAAATTGAGCGAGGCAACGTAGGAATTGAGCAAGGAAGCTAGAAATTGGCGAGGCAACATATGAATCGAGAGGAAGTAGAAATTGAGCGAGGAAGCTAAAATTAAGCAGGCAACGTAGGAATTGAGCGAGGAAGAAATTGAGCGAGGCAACGTAGGGATTAACGAGGGAAGCTAGAAATTTGAAAGCGAGGAGGTAGAAATTGAGCGAGGCGGCATAGGAATTGAAGCGAGCGGAGGAAAGAAAGTGAGCGAGGCAACGTAGAATTGAGCGAGGAAGGAATTGAGCGAGGGAAGTAGAAATCGAGTTTGAAGCAACGCAGAAGGTGAGCGAGGAAGCTAGAAATTGAGCGAGGAACGTTGGAATTGAGCGAGGAAGCTAGAAATTGGTGCGAGGCAACGTAGAATTGAGCGAGGAAGGTAGAAATTGAGCGAGGAGGAACCAGAAATTGAGTGAGCGGCAACCCAGAAATTGAGCGAGGAAGGTAGAAAGTGAGCGAGGCAATCTAGAAAGTGAGCGAGGAAGGTAGAAATTGAGCGAGGCAGAAAGGTGAGCGAGGAAGGTAGAAATTGAGCGAGGAACGTTGGAATTGAGCGAGGGAAGCTAGAAATTGAGCGAGGCAACCTAGAAATTGAGCGAGGGAAGCTCGAAATTGAGCGAGGGAAGGTAGAAATTGAGCGAGGGAAGGTAGAAATTGAGTGAGGCAACCTAGAAATTGAGTAAGGGAAGGTAGAAATTGAGCGAGGCAACGTAGGAATTGAGCGAGGGAAGGTAGAAATTGAGCGAGGGAACCTAGGAGTTGAGCGAGGGAAGGTAGAAATTGAGCGAGAGAAGGTAGAAATTGAGCGAGGCAACCTAGAAAGGGAGGGAAGGTAGAAAATTGAGCGAGGGAAGCTAGAAATTGAGCGAGGCAACGTAGGAATTGAGCGAGGGAAGCTAGAAATTGAGCGAGGCAACATAGGTTCTCTCGCACAATTCCTACGTTCCCTCGCTCAAATCCAAGATTACCTCGCTCAATTTGTAGCTTCCCTCGCACAATTTGTAGCTTCCCTCGCTCAAATCCTATGTTGCATCGCTGAATTTCTAAGTTCCCTTGTCAAATTCTAGCTTCCCTCGCTAAATTTCTAACTTACTCGCCTCAATTCTAGGTTACCTCGCTCAATTTCTCGGTTTCGAATTTTACCTTCCTCGCATTTCAATTTCTAGCTCCTCGCTCAATTTCTGCGTTCGCCATTCCGCTCATTTCTCGATTACCTCGCTCAATTTCTAAGATCCTCGCTCAATTTCGCTTCCTTGCTCGATTCTTCTTGCTTCAATTTACCTCGCTTCGCCATTTCAATTTCAAATTTCTATGTTGCCTCAATTCAATTTCTAGTTTCTGGCTCGCTCAATTTCTACCTTCCTCGCTCGATTCTAATTTCTCGCTTTCTTTCAATTTCGAGCTTACGGCTTTGCTCAATTTCTACCTTCCTCGCTCGATTTCTAGGTTGCTCGCTCAATTTCGAGCTTCCTCGCTCATTTCTAGGTTGCCTCGCTCAATTTCTACCTTCCCTCGCTCAATTTTTACCTTCCCTGGCTCAATTTCTAGGTTGCCTCGATTTCAATTTCTACCTTCCTCGCTCAATTTCAGCCTCCTCGCCGATTTCAATTTCTAGCTTCCTCGCTCAATTTCTAGATTGCCTCGCTCATTTCTAGTTTCCTCGCTCAATTTCTACCTTCCTCGCTCAATTCCTACTTTCCTCGCTCAATTTCTAGGTTGCCTCGCTCAATTTCTACCTTCCCTCGCTCAATTTCTAGGTTGCCTCGCTCAATTTCTACCTTCCCTCGCTCAATTTCTAGGTTGCCTCACTCAATTTCTACCTTCCCTCGATCAATTTCGAGCTTGCCTCGCTCAATTTCTACCTTCCCTCGCTCAACACCTAGGTTCCCTTGCTCAATTTCTAGCTTCCCTCGCTCAATTTCTACCTTCCCTCGCTCAATTTCTAGGTTGCCTCGCTCAATTTCTACCTTCCCTCGCTCAATTTCTACCTTCCCTCGCTCAACTCCTAGGTTGCCTCGCTCAATTTCTACCTTCCCTCGCTCAATTTCTACCTTCCCTCGCTCAATTTCTGGCTTCCCTCGCTCAATTCCTACGTTGCCTCGCTCAATTTCTAGCTTCCCTCGCTCAATTTCTACATTGCCTCGCTCAATTTCTAGCTTCCCTCGCTCAATTCTTAGGTTGCCTAGTTCAAATCGTAGGTTCCCTCGCTCGTTTTCTACGTTGCTTCGCTCAATTTCTACGTTGCCTCGCTCAACCATCGACCTGATGGAATCTTGGAAAATAACTAGGTTGGTTGGCTAAAGTAGCTTCTCTTACCCCAAAATCATATGTGGTACGTCAAGTAACTAATTTTGGTTTAGAAGATATTCTTGTTAAATGATTAAAGAAATAAATGAAAAAAAGAGGGAAAAAATTTTTATATGCTTATATATACTTATTTATATAAATATGTATTAAAGAAAATTGTAGGTAGAATAAATTTTTCTATGTAAAAAATAAAAAATAAATAAAAAAAATAAAAAATTTCAAAGACGGACACAGACTACAGTTATGGCTACGGTTATAATCCGTAGCTAAAGGTAAAGCACCTTTTTCGATATATCGACAGACAGTCGATATATCGAAAATTGTAAGATTTTTGAAGAAAACTCACTGGACAGTTCTGGACCATTTTCGATATATCGACTGGCTGTCGATATATCGACCGTTTTTTTTTTTTTTTCTGTTGTAATCCCATCGCTTTTTGTGGGTCCTATTATGAGGTATGTGTTATATCCAAACCGTCCATCTATTTGGCGAGCTCGTATTCAGGCTTGAGACTAAAAATAAGATAGATCTAACTATCAAGTAGACCACACTGTAAAAGGCAATGGGGAATTGAACGTCTACCATTGAAACCCTTTTAGGGGTTATAGAAGTTTTGGATCATTATGAAATTTGTTTTTCTTCTTCATCCAGGTCTTTGTGACCTATGAATGAACTTAGACGGGGAGGATTTCTCACGAACATCACAGTGGGCCCCCAAAAAGTTTTTAATGGTCGACGCTCATTCAACACTGTTTCCTGTAATGTGGTACACTTGAGATTTGCATATACCTCATTTTTGGTCGTATACCATAAAATGATATGGAAAAATATATGGACGGCATGGATGAATAGCATACATCATGGTGGGGCTCACATACCACCGACCATCCGCCATTGGCTGGTGGCAGGGGGAGTACCCAATCCTTTTAAGCCGTTCGTACAACTCTCAGTTCGAGGAGCGTCAGCGCACGTCTTCGCAGCGAAAAGGAGGGGTAGTTTCGTCCTCAACGTCGCTGTCCGCACGTGATAGTTTAGATTGGTAACTAAGGTTTGTATTCTTTCATAGAAACCGCTGGGTAAAAGGGTTTGTCTACAGTGGTCATTTTCTCGGAGAAAAACTTTGATACTCTGAAAAGGTGTGATGGATGATATGCAAGTGCTTAGAAATTATATAAGTAGCATGCAAATAATTCAAACGTAACTATCCAAGTATGGGTCTGAGTCTAAATGTATCATGAACCAAAAATAACACTTATTTGATGATTTCACTATCAGATTGGTGGACATTTGTGGGATCGTTAAAAACCAAACGTATCCAATGGTCCTGCTGCTATAAACAAGTGTGCATAAATCAAAGGTCAGGATATGTCAACCTATCTATGGGAAAATGAGTTAGGGACACAATTCCGTCCGTTGAATTGAGTTAATTTATGACAACTGTAAAATTTATGAGTGCCTAAGTATCGAGCGTCATGCTCTGCCAGAGCATCAAATAACTCCCCGTTTCAAAACGAGAAGCGTTTTACAGGAGCGGATTAGGTGTTACCCGGGTGTTGCCCTTACCGTGGGGCTCACCTTGATGATGTGGTGTATCTCCACGCCGTCCATCCGTTTTTCCAGCCCATTTCAGGAGTGTTCCAAAAAATTAAGCAGACCCAAATCTCAAGTGGACCACACCTCAGGATACAGTGGTGATAGAAAAGCTCACCATTAAAAACTTCCTAGGGCCCACCGTAAGAAGTTTCATAATGTTTACTACCATCCAATCCGTTGATAAAGTCAAACAGAACTGGATGAAGATAAAATGTAACTACAAGCTTGATTCAAAACTTTTGTGGCCTACGAAATATTTTTAATAATCATTCACCACTTTTTCCAGTGGTGTGGTCCACCAGAGATCTGGATCGGTTTAATTTTAGTGAAAACATCCAAAAATAAGCTGAAATAATGGATGGACGGCGTGGATACATAAAAAATTCATCAAAGTAGGCTCCACACGGTAAGGGGAACACCCACTAAAATGTTACCTAACCCCTAATCCGCTCCCGTTTTACGCGCCGATCCGGTAATTGCATGGGGTAGTATTTCACATGTAGCATGCCTATACGACCAACGTGTCAAATGCATGTATGACATCCAAGCCGTGAAGAGCGGAGCCACCAAAATTTCAACCCAGGTTATCTTACGGTGTGGTCCACCTATTGCATGTCTTAGATGTTATGCATCAGTGAAACAATGATGGCGAAGCCAGGTTTATATAGAAGTTCCAAGTACAGTAGGTGGACGTTATATATATATATATATATATATATATATATATATATATATATATATATATATATATATATATATATGTGTGTGTGTGTGTGTGGCGCGCGTGCGCCCCACTGTGAGGCCTGTCGACCATCAACACTGTGCACTTGATGGGTCACCTTTAAATTATGGGATATCCCAAAAACTCAGGTGGGCCATACATCTAAAATCATGTGAAGACATGCCTAAAACATATAAAAGCACTTGGTGGGGCCCACCTGAAATTTGGATGCATCTGAAACTGGTCTGACCCCTCATACAAGTGGGACACACATAATGGATGGGCTGGATTTGTCAAATAAACAGCTCACAATACATTGAATAGTGGCGTATGCCTTTTGAATGATAATATGCCATTACCTGGTGTATAGCCATTCATCCACCTTCCTGTTCCAAAAGGATTTCAAGATAGTATACTGCCCCAAAATCTTCCTCAATTCCCAATCGGGTCCATGGAACATGAGAGATAATTCAAGATCCTTAAACAGAATGGACGGCAGATGATGAATATACACCAAACTATCGTGTATATTCATACACGGTACAGCGGCTACATTTAAGAATATCAAACTAACCTGATCATGTGCCCATCGATTTCGAAACTCCGGCCATCGGGCTGGACAACCGTTATGTATTTGGTTTCTGGAGGGAACGGAGGCTTCTGCACTGATGCCCGGTAGTCGGTTCCGTCAGCTTTCGGTACAGGAATTCTCAACCGATCCGAGTATTCTGTTATCTCCATTGCATCATAATCAACGGTCAGCGTTATACCTTCCAACGGCCTTGCATAGATATTGTCCGTCCCATCCCGGTAAAAACATAGGATCTTGGTCACTCTCTTCCCCTTTCTCTTCTCACCGAACCATCCAACAGAAAATGTCTCGCACACAACTTGTGATAAATCTAGACCCCTCTTTCTAACTGACTTTATAAATGGAGTGTAATTCAGCGGCAATGCGCTAGCGGCAAACTGTTCTTCCAACGTTTGTATAGGGTAGCCAAATCCATTGTGGATATGATCAGAGACGATCGAACGCTTAGATAAGTCCACCACAATCTCATGGGCCTGCTTATCTATTAGTGCAATTACAAAGGCCCGGCGAGGTGGGGTTGTGTTGCTGTGATTAGATAGCCATGAGAGGATGGTTGGTTTGTCTGGGTCATCTAAGCCGACGTAGTGGAATGTTAGTTGTCTGATTGAGCTGGGGTTCAAGCCTTTGATGATGTCTCCGATGGTGTGGATTTCGGAAGAGGTAAGAGGGTCAAGAGGGTGTGGTTGGATGGAAGAGACGGAGAGAGGAAGGAGGAAGAAGATGAGGGTAGTGATGGTTGTAACCATGGCCTTGGATGATGAAAATGTAAGAGAAGGTTATCACATATAAAGAGAGAGAACAATAAAACACTGAGGTCTTGATATCGATCCTTAGTGGGGGGTGGCTAACAGTGAAGTGTGAACTGAGCGTGGGGTGTACTAACAATCTAACAAAAACGTGTCCACATTATAAAAGTTGAGGTCCACTGTAATTTGATGGTTTTTTTTTTGACCCGTTGTCCTTTCGCAACTGGGATGCGCAAAGTCCTTTCGCAACTAGGATGCGCAAGTCCTTTCGCAACTAGGATGCAGAAAGGAGTTTCCTAAAACTATAAAAAGGGGTCCCTAGGATTTTTTCTACGGATATTGTGTTGATGAGAAAAATACAAGAGGGCTATCAAAGGTGAGAGAGAGGGAGAAAAAGAGAGAAGCTTATAGAAGGGAGGTTCGCCAAGGAGGTTTTTCTACTTTGCAATTTATATCTCAGCGCTTCTATGTCCTCATAATCGGTTAGATCTCTTCGTTTTCTCTATTTCTCTTATTGTTCATCCACTCCTGCGTGAGTGAAGAAGGTTGTAAACGTTCTACTTCATAGTGGATTGTTGATCTGGACGAGGTCCCGTGGTTTTTACCTCTTTGAGGTTTTCCACGTAAAAATCTCTTGTGTGGTGTGTGATTGATGCATTGATTATTTTCATTGCTTTATTATCCATAATTCTGGTTTGTTCTGGAGGGCTAGATCCTAAGGTTTTGTGCAAGGCCCCCAACAAAGTGGTATCAGAGCTAAGTTCATTGAACGGGTAGGATCGGTTTTGAATTATGGAAGGTGGCTCAAGGATGATCAGCCTCAATGGTTCTAACTGGACCATATGGAAGGCTAAGATGGAGGACTTGCTTTATTGCAAGGACCTATATTCTCCAATCTCAGGCATATCAGCAAAATCCAAGGATATGACTGATGATGATTGGAAGAAGATGGACCGAAAGGCGGTGGGGTTTATTAGACAATGGTTGGATGATTGTGTTCCACCATGTGTCTACGGAAACCTCGTCGCAAGCTCTATGACTAAAATTACAAGGGTCGTATGAGAGGAAGACAAGTAGGTAATAAGATATTTCGATAAGGCGACTTGTAAATCTCAAGTTCAAGGATGGTGGTTACGTGGCCGAGCATATGAATGAGGTCGGTAATATAGTGAACCAACTCACCTCTATGAAGATGGTCCTGGATGATGAATTGCGGGCTTTACTATTGCTTAGTTCATTGCACGACGGTTGGGAGACATTGGTGGTGTCTCTAAGTAACTCGCGCCGGACGGAAAGATATCCATGGAACAAGGTAACCGGTTGTCTCTTCAATGAGGAGACAAGGAGGAAGTCTCGTGGGTCTACTCAAAGAAGAGGCTCTTGTGACGCAGAACGGGGAGAGGAAAGAAACGGGAAGGGCGGAAAGGCCCGAGATAAATCAAGAGGCAAGTCGAGTAACTTGAAAAGAGGTTGAATCTTTGGGCGTGGCAAGAAGGGCCACTACAAGCATGAATGTCGTGGTAAGAAAAATGACAAGAAAGGAAAAGGGAAGGAAGATGAATCAGATTCCACTGCGGTCGCTTCGGATGGCGACATGGTAGTTATTCTTTCTACGAGATCACGATGTATGTCTCACGGCCTACGAGTCGGAGGCACCGACCGGGTGATAGACTCGGGAGCTTCTTTTCATGCGACTCCACACAGGGACTCCTTCACAAGCTACAAGTCAGGTGACTATGGGACTGTGAAGATGGGAAATTCTGGCGTATCAAAGATCGTGGGAGTTGGTGATATTTGTGTGAAAACTGATGTGGGCTGCACATTGGTTCTCAGGGATGTGAGGCATATCCCAGACCTTCGCCTCAACTTGATGTCGACGGGAAGGTTGGATGATGATGGCTATGAAAGCCGGTTTGCTGATGGGCGATGGAAGCTCATCAAGGGTTCATTGATCGTGGCTAGAGGAAAGAAGTGTTGCACCCTTTACAAGGCAAGTGTCAGTATGTGCAAGGGTGGGTTGAACGCAGCGGAAGATTCAGCTATTGACATGTGGCACAAGCGTCTAGGCCACATGAGTGAAAAAGGGCTTCGGCCTACTAGCGAGGAAGCGCTCCTTCCAGACGTGTGGGTATGCCTCTCAAAACCTGTCTTGATTGTTTATCGGGAAACAACATAGAGTTTCATTCATTAAACCGCTTCTCATGTTAATAAAGTGCATGCATTAGATTTGGTTTATTCGATGTTTGTGGTCTATGAGGACAAAAACCTTGGGTGGGGCATTGTATTTTGTCACTTTTATAGATGATGCATCTAGGAGGGTTTGGGTTTATGCTTTGGAAATCCAAGGACGAGGTCTTTGGTGTGTTTAAGTTGTTTCATGCTATAGTCGAGAGAGAGACGGTGTAGACCATTGAAGTGCATCCGCACTGACAATGGTGGTGAATACATTGGCGACTTTCACGAGTACTGCAAGTCCCAGGGTATACGGCATGAACAGACGGTTCCCAAGACCCCCCAGCATAATGGTGTAGCTGAGCGAATGAATCGCACCATTGTTGAGAGAATCAGATGCATGTTATCCCATGCGAAGTTGCCCAAGACGTTCTGGGGAGAAGCAATGCGCACAGCGGTGTATTTGATAAACAGGTCTCCATCAGCCCCGTTGAATGGAGAAGTACCTGAGAAGGTGTGGACTGGACATGATCCATCGTACAGTCATCTCAGGGTGTTTGGATGCAGGGCATCCGTTCACGTACCAAAGGACGAGAGGTCCAAGCTCGATATGAAGATCAGGCAGTGTGTGTTCTTAGGGTACGGTGATGAAAAATTCGGTTACAGGTTATGGGATCCGACCGAGAAGAAGCTCGTCAGGAGCAGAGATGTGGTTTTCTTTGAAGATCAGTGTATCGAAGACATTGGTAAGCCAGAGAAGAATCAGCCTAGTTCAGGTGAGCTAGAGGACATGGATCCGATTACTCCTCCCGTAGTGCCTGATGACGGGGGAGTACAGCAAGGTGCAGAGGACGAGGGAGTTCCTTCAGAAGATGGACCAGGGGAGCAGCCCCCACTTGATCCACCTGTTGAGCCACAGAGGAGGTCATCTAGGGACGAGACGGTAGTCAAGAGGTACTCGCCGCATGAGTACATTATGATAACCGATGAAGGAGAGCCAGAAGATTATTCTGAGGCCCTAGCCGACGAGCATAAGGAGGAGTGGTTGAAAGCTATGCAAGAGGAGATGGAATCCTTGCATAAGAACCATACCTATGACATGGTGAAATTGCCTAAGGGCAAGAAAGCTTTGAGCAACAAGTGGGTGTTCAGAAAGAAGGTTGAGCAGAAGAATTCACAGACGAGGTTCAAGGCCAGACTTGTGGTGAAAGGGTTTGGTCAGAGGAAAGGTATAGACTTCGAAGAAATATTCTCACCAGTGGTGAAGATGACATCCATACGGGTGTTGCTTGGGTTGGCGGCTAGCATGGATCCTGGAGATAGAGCGGTTAGATGTTAAACCGCTTTCTCCATGGTGACTGGAAGAAGAGATCTACATGCACCAACCAGAGGGGTTCGAAGTCAAAGGCAAGGAGCATATGGTGTGTAGGCTGAGGAAGAGCTTGTATGGGCTGAAACAAGCTCCACGGCAATGGTACAAGAAGTTCGACTCGTTTATGTTGAAACATGGGTATGACAAAACGGAGTCGGACCACTGTGTGTTCACGCGCAAGTTCTCGTGGTGATTTCTTAGTTCTGTATTATACGTTGATGACATGCTCATCATGGGAAAAGACATCAAGAAGATCGATAGGTCGAAACAGAGTTAGGCAAGTCTTTTGCGATGAAAGACTTGGGCCCAAAGACAGATCCTAGGAATGGAGATAACCCGTGATGTAAGCGGAGGAAGCTCTGGTGTCACAAGAGCGGTATATTGAGAAAGTCTGAGCGGTTCAATATGAATGCTGAAGCCGGTCAAGACTCCACTAGATGGTCACTTCGGATTGAGCGACGGGTAGTGTCCCAAGACGAAGGCGAAGTGGAAGAGATGCGAGAGAAGATACCCCTACGCGTCGGTACCAGTAGGAAGTTTGATGTATGCTATGGTGTGTACACGCCCGGACATAGCATATGCGGTTGGTGTTGTCGGGTAGTATCTTGCTAATCCCGGCAAAGAGCATTGGGCGGCGGTGAAATGGATATGCGGTATCTAAGAGGCTCATCCAGAGTTGAGCCTATGCTATGGTGATGTAAACCTGTGTTAGAGGGCTACACAGATGCAGATATGGCAGGTGACATAGACTCCAGGAAGTCTACATCGGGGTTCATGTTCACATTTGCAGGGGGAGCGGTTTCTTGGCAGAGCAAGTTACAGAAGGTCGTAGCATTGTCGACGACAGAGGCCGAATACATTGCAGTCACAGAAGCATGTAAAGAGATGCTTTGGATGAAAAGATTCCTACAGGAACTTAGCCTAAAGCAGGAGGAGCACGCGGTCTATTGCGATAGTCAGAGTGCTATACACTTGAGCAAGAATCCAAGTCAGCATTCCAAGTCGAAGCACATAGAGATTCGGTATCACTGGATCAGGGATACTTTGGAACAGAAGGTGTTACAGCTTGAGAAAGTCCACACGGACGATAATGGGTCAGACATGATGACCAAGGCTTTGCTCAAGGGCAAATTTGAGGTTTGTAGAAACCTGGCTGGCTTAAAGAAGGTGAATCCCTCCTGGGTCAAAAAGGGGGAGATTTGATGGGTTTTTTTGACCCGTTGTCCTTTCGCAACTGGGATGCGCAAAGTCCTTTCGCAACTAGGATGCGCAAGTCCTTTCGCAACTAGGATGCGCAAGTCCTTTCGCAACTAGGATGCGGAAAGGAGTTTCCTAAAACTATAAAAAGGGTCCCAGGATTTTTCTACGGATATTGTGTTGATGAGAAAAATACAAGAGGGCTATCAAAGGTGAGAGAGAGGGAGAAAAAGAGAGAGGAAGCTTATAGAAGGGAGGTTCTGCTCGAGGAGGTTTTTCTACTTTGCAATTTATATCTCAGCGCTTCTATGTCCTCATAATCGGTTAGATCTCTTCGTTTTCTCTATTTCTCTTATTGTTCATCCACTCCTGCGTGAGTGAAGAAGGTTGTAAACGTTCTACTTCATAGTGGATTGTTGATCTGGACGAGGTCCCGTGGTTTTTACCTCTTTGAGGGTTTTCCACGTAAAAATCTCTTGTGTGGTGTGTGATTGATGCATTGATTATTTTCATTGCTTTATTATCCATAATTCTGGTTTGTTCTGGAGGGCTAGATCCTAAGGTTTTGTGCAAGGCCCCCAACATAATTTACCTTGAAAAAGGTTATTAATTATTTCTGACTGTAGTTCTGATGCTATTCCCAAGGATAGTTGACATTTTAATTTTGAACGAAAGAATTGAGGACTTACGCATGTCCATCCACTCTGCCAACTGATTTTAAGGCATGATTTCAAAAATAAATACAGCTAAAGCTTAAGTGGACACAAATTAAGAAGAAATGGTGGAAATTGAAGGCTTGCTGTTAAAATTCTTCCGAGGGCCTCAAAAGTTTTGGTTCAAATTAATATTTATGTTTTTAACTTATTTATGTCCGTGTGAGCTTATAAATAGTTTAGATATCTAATAAATAGTCTTTTAAGCTTAAGAAGAAAAAACATATATATTTAAATGCTAATAGTTTTATGATCACACTTCTTGTGGTGTGGGCCACTTGCGCTCTAGATCTGCCTCAATTTTCGGCTCACATCCTATAATATTGTTTTACTAAACAGATCAACAGTGTGGATATCTCATGGTGGGGCCTATAAATTTATGTTACTTCTTTTGGACCAATTTTCGAGACAAAAATATTAAACATGCATAGGGAATAATAATAACCTATTTACTACACATTTCTAGTGAAAAAAAAAATAACAATCAAACAAGGCTAAACAATTCACATAATTTCATGTGATTTCAAATCCATACAGCCTGTAAGCTTGTGAACATGTATTTTGTATTGGGGCGAAGTATGCACTGAGAGGTGGGGCTCTCATTTTCTCACCTACCTGTAAGGGCCACACCTCCAAATTCAAGAGACAACTAATGGTGAGTTTCGTTGTACAGGTTTGACCCACCAGATGGGTGGATTGGTTCAATGTTTTAGGGAGTGTTTGATACATGTGATTAGGTGGGATAGAATTGGCATAATGTAATGATTATGTGGTGTCATGGAAGTGGATGGCTAGGAGGCCATCCTACTTCATGTTTGGAAGAGAAGCCATCAAAATGTAGATCCTTGGTTTTACCTTGAAATGTGTTTGGATTGAATCCTGGACGATGTGGAGATTCATCCGCACTCTGTAGCATGTTTGGAAATGCCACAAACCACCACCACCCTATCTAGCGCATTGACATCACCAAATTATGCAGACTCCACCATGATGTATGTGTTATATCCGCATCATTCATCCGTTTTGCGACATCATTTTATGGGATGGGCCCCAAAACGAGATAGATCCAGAGCTTACATGGACCACACCACATAAATCAGTGGAAATGCTGACGCCCATTGCTGAAACCTTACTTAGGGCCCACCTTGATGTCTCTTTTCCATCAAACCTGTTCAAAAGTTCAGCCATACCCGGATGAAGGGAAAACACAAATACAACTTGATCCAAAACTTCTATGGCCCCCGGGAAGTTTTCAATTGTAGGCGTTCAATATTCCATACTTCGTTTCATTGTGTGGTCCATTTGAGCTATGAATCTGCTTGATTTTTGGGCCGATGCCTTAAATGATCTTGAAAAATAGATGCATGGTGTGGATATAGACCATACATCATGGTGGGACTCACAGATCTTGTAGACATAAAGACACCTACATTTGCTGGATTTGCAAAAAAAAAAAAAAAAAAAAAAAAAAAAAAAAAAAAAAGGCCATGAATGGAGGCCGTATACCTCAATCCAATAAGGATTTGGAGGGTTTCTTGTTAGATGATGTTAAGACTCATTTTCCAAAGCATCCAAAGCTTATAGCCGATGAAGAAAACAAGAGGTAGTTCAGTGGTATTTTTATTTATTATTATTATTATTTTTTGTTAGCTTGTTAGCCAGTACCCCACGAGGTAATCGATGCCAAGACCCCAGCGTTGAAACGAGGTATCTTTCACTCAGTCTACCACTTGAGCCATGGATCTGGGTGTTTTTAATTCAATCCCTTCTTATACCACCTAATACACTGAACCAAACAGGCACTTAGAGTTTCCAGCCATGTCAGAGATGACTACAGATATTTACTTTCCATTTAATGTCATAGCTCATAATGCATGTCTTCCCAAAACATAGTATGCTCGGCCCTTTAGGTTGAACTTTTTGGCTCAATTTCTTTAATCATAGTTGTCCATGATATTTTTCTTGACTTTGCCCTGCAGGAGCAGCTACTTAATCCAATCTCTAGCATTTATGTGGTCCATCATAAGTATATATGATGGTTTTTTTTTGACCCATCTGTCGAAGGTTGGTAGTCGACCAGTCGAAGGTTCGAGTCGTAACTTCGACTCAAAGTTCAGCGAATAATTTTGCTGTTTTTTACTGTATCTAGGACTGGTCGAAGGAATGTTCGACTAGTCGAAGGGGACCTACCACTAGTCGAAGACTAGGTTCGACTAGTTGAAGGTCACGCAGTTTGTTCTGCGATTTTGTACGAAACTGCGGATTTGAGTCCTTTTGCAACAGGGATGCGGAAATGAGTTTCCTAAACTATAAAAGGGGTTGCCTAGGATTTTTCTAGGCACAGCAAGAGAGTTTCCTAAAGCTTTACAAGGGATTTGCTAAAAGGTTTAGGGCTATCAAAGGTGAGAGAGAGGGAGAAAGAGAGAGAGGAAGCTTATAGAAGGGAGGTTCTGCTCGTGGAGGTTTTCTACTGTGCAATCTATATCTCAGCGCTTCTATGTTCTCGTAATTGGTTAGATCTCTCCGTTTTCTCTATTTCTCTTATTGTTTATCCACTCCTGCGTGAGTGAAGAAGATTGTAACATTCTACTTCATAGTGGATTGTTGATTTGGACGAGGTCCCGTGGTTTTTACCTCTTTGAGGGTTTTCCACGTACAAATCTCTTGTGTGGTGTGTGATTGATGCTTTGATTTATTTCATTGCTTTATTATCCATAATTCTGGTTTGTTTCAGGAGGCTAGATCCTAAGGTTTGTGCAAGGCATCCCAACAAAGTGGTATCAGAGCTAAGTTCATTGAACGGGTAGGATCGGTTTTGAATTATGGAAGGTGGCTCAAGGATGATCAGCCTCAATGGTTCTAACTGGACCATATAGAAGGCTAAGATAGAGGACTTGCTTTATTGTAAGGACCTATATTCTCCAATCTTAGGCATATCAGAAAAATCCAAGGATATGACTGATGATGATTGGAAGAAGACGGACCGAAAGGCGGTGGGGTATATTAGACAATGGTTGGATGATTCTGTGTTCCACAATGTGTCTACGAAAACCTCAGCCGCAAGCCTATGGCTAAAATTACAAGGGCTGTATGAGAGGTAGATAGCCGGTAATAAGATATTTCTGATAAGGTGACTTGTGAATCTCAAGTTCAAGGATGGTGGTTCTGTGGCCGAGCACATGAATGAGGTGAGCAATATAGTGAACTAACTCACCTCTATGAAGATGGTCGTGGATGATGAATTGCAGGCTTTACTATTGCTTAGTTCATTGCCTAACAGTTGGGAGACATTAGTGGTGTCTCTAAGTAACTCCGCGTCAGACGGAAAGATATCCATGGAACAGGTAACCAGTTGTCTCTTCAATGAGGAGACAAGGAGGAAGTCTCAGGGTCTACTCAACAAGAGGCTCTTGTGACGCAGGAACCGGGAAGAGGAAAGAACAGGAAGGGCAGGAAGGCCCGAGATAAATCAAGAGGCAAGTCGAGTAACAAAAAAGATGTTGAATGCTGGAATTGTGTCAAGAAGGGCCACTACAGGTATGAATGTCGTGGTAAGAAAAACGACAAGAAAGGAAAAGGGAAGGAAGATGAATCAGATTCTACTGCGGTTGCTTCAGATGGTGACATGGTAGTTATTCTTTCTACAGATTACGATGTATGTCTCACAGCTACGAGTCAGGACACCGACTGGGTGATAGACTCGGGAGCTTCTTTTCATGCGACTCCACCAAGTGCTTTTACATGTTTTTGCTTGTATACTTATGTTTTCAGATGGTATGGCCCACCTGATCACGGTGGACGGACGATTTTGGGCCGTCCATGCCCAAAATGGGACGGTGCATCTGGTGGACGGTGTGGATCTTCGAACGGGATCACGGTGGGGCCCACCCCAGCTCGACCTCACAGACGACCGCTTTATGCTCGAGTGCATAGTACCTTTATATATATATGTGTGTATGTGTGTGTGTGTGGGCCCCACCATGAGGTGTGTCGACCATCAACACTGTGCACTTGATGGGTCACCTTTAAATTATGGGATATCCCAAAAATCATCCGTATACAGAACTCAGGTGGGCCATACATCTAAAATCATGTGAAGACATGCCTAAAACATATAAAAGCACTTGGTGGGGCCCACCTGAAATTTGGATGCATCTGAAACTTGGTCTGACCCCTCATCCAAGTGGGACACACATAATGGATGGGCTGGATTTGTCAAATAAACAGCTCACAATACATTGAATAGTGGTGTATGCCTTTTGAATGATAATATGCCATTACCTGGTGTATAGCCATTCATCCACCTTCCTGTTCCAAAAGGATTTCAAGATAGTATACTGCCCCAAAATCTTCCTCAATTCCCAATCGGGTCCATGGGACATGAGAGATGATTCAAGATCCTTAAACAGAATGGACGGCAGATGATGAATATACACCAAACTATCGTGTATATTCATACACGGTACAGCGGCTACATTTAAGAAAATCAAACTAACCTGATCATGTGCCCATCGATTTCGAAACTCCGGCCATCGGGCTGGACAACCGTCATGTATTTGGTTTCTGGAGGGAACGGAGGCTTCTGCACTGATGCCCGGTAGTCGGTTCCGTCAGCTTTCGGTACAGGAATTCTCAACCGATCCGAGTATTCTGTTATCTCCATTGCATCATAATCGACGGTCAGCGTTATACCTTCCAACGGCCTTGCATAGAAATTGTCCGTCCCATCTCGGTAAAAACATAGGATCTTGGTCACTCTCTTCCCCTTTCTCTTCTCACCGAACCATCCAACAGAAAATGTCTCGCACACAACTTGTGATAAATCTAGACCCCTCTTTCTAACTGACTTTATAAATGGAGTGTAATTCAGCGGCAATGCGTTAGCGGCAACCTGTTCATCGGACGTTTGAAAGGGGTAGCCAAATCCATTGTGGATATGATCAGAGACGATCGAACGCTTCGATAAGTCCACTACAATCTCATGGGCCTGCTTATCTATTAGTGCAATTACAAAGGCCCGGCGAGGTGGAGTTGTTTTGGTGTGATTAGATAGCCATGAGAGGATGGTTGGTTTGTCTGGGTCATCTAAGCCGACGTAGTGGAATGTTAGTTGTCTGATTGAGCTATGGTTCAAGCCTTTGATGATGTCTCGGACGGTGTGGATTTCGGAAGGGGTAAGAGGGTCAAGAGGGTGTGGTTGGATTGAAGAGACGGAGAGAGGAAGGAGGAAGAAGATAAGGGTAGTGATGGTTGTAACCATGGCCTTAGATAATGAAGATGTAAGAGAAGGTTATCACATATAAAGGGGGAAAACGACAAATACGAGTACATGGGGAAGTTCGTCAGCTGGTACCATGACTGGAGGGGCACGAAAGTCACCGTGTGAGAAATCTGGACCGTTCATTTTGATTCGGAGGATCATTTTTGAATTGTTCATAAAAAGGGAAATGATTACATGGTAACCTTATAAAAAGCCCCACGTGATGCATGGATGACATCCAATCCATTCATCAGATTCATCCTTCAATGGTAGCCCATAAGCCCAAAAATTACATGAATCCAAAACTCAGGTGGGCTACACAACAGGGAACATTGGACGGGATGCTTACCATTCCGTGCTGGCTCCACCGTGCTGTGCATATGCCTTCAGATCCATCTATCCAACACATGCCACCTTGATGATGGGACACAAAAAATCAGGCCATTCTGAACTCAGGTATGGCCCAGTGAAACCAATGGTGGACATCACCTCCCAACTCAATCCTGCAGTGTGGCCCACCTGAGTTTTAATTATCCTTGTTTTCCGGGCTCCTACCCAATCACAAGGGAACACATGCATCAGTTGGGGCCATTTCGAACCGCCACCGCCAGAATCAGTAACGTGAGCTTTGACCCTCAAGAAATTTCACTAATTTGTTTGGTTGTTGTAATTTTCTTACCAATAGCCAATCAACTGTGGAGCCCATTAATTGGATGAACGGCCAGGATCATGGCAGGTGTGCCTCCTAAGAGAACATTGAATAAGCTCCCATTATTTAACTTCACCATCCAGATTTGACAAATTGGCTACAGAGTGGATGCTCAAACAAGTTACAACCATCAGATCATGATTAAATGGTTGTGATCATTCTTGGTATATTAATTGTCTGATTTTGTTTTTCTCTATGATTTGTATGGGCAGACGAATCATCAACGAGTCAAAGTTGGGAGTGTGGTCCACGCTTTCTCGACTTTGAAAGAGATGTAGGTCAAGCCACTTGTGGGAATCATGACATGAGATTCACTCTCATCCACCATTTGTCACCTACCCCGGCCCACATGCAAAGACTTCAGCTGATAAACTCTCCATCTACTCGGCACTACCATGGGTTATACGAGCGGTGGAATGTGGACTGTTAAATAGATTCAACGGTTCACATTCATTTGCAAAAATCAATGGCCAGGATCATTCTTTCTGATAATTGGACCGTGTGTACCATCCATGATAGCTCGTAGTAGATTGAGGGGTCGTTTGGCACCGTGGATTGGAGGGGGTTTCAAATCCACTTGGCTGTTTGGCGCATAAAATAATTGGGGATTGCAAATCGATAAGGTTTCTAATCCACTGTTCGAGGGAAACGGATTGGTTACTCTTCCTAACACCAGCCAATGGCCAGTGGTCGGTGTTCTGTGGGGCCTACCATGATGTATGTGTTTCATCCATATGTTCATAGTGAGACCCACGGGGCATTGACTACCAGCCACGAGGCTAGTGTTAGGAAGAGTAGCCAATCACTTTCTTTCCTTGAGAGGGTTTGCAATCAACGGTAAGGGCTTGGGTTACACTTAAAATCATTTCAATAGTTGCAAGTGTAACATGTCTCACTGGACACTGTCTTTCTATTAGGCACATGGCTCACTAATGATGATCAACACCATTCAAACATTATCCATGTAAATCAACACAGTCCGAACATTGTCAAGCATCATCCAAACATTGTCCATATTAATCAACGATTAAAAATCGTTGGTTAGTCACACAGACATGATCTTGTGCTTGTTGTCTATCCAAGACTTGAAATTTCATCATTTTCAATCAAAGCATATATTTCAGCGAGCTTATCACAACCAATAGTATCAAAAATTATATATCTCACTAATTAGAGATATTAAAGTTAATTTTGTAATTAAGTTCAAACCCCTGCAAATATATCATGCACAGGTATTTCTGAATTAATGTTGATTCACGCTCCACGTTCCCCGAACACACTTTGAAGGATTGTCAATCCAAGGGGAGGATTGTCAATCACGGGGGGTTCCGTATCCTGGGGTTTCCAAATCCACGCTCCCAAGCAGGCCCTAACGGTTATGATCATCTAGCCGCCTCGGCACTTGGGTCCAGGTTGCATTACGCATTACGCGCTTTTGACGACGCCGATTGCGTCCTACCCGCCCGTCTACAGCTGGGAACAGGCGGGAGCTTTGAGTGGCCAACGTGATTTATGGATCTTATCCACACCGTCCATCCATTTTTTTCGTATCATTTTACAGTATAATACCAAAAATGAGGCATATCGAAGGTTCAAGTGGATTACACAACGGGGGATTAAACTCTTACCGTTGAAAACTTGTCAGGAGCACAGAAGTTTTGGATGGAGTTGATATTTTTGTTTTCTCTTCATACAGGTATATTTAAATTTATGAATATGTTGGATGGAAAATAAAAATCACGGTAGGCCCTAAAAAAGTTTCAACGGTGAGAATCATCATCACCGCTGCTTCCTGTGGTGTGGTGTACTTAAGCTTCTGATCTGCCTAATTTTTAGTGTTATAACTTAAATTGATAAGACAAAATGTATGGACAGTGTGAATAAGACCCATACATCACAGTGGCCACTCAAAGCTCCTGCCTGTTCCCCGCTGGTGACGGGCGGGAGTAGGACGCAACCCGCGTCCCTCGAGAAAGGGTTGTTGATAGCCTCGGGCCCACAGCTACCATATTCGGCCCGCTAAGCATAGTTGGATGGATGACACGTTGCAAAAGATCCGGGCCATTCGTTTAGTAGAGCACGCTGAACATATCATATGCCAATGTAGTAGACTCACCAACTGAGCCACACAGGCACTTTGTATATGTACCGTCGATTTTTTTTTTTTTTTAATTTTTTTTCTAGCCGCCTATTTTTCTCGTACATTTGTGATGGTCAGCGGGCCAATATTATTTTCAACAATCCCACCGAGATAAAAAGTTATTAATTATTTCCGACTGTAGTTCTGACGCTGTTCCCAAGGAGAGTTGACATTTTACTTTTGAACGCAAGAAATGAGGCGGAGAGTGAATTTCACGTGGAACTTTCTTTTATTATTATTATTATTGTTATGGGAAGATCCGAGCCGACTACGATCGGAGGGATCGACAGTCCGCTACTCCGGGCGGAGAGTCCGAGCCTCGGCATGACATTAGGAAAGTAAGTAAAGATGAGCGAAGCTCCCATTCTTGACCACCATCCTTCCAAAGGCAGTCGGAAGAGAAAACATTCTAGTTGTACGATCAACCACGACCGAACATCCATCATAATACCGAGAATAGCTAGCTGCATTACTAATGAGCGGATCAAGGTTCGGCTCGGGTTGACACAACCAATCATCAGCTCGGGGTGAAGGCGTCGTCCTCGATCTGGCCGAGCCGAGGCATCTCCAAGGATAAAAGTTTCGCGCACTAAGTGAGGAAACTGTCATATACGGACGTGTCCTATTATCTCGCCCGTAGATATGCCCTCCACAACACATGATCTCCGAACTCTGAGCAATATCTCCATGATCTGTAATCCCACTGATCGTGCCGAGATTATCGGATGCGAATCAAGCAATGTAGAGGTATAAATATCACACGATCCCATGAGAACAGGTACGCAACATCCGACACTCTCCCCTTCCTTCTAAGCTTAGACCCAGATTCTGTTGTCCTAACTTAGGCATCGGAGGGTCCCCAGCAAGCCGTGGTCTCCATTGCTTATGGTTTATGTGCGGGACTCCGGTCAGTCGTCACCGTTCGGAATATGTGAAGAGGGGAAGAGGGCTCGGCCGACGGATTTTGACCTCAACATTTTTTGGCGCGTCGTGGGAACCGATACAAAAAGTCGGTTTCTGTTTTGAAAGCTATGGTTAGAGGGAAGAAGAAAGCGGTGGTGGTGGGCCGAGCGGACCGCTCTTCGTCACTACTTCATGCGGAGTCTGCTCCGGGCCATTCTCAGCGTTCTCGCAACCGTTCCAACAAATACCGCGCTTTACAAAGTGAAGTACAGGCCTTGCGCGATGAGCTGCAACGGATGAGACAGGAGCGCGAGTCCCAGCAACAACCGGAGCGGAGAAGTCCAGTGCCAGAAGTTGTCGGACCAACCGTTCAAGCCCATTCAGCAACAAGAAGTCCGAGGCGCGGGACATCTCCGCAACAATCTACCCGAGCACCAGTGTCGGCTCAAAACCCTCCCCCAGCTCCAATGCGAGCTCCTACCAGGAATGTGACGACTCGGGCCCCGACGGATGTCCCAGCCGCCTCGGCTCTGGCTCCAACGGACCTTCGTCACACCCTGGAGAGGAGAAGGGAAAGAAGAATGCCTGAGCCGGAGAACACTCGGGAAGAAGTGGCGGAAAACAGGGATCCCTGGGAGTCACGATTCGCAGACCTGAATAACCAAGTCTTGATGTTACAGAAGCAACAACAGCCATCATCAATCCCGGCTGCTGTTCAAGCCATGATGGAAGAGACCAAGCCTCCGTTCACCTCAGAAATCATGAACGAAGTGATGCCTCAGAGATTTCGGATTCCTCCTGTCATCCAGTACTCCGGGTCCGGCGACCCATCCGAACACGTGGAAGCTTATCGTTCGTGGATGCAGATACAGACTGCAACTGATGCAATGATGTGCAGAGGATTCTCGATTACTCTGGCCGGATCCGCTCGGAATTGGTATCGACAACTCAAGCCTGGATCCATATGTTCATTCGAAGAATTGGCTCGGTCATTCCTTACACAGTTCATAAGCGGTAAGAGAAGCCGAAAGCCCAATACCCACCTGCTTACCATCAAACAAGGGCCGAAAGAATCCTTGAAGGATTACATTGCTCGATTCAACGAGGAAGCACTGCAGGTGGAAGACTATGACGACAAGATGGCTCTCGCCGCAGTATGTAGCGGCTTGAGGGAAGGGAGGTTCGCCTTCTCTATAGGGAAGAACCCGGCAAAGACGTTAGCCGAGCTCATCGCTAGAGCCCAGAAATATGTTCATGCCGAGGAGTTCTTTGCTACTCGCAAGAGTATCCAAATAACCGAGCCGAACGGGAAAGGAAAGAGGCCAAGGAACGAGGAACCCCAAGCCCCGAGGAAAAACTCGGATGATCATTCTTCTCGTGATCGCCGACCGAGCAGAAAGCTAGAAGGAAGATTCCGTTCCTACACACCTCTCAACACTACTGCCGAGCAGATCTTACTGGATATCCGCGGCGAGAAACTTCTCAACTGGCCAGTGTGTATGCGGGCAGACCCAGAACTTCGCGACAAGCGCAAGTATTGTCGCTTCCATCGAGATCATGGCCACAATACCAATGAATGTGTAGATCTCAAGGATGAGATTGAATCCCTCATTCAGAAGGGGCACTTACGTCGGTATACCAAGCAAGAGAAAACTACTCGGAAAGAGGAGCGAGCACGAGAACGCCCCAAAAATCCGACCGAAGAACTTGCGGAGATCTGCACCATCTTCGGAGGTATATCAGGCGGAGGAGACTCAAACAAAGCCCGAAAAGCTCATTCCCGAAGGAGCCCAGAGCATTACGTCAACCTTACCGAACGGCCTAACAAAGAACCACGAGTCAGTCCCTGTAGCCTCACCTTCACGGAAGATGACGCTCGGGGGATACAACATCCACACGATGATGTCTTGGTGGTCACTATGACCATAGCCAATCATAAGGTGTACCGGATTCTCGTTGACACTGGAAGTTCAGCTGACGTGATCTACTCTGAGGCCTTCGGGAGGATGGGGATTCCACAATCTCGTCTTAGACCTGTGAAGACCCCCTTACACGGTTTTGCCAGAGAGAGAGTAATCTCTGAATGAGCCATTTCCCTCCCAGTGACTGCGGGAGAGGGGCAACATCAAGTCACCATGATGGTAGACTTCCTTGTTGTCAATATACCATCAGTACATAATGTGATTATGGGCAGGCCCTCCCTCAATGCAATGCGGGCGGTCGTGTCTACTTATCACCTGATGATGAAATTTCTCGCCGAAGGCGGAACAGGTTACCTCCGAGGTTATCAACGCGAGGCTCGGAGATGTTATGTCATTGCGGTTCAAAAAGGGTCTATAAAGCAAGCACTCACTGTCAACATCTTGGACCCGCGCGGACCCACCGAGAATAAGCCAATTGAAGATTTGGAGAAGGTACCACTTGACGAAGCCGATCCTAGTAAGACGGTCCAGCTCGGAACATCACTCAGGCCTGAGCAACGCTCCGAGCTGTTAACTTTCCTGCGACGACACAGGGACGTATTCGCCTGGTCGCACGCGGATATGCCAGGAATCTCTCCAGACGTCTTGGTCCATCGGTTGAACGTGGATCCAGACCACAAGCCTGTGAAACAAAAGAGGAGACCGTTTGATGCCGAGCGATGTGAAGCCATTGCGGAAGAAGTCTCGGTCCTGTTGGACGCCGGCTTCATAGAAGAAGTATATTATCCAGAATGGATCGCAAATGTGGTGTTGGTTAAGAAGGCAAATGGCAAATGGAGAGTTTGCGTGGACTATTCAGACCTGAACAAAGCATGTCCAAAAGACAGCTTCCCGTTGCCTCGGATCGATCAACTAGTGGACAGTACAGCAGGACACGAACTACTTTCCTTCCTGGATGCCTACTCTGGTTACAATCAGATCGCGATGCATCCCACAGATAGGCAGAAGACTATCTTTGTCATAGACAGGGGGCTCTACTGTTACCGGGTCATGCCATTTGGCCTGAAAAACGCTGCGGCCACATACCAGAGGCTAGTCAACCAGATGTTCGCAAAACAGATCGGGCGCACGATGAAAGTTTACGTCGATGACATGTTGGTAAAAAGCGTCAAGGCATCCGATCACTTGGCGGACCTCGGAGAAACCTTCGTAGTCCTCCGAGAATATCAAATGAAGCTGAACCCAGCAAAGTGCGTTTTCGGAGTCGGTTCAGGAAGATTCCTTGGATTCCAAGTCAGCCAGAGAGGCATCGAAGCCAACCCCGATAAGATTAAAGCACTCCCGACATGAGTTCACCTCTGACTGTCAAGGAGATACAATGCCTCCTTTGATCGGACGGGTAGCAGCACTCGACGCTTTATATCCCGAGCCATCGATAAATGCCTCCCCTTCTTTCAAAGAATTGAAGGGTCATAAGAAGGCCGAGTGGACGCCTCGAATGTGAGCAAGCTTTCGGCAAGAAATTGAAACAATATCTGAGCTCATCACCTTTGCTATCAAAACCGGAGGAAGGCGAATCTTTGTTCCTATACCTCGTAGTCTCAGCCTCAAGATCGGCTCGGCCCTGATCAGGGAAGTGGGGAACAAACAGCATCCAGTATACTATGTGAGCAAAGCCATGGTACCAGCAGAAACGAGATACCCCGCTCTGGAGAAGCTTGCGCTCAGCTTAGTTGTTTCGGCTCGGAGGTTGCGTCCATATTTCCAAGCTCATTCAATCATCGTGTTAACCGACTCCCCCCTCAGGCAGATTCTCCAAAAGCCAGAGGTCTCGGGACGGCTGACCAAATGAGCGATCGAACTTGGAGAATTTAACATTGCTTTCCGGCCGAGGACAGCAAAGAAAGGCCAAGCAGTGGCTGATTTCATCGTAGAATTCACTGTTCTAAGTGAAGGGCAAGTCAACAACGAGGTTGAGATGACCCCGCATGACCTCCCAAACAGTTCATAGGGCATTCCAGAAGCCGGATGGGTCCTCTACGTGGATGGATCATCTAACTCAAAACGAGCCGGGGCAGGGATCGTCTTGATCGCCCCTGACTCCACAATTATCCAATATGCCATCCGACTCAGCTTCAAAGCTTCCAACAATGAGGCGGAGTATGAGGCACTATTAGCTGGGCTCAGATTGGCCGCCAGCCTCGGGGTCCAATCTATACAAGTTCGATGCGACTCTCAGCTAGTCGTGAATCACATCTCCGCCGATTATGAAGCCAAAGAAAATAGAATGATTGCTTACCTAGACGAGGCCAGAAAGCTGATCGGGAAATTTTGGAACTGTATGATCCACCAGATTCCGAGGATAGAAAATGCATGGGCTGACGCCCTGGCAAAGCTGGCATCGGCATCAGAGGGAAAGATTCCGCGGATTATTCCGGTAGAATTCATTGAACATCCCAGCATCGATCGAATAGAGAAGAAGACGGTTAATCCGGTAAATAACAGCCTGAGCTGGATGGACCTAATCTTTGGCTACCTCGAGTCAGGGAAAGTTCCCTTGGACAGACAGAAAGCTAGACGTCTGAGAGTCCGAACAACAAAATATGTTATTCTGAACGGAACTCTTTATAAGAAGGGGTATTCTCAGCCATATCTCAGGTGTCTTCGACCCGAGGAAGCTGAATATGTCATCCGGGAGATTTACGAAGGGATCTGCGAAAACCATTCTGGCAGTCGAGCCCTGGCCCTAAAGGTGCTTCGGCAGGGATACTTTTGGCCGACCCTCAAAGAAGACGCTAAGAAGTATGTTAAAAAATATGACAAATGTCAGCGTTTTGCGGCCGTGCCTAGGCAACCGGCAGAAGAAATGACTCCCATGAGTGGTCCGTGGCCTTTCGCTCAATGGGGAATTGACATCATCGGCCCTCTGCCGACTGGAAAAGGACAAGTTAAATTTGCCATCGTCGCTGTCGACTACTTCACGAAGTGGGCTGAGGCTGAGCCCGTCGCAAAGATTACCGAACAAAAAATAATTGACTTCGTCTGGAAGAACATAGTCTACAGATTTGGAGTTCCGAACACAATCGTCTCAGACAATGGCCGGCAGTTCGACAATGACAACTTCAGAGGTATGTGTAAAGGGCTCGGTATCAGGAACGCTTACGCATCGCCTCGGCATCGCAGTCCAATGGACAGGTGGAGGCAGTGAACAAGGTCATCAAGCACCACCTCAAGAATGAACTGGAAAAAGCAAAGGGTAGCTGGCCGGAAGAACTTCCCTTTGTCCTCTGGGCGTACAGAACCACAGCTCAATCTTCCATTGGAGAGACTCCATTCTCTCTTTCCTATGGGTCAGAAGCAATAGTGCCCGTTGAAGTCGGCCTCCCTACGGCTCGAGTGGAAAATTACCATGAGAATCAAAATGCCGAGCAAATTGCTGCCAATTTGGATATTCTTGAAGAGATCCGAGAAGTTTCAAAGCTCCGCGCCGCTGCCCAACATCAACAAGTAGCCAGATTCTACAATTCTAAAGTGAAGGTTAGACGATTCCGGCCAGGGGATCTGGTTCTTCGACGAGTCTTTCAGAATACGGCCGAGCTGGGAGCCGGAGCGCTCGGACCTAACTGGGAAGGACCATACCGAGTGGTCCGATCGACTAAGCCCGGGTCCCACCACTTGGAGGATCTCGAAAGCCGTCAACTCCCCCACCCGTGGAATGCTGAGCATCTGAAAATTTACTATCCTTAATGAGGCGCTCCGAGCAAGCTACTGACCTTTGAGGTTATTCAATAAATGTACGTCCTCGAGCGACAAGCCTTTAAGGCTACGAATAATAACACATCTGATCGGCTTATTCCTGTCATCAACAAAGACCAAACAGACTAAATTTTACAAAGGCACCTCCTCCTAACCGAGGAGAAAAAGCTACGAGGCGATCTGACTTCATAACAAGGAAGTCGGACCAATTTCTACAAAGGCATCCCCCCTTAACCGGGAGGGCAAAGCCAATGGGTAACTTCGACTCCCCAGTAAGGGAGTCGGTCCCACCTACACGGAAGGCCCTTCGCTGAAAGCGAGACGAGTTGATCCTTTTAAGGATCAGACCTAGGCCCAAACCATATCCGAACGAATCAAAGACTCGGTTCGACTGCAAAATCTAGTAAGCAAGTACATCAGTCATACGGAAGAACAACCAATAAAAAAAAAGGGGGATCCAAAATCGGCTCTTTCATTAAATGCTATAAATGTGAAGTACACAAAAAAAAAACAAAAACAAAATACAAATAAAGGAAGCGGAGTCTTCAAGAGGTTGGAGGAGCTTGGGAACCGGGGGCTTGATCCTGGCTGGTCGCCTCGGCGGAAGTATCAACAGGGTCCTCGGGTAGGAGGGGATCAAGGTCAAGGTCCGGGTACAACTTCTGAACCTCGATAAGGCACTCGTCAAAGCCACGGTCATAAAACTTGGCGGCCTCGATATCCCTCTCCTTCGAGGTCTTGTACGAATCTATCGCCGCAGCAACTGCCGCTGCCAAGGAGGCCTTAGCCTCGGCCTTCTGGGTCTCCAGAGCTCTGCTTTTTTCTTCTGCAACTTCGGCCTTGATCTTCTCCTGATCCTCACTCAATCGGACAACCTCCTCAGCCAGGGTGTCAGCGCGGGCCCTGGCACGATCCAACTCGGCTACTGCCGCTTCACGTCGTGCCTCAAGGTCCTTCGCGACCCTCTGAAGCTGGAGCAGTTCAGACCTACTACCTTCGAGCTGATGACACAGATCACTCCGCTCCAACTGAAGGATAGAAACCGTGTCCCGTAAGACTCCCGCTTCCGCCTTGACAACCTCCGTCTCCGCCCGGAGGGCTCCCACCTCGCTCCTGAGGGTTTCGACTTCAGCGTCAATTTTCCGACGCTCTCGGACCCTCTCCCAGCATAAGAGGATCCTCGGAACAGACTGATCCAAGGCAAGAAAATGAGGAAAAAATAATAATACAAAAACGACTACAACTTTTTCAAGGGAAGAGGCAGGAAGTACCTGATAGAAGACTCTAGCCAAGTCTTCCAAGAAGCAGTCGTCCGGTTTATCAAGAAGGCGCGAAATAGATTCCTCCGTAACATGTCTCGCCGCCTGCCATCAAACAAGACATGTGATAACCTGGCTCGAACCTGCCTCTGCTCGTGCCAACCTGAGCAGAGCCCGTCGCCTCCTCAGCTCCTGTCCGACTACCAGCCGAGGGTTGAGCCTCACCCTCGGCATCGCGTACAGCCTCCCCCTCATTACCCGGTTGAGTAATCATGACATCAGCCATCCGAACGGCTTCCTCCATCTCGGAAGATGATGGAATAGCTATCAACGGAGGACCGAACCGTGCTCCCTCGGTGTGGGGAATGGCGATGGATAGAGGGGGGGTTGCCCCTGTTGCTGGAGCGGGGGCGAGGTTAGGGCCGCCCAAAGGTACGACCATATCAACACCTACCAGGGGCACCGTGGCTGCACTCGGTAGTATTGGAATTGGGGACACAATTGCAGATGCAGATGGTCCCTCAACCGAAGGTGCCGTGGCAGGAAATGGAGCTGTATCCCGAACTGAAATGTTCGGGATAGGGGGGGAGGTGCCGCCCTCCGAGCCGCGACCCCCGAGGTAGAACTTGAAGGACGAACTTCTTGAACGACCTTCTTCCTCCGAACTATCTTCGCCGGGGGCTCAGCTCTCAGCATCTCCTCTGCAGTCAGCGCAGCTTTCCTCCTCCGGGAATCAAATGCCTCGGCCATGCCTGTGCGGGAGAATGATAAGAATAGCGTTACCTCGGACCAATAAAAATACATTGGCTGAAGACAAGAATACTCACTGAGCGAGGTAGGGAGCGGCCTCGTCTTGCAAAGCCCCAATCGGTGAAGGTTAGCAGCTGTGATCAGATCTGACCAGCGGCGACGCTCCTCCGAATATGTCCTCGCTTTGGCTATCTGGTTCCTTTGGTCTGAGGTAATGAAGGGCACGCCCCTCGCGAAACCTGCAGAACAGAAAGTTCTCTTCTAAACATAGCTGAAGCAAAAAGCGATGCGTGAAAGAAATCTCGATCCAACCTGGCATTGTGAAGCGGGTGGGGACCCGAGTCGACAGTGCCCCAATCTCCGCTGCCGGTGCCTCCCATTCACCCGCGGCCCAAAACCACTTGTTCTTTCAGTCCTTATTCGAGGACGGAAGACCCAAGACGAGCCCTGACCCCTTGCTACCTCTGGTCGTGAAGTAGTACCATGGATCTTTGCCTTCGTGCTTGACCAGGTACAGGCTCATCAGCTCAGCGGGTGTCAACTCCGAGTTCCCTACTTGGTGCCAGATAATGTAAGCAGAAATCAGCACCCTCCAAGCATTGGGTGCAAGTTGCCCAGGTGCGAGCCCTAAGTAAGCGGTCAGAGCTCGGATGAAGGGGTGCATCGGGAGACGGAGCCCACATAGTAGGTCGCATAAAAATACGGCTATCTCCCCGACTGCGGGATTGCCAGCAGCATCAGTGGGCTCAGGGGCTCTGATCCGAACGGAGCGTGGTATGTCAAACTCAGTACGGATCCATTCCATTTGAGACTCCGTTATTACGGAGCCCCCGGAACCAGGTCCGACGCCCGTCCACTGGGGGCATCTCGGGACATCAACGACCGCAGCCTACGGGGGCTCGTCCGTCCCTCTCTTCTGCGGCCTTCTTCTTCGACTGGCGAGTGTGAGCTCTGGCCACCGCCTGCTTCCGGGGCCGATGATATAAAGGCACAGCCTCGAAGGGACCTTCAGAGGCCTCTCTTCCATTATCGGAACTCCCCGACTCAGAGTCATCATTGTAGCCTCTAGCCATTTTCCTATCGGAAGACATCTCGAAACAGTGGTGTTAAGAATCGAACTCACCAGATAATCGCCGGAGATGGCTTCAGCAAGCATAAAAACTATATCGGAAATCACTTCTGCCGGAAATCGCCTTCCCCGGAAATCGCCTCCTCCGATAAACAACTCAAATGTAAACGATAGAAGTCGAATGAAGACCCCGGACGGGCCTTTTATAGACTGAAGAAACCCTGCATTAAATGGCCCATAATAATGGCTGCGTCGGAATCATTGCAGGCTGACTCCGAGTCCGACGTGGTGTCATATTATTGGTCCAAGACCTGTTAAAGGTAACGCCATCCTCCTCGATTGTTGTGCGTGAGTTAATCAACACAGCACCCGAGCGCAGAAAAGAGTGCTCGACACGACGCCCCGAGTGTACGTGGCGATCATTCACAGGTTGGTGACGATTCGGAATCCCAACCGTCGCCACGTGTTCTCTCACGGTTAGCCCGAAGTCGCTAAATCCCGAGGACGAGATGTTTCATACGAGGACCATAAAAGTACCAAAGAACTGAGGCGACTGATCTTCCAATTAATTACTCTCCGAGCTCATGAATAACCTCAGAGAGTAGGGGGCTTCTGTTATGGGAAGATCCGAGCCGACTACAATCGGAGGGATCGACAGTCCGCTACTCCGGGCGGAGAGTCCGAGCCTCGGCATGACATTAGGAAAGTAAGTAAAGATGAGCGAAGCTCCCATTCTTGACCACCATCCTTCCAAAGGCAGTCGGAAGAGAAAACATTCTAGTTGTACGATCAACCCCGACCGAACATCCATCATAATACCGAGAATGGCTAGCTGCATTACTAATGAGCGGATCAAGGTTCGGCTCGGGTTGGCACAACCAATCATCAGCTCGGGGTGATGCCGTCGTCCTCGATCTGGCCGAGCCGAGGCATCTCCAAGGATAAAAGTTTCGCGCACTAAGTGAGGAAACTGCCATATACGGACGTGTCCTATTATCTCGCCCGTAGATACGCCCTCCACAACACATGATCTCCGAACTCTGAGCAATATCTCCATGATCTGTAATCCCACTGATCATGCCGAGATTATCGGATGCGAATCAAGCGATGTAGAGGTATAAATATCACACGATCCCATGAGAACAGGTACGCAACATCCGACACTCTCTCCTTCCTTCTAAGCTTAGACCCAGATTCTGTTGTCCTAACTTAGGCATCGGAGGGTCCCCCGGCTTAGCCAGGGTCTCCATTGCTTATGGTTTATGTGCAGGACTCCAGGTCCGTCGTCTGTTCGAAATATGTGAAGAGGGGAAGAGGGCTGACCAGATTTTGACCTCAACAATTATTATTATTATTATTATTTACACGCGCACACATAGCCCCAGATACTCACGCTAGTAGAATTTCACCACCTATGGATAGTCGGAACTGCTGAGAGTCTACCACCCGTGCAATAGTAAAGATCATACATATTTCACGTGGAACCTATTGTTACGCATGTCCATCCATTCTGCTGAGTGATTTTAAGGCATGATATTAGAAATAAATACAACTAAAGCTTAAGTGGACACAAATTAAGAAGAAATGGTGGAAATTGAAGGCTTGCTGTTAAAATTCTTTAGAGGGCCTCAAAAGTTTTGGTTCAATTTAATATTTATATTTTTACCTTATTTATGTCCTCGTGACCTTATAAATAGGTTAGATGACTAATAAATAGTCTTTTAAGCTTAAGAAGAAAAAAAATATTTCAATGCTAATAGTTTTATGATCACACTTCTCGTGGTGTGGGCCACCTGCAGTTTAGATCTGCCTCAATTTTCGGCTCACATCCTATAATGTTTTAATAAACAGATCAACAGTATGGATATCTCACATATAGTATGGTGGGGCCTATAAGTTTATGTTACTTTTCTTGGACTGATTTTGGAGACCAAAATATTAAACATGCATAGGAAATAATAATAACCTATTTACCACACATTTCTAATGAAAAAAAATAAAATAATCAAACAAGGCTAAACAATTCACATAATTTCATGTGATTTCAAATTCATACAGCATGTAAGCTTGTGAACATGTATTTTATACTGGGGCGATGTATGCACTGAGAGGTGGGGCTCTCATTTTCTCACCTACCTGTAAGGGCCACACCTCCAAATTCAAGAGACAACTAATGGTGAGTTTCATTGTACAGGTTTGGCCCACAAGATGGGTGGATTGGCCCAATGTTTTAGGGAGTATTTGGTACATGTGATTAGGTGGGGATAGAATTGGCATAATGTAATGATTATGTGGTGTCATGGAATTGGATGGCTAAGGCCATCCTACTTCATGTTTGGAAGAGAAGCCATCAAAATGTAGATCCTTGGTTTTACCTTGAAATGTGTTTGGATTGAATTGTGAAAGATGTGGAGATTCATCAGCCTTCCGTTGCAATGTTTGGAAATGCCACAAACCACCATCCCCGTATCCCGTGCATTGACATCACCAAGTTATGCAGACCCCACTATGATGTATGTGTTATATCCGCATCATTCATCCGTTTTGCGACATCATTTTATGGGATGGGCCCTAAAATGAGACAGATCCAAAGCTTACATGGACTACACCACATAAATAAGTGGGTATAGTGATGCTCACTGCTGAAACCTTCCTATGGCCCACCTTGATGTCTTGTTTTCATCAAACCTGCTCAAAAGTTCAGTCAGGCGTGGATGAAGGGAAAACACAAATATCAACTTGATCCAAAACTTCTATGGCCCCAGGAAGTTTTCAATTGTAGGTGTTCAATCCATACTTCTTTTTGTTGTGTGGTCCATTTGAGCTTTGAATCTGCTTGATTTTTGGGCCGATGCTTTAAAAAGATCTTGAAAATAGATGGATAGTGTGGATACAGACCATACATCATGGTGGGACTCATGGATCTTGTAGACATAAAGACATCCACATTTGCTGGACTTGCAAAAAGAAAAAACAGGCCATGGATGGAGGCCGTATACTTGGAGGGTTTCTTGTTAGATGATGTTAAGGCTCATTTTCCAAACCATCCAAAGCTTATAGCCAATGAAGAAAACAAGAGGTAGTTCAGTGGTATTTTTATTTCGATCCCATCTAATACCCACCTAATACACTGAACCAAACCGGCACTTAGAGTTTCCACCCATGTCAAAGATGACTACGAAGAAGGATGACTAAAAAAAATAAGGCTAAATTAGGGGTGGCATGATAGCGCATGAAATATATTCTTAACTTAGACGATTAGAACACTAAGTTATAATGCTACCAGTTGTATCAATTAATTCAAACAGTTCGATCAATTGATCTGAGAG
This sequence comes from Magnolia changhungtana, assembly GCA_030180095.1. Lineage (NCBI taxonomy): Eukaryota > Viridiplantae > Streptophyta > Magnoliopsida > Magnoliales > Magnoliaceae > Magnolia > Magnolia changhungtana. The sequence goes on from JASAUF010000493.1 coordinate 1,128,481, forward strand.
GTCCACTAAGTTTGGAACACAGCAAGGAAATAATTACCCCAGCTCTCGGAAATCAAACACGCCCTAAATGCACACCGAAATCACATTGATAAGATGATCCAACCCATCCTTGTCTCGGTGTGTTTTTTTTTTTCTCTTTGTTCTTGTTTATGGCCCTCTTTTTCAACCATGAGAGGGATAGTTACGCTTGCCTGACAAAAGTCATTCTTTAGAATCATAAGCTATCCATAATGGTCCCTGACAAATGGATGGATGTTCTTGTTGCTTGGACTCAATTTTTGTGTGAATGATCTTTACTCTCTATATTTAATGCCATCAATCAAACAGTAAATATTAGTCAAATTAGTTTGATGTTTTCATTGTAACACATGAGATTTGTGCTGAATAGGGTAGGTCAAAGGAATGGATCGAGTATCTCAATGCACCTAAGAGCACTAGTGCTCCAAGTGCACAGGAGCACCTTTCAAAATTGAAACCTGGGAATATAGAAAAAAAATCCATGGTAGGGCCCACCCACTAAATGGATAATGGAGATTTGAAGATCCCACCTTGCATCACATGAGACCGTGACTGATATATTTGCCAATCAGGCTCTGTTGAATGGGTCCTCATCATGTAAATTGAAATAGTCTTGCTCTAGAGGCAGGTCCGACGGAACTGGAGCATCCCAGGACCACAGAAATACAACGGCAAAAGGCGAAAGTATAAAAAAAAAAAAAAAAAAAATCCAACCCAAAAATAACAAACGTACAACCTACAAATACCCTTTTCCCCATTCGATCTCTCCTCACCGGCAAGAAGAGGTGAGACAGAGAAGAGAGAAAGAGGAAAGAAAGAGAGATGGCTGTTGCGATAAAAGTAGTTGTGGTGCTGATGTTGGCCTTTGCCCTTCTTGCAATGGCTCAAGCTGAGGGAGGCTGGGAATTAGCAGAGTGCTATAATGACTGTGTTGACCAATGCGTCAAATCAGGAAGGAGTGTCTATTTGTGTAAATTGTGGAATTGCTCTACCAGCTGCGTTCTTATTCTTAAACACGGTAATCCCTCTCTTCTTTCATTATTGTCATTGGTGGGTCCCATGATCCAGTGATCCAGGCCTTCCATCCATCTGATGCTCCCTATATTGGATGGAGATGCCTCTTACTAACAAAAATAAATAGATAAAAATAAAAAGTTCCCATACCGGAGCTCGTGTGCCAATATAGGGACGCCCGTGTGCCCCAGGCAGTACACGGTGTGCCGCTTGCCATGTGGCAACTCCCTGCTTTGGCAGGGAGTGCAGTACATGTGCCTCTTCCCCCCTTTTCCATTCTCATCCATATGCCTTGGTGAATGGACTCCCATACCCCTCTTTTACAACCAAAATTACATCCCATGCCATCCAATTCAAACCTTGAGATTTTGCCACGTAACAATCTCAAATCCAAACCATCCCATCCCCTTTTAAATCCATCTTTATAAGAATTACAAGAAAATCGAGTTGGGGCTATAAATAGCCTCCTCCCCTTCTCATTTAATGAAAGAATCACCCAAGATTCTAAAAAACCTCTTAAGTTGCCCTTTAAACCCTTAGCCTAGCCATTCCATTCCTCCACCAAGAAAGGAAAGGGGCCATAGGTAAAAGTCTAGCCTTGTCTAGCTCAATCCCTAGCCTCCTGAGCCACTAAAACCTTGATCCTAGCCGCTTAACCCAATCCTCATGACACTACGGTCCACTCAACCTTCCAATCATCCATAAACTGCATCTAAACGTGTCTTGTCCATAACAAATTTGGACAGGTAGGTTTATTGTTTTGACTATTAAATAGTCCAAGCTAGTTTATCTAGCCAAAACTATAGTTTGTCATAGGCATTGCATTCGACACGACATTACACACACCCTTACATCATTAGTACACAACAACTAATTCAATCATCACGAGCTCGAGAGATCTTGTGAAGTAGAGACAATACATTTGTATGGGCATAGTGGGTATGTAACACATTCCCTCTCTATAATCTTGATTCCTAACTCAGAATCTCAGCCATAAATCAATGAGTTATCTTGGATCCTAATATTTTTATAGGGTTGAGCTGAGTGTGGAATCGGATTAATTGGCTAGTGGCGTCTCCAGTCAAATATAACATCTTTCTAATCACACCCGCAAACACTTTCAATCCATTGCCATTGCATGAGCTCGAACTACCTAGGATCCAGCGTCCACACCAGTCCATGATGGCCCCAGCAATTAGAAGGTTCAAATTGCTAATAAGATCCATTTTAAAGAAATTATCTTGGTCATCAATTTTAAATTAATGGGATGTAATTTCTTCACAGTAGCCCATGAAATGTCTGACAGACATAATGAATGACCGAGCGTGGCCAACCAGACATTGCCTTAGTCATTCAAATATGCATATTACAATAAATTCTAAAAAAATTGTGTTGTTTTGCAGATAATAAGGGTAAAGTCATGCAGAATATTGAAAAAGGTCCTGCAGCCCCTGCTTCTAAGGCTCCTACAAGCACCCCTTCTGAGGGGTAAAACCTTTTCAGCTAGCTAGCCATCATCTCCACTGTTTGATCAACGCAATGTAATAACTCTCTTTGTATCATGTCTCCAATTTTCTCTTGTTGGGCGCTCTCTAATATCAATATAAGCAACTCATTTGCATGACACCATTGAATATTTGGTCCTTTGGTAGATTTATGGTTTTCTTGAAAATAAGGAAGTTACTTGTCCATATCCCTGTTAGATCAGGCCAATTAACTAGAAGGCTTGTTAGCACATGCCATGTGGATAATTGGCCTCTGACTATAAGTCAATTCAGCCTTTGACTATAAGTCAATTCAATAGGGTTCAATTCCCAGTTATGTTGTTACTTGACTTTATGAACAAGTTGGATGGCCAATAAACATTGCAGTGGCCCCCAAGAAGTTTTCAACAGTAGACATTGGTATTCCTTTGTTTTCCCTTCATCTAGGGTTCCGTGACTTTAAGAACAGATTGGATGGCAAATAAACAGTGCAGTTGCCCCAAATAAGTTTTCAACTGTCCACGATCAATTCCCACTGTTTTGTTTGCTATGGTCCACTTGAGATTTGGATGCGAGTACGAATTCTACATATGCCAAACACGTACACATAATGTCTCCACATAGCATCCTCCTATTAGTCCACGTCATTGCATCCAAAATGGATGTAAACAATCACCATCAAATGCTGTTTTTTTTTTAAAATTTTTTTTAAAATTTTTATTAATATATTATATACATTCGCATCCTTATTTAAAATGGATTGCAATTACAAAGGCATGGACAAGAACACCCCAAATTACCATGACAAAAGGACCTCATTCCTCTGTGGCAAAGACTCCTATTTTCAGACAAACTTAAGAATTGAAGGTCAAATTGATTATGCAACTCACTGTATGACTTTGTAAAATAAGAATTGACTAATCGGAATAAACACAGGTCTATATATGTTCAGTTCAAACAAGTTGCATGTTCAATTAGTAATTCCTACAGGTTACCATTGACGTGAACATAGTTCCAAAACAAGATGAGTTAACTTGAAACTCTGCCAAATCTTGTAGACACTTGCTGAGTTGTTTGACTCAGTTGGGTTTGACAGGATATTTTGAGTAGGCAGGAAAACTAATCCATAAAGGCAACCTCATCCATGAATAGATTATGTGCCTCAACTCTATAATTGTTTGTTATTTGGGCATTCTAATTATTTTTATTGGTTTTTTTTAAAATAACTTTAAATGTATTAAATAATAAAAGTGATAGAATGATTCTCAGTTGGTCAATTAGTGTATTTTTTGCAATAGCAGAGCCAAGTATCTCAATGCAACTAGGAGCACTAGTGCTCTGAGTGAAAGGGAGCACCTCCCATAATGAAATCCAAGAAAATGGAAAACAAATGCATTGTAGGGACCAATCACTAAATAGGCAATGGAGATTTCCACCTCGCTTCCACTTGGGTCCATCACGGGTATATGAGCCAATCAGGGCCGGTTGAATCGGTCCTCTCATTGGACATTTAAACAGTTTTGCTCCAGATACTGGTCTGATGGTCCGATAGTGGGGCCCACCATGATATTTGTGAGATATCCACCCCATCCATCTGTTTTGTGAGCTCATTTTAGGACATAAATGAGGCAAAAAATGAGCCATATCCAATACTCAAGTGGGCTGAAACCATGAGAATTGAATGTTCATACTTGAAATATTCAAGGGGTCAGAGATGCTTTGAGTCATGCTAGTATTTGTATTTTCAGTTCATCATGAACGTATATGGATGGCATGTAAATGTCACTGTCGACTCTAGGGAAGTTTCAAAATGAGCTCACAAAACAGATGGATGGGGTGGATTTCTCAAAAACATCACGGTTTGCCTCACACAGGTTTCTAGGGGGAGTGGATTGGATTAGGAATGCTACAGTTGCCCTTTAACAGGACAAAACAACATTGGTTGAATACCAACGGGATGTTTCCTTGCAATGAATGCTCCTCCGTTAGGGATCCATCATGTGTGCCTGCTAATGTATATGTTCTGCTCTACATGCGTGTGGACATAATATCCTCATTCCTTGTGTGTGGACAAGTGAGGCCTCTGCATTGGTGATCCAGACCGTTAATTAAAGGGCCAGCACCATGAATGGGGGTTCCCTAGAAGACCTTAACATTGAACTATCTTAACCCTTCTATCAATGACCTAAAAATAGATGGCTAAGAAGAAAACACGTCTCATTTGAATCAAAAGTCCCAATCTACGAATTGACAGTAAGTCGTTCTATTATGCATATCAAGGGTGTGGATCCTCACCCATGAGCCTACTTTTTCATATCAACGTTGTGTATCCTCCGCTCCGTGTATCCACCTTTACATGCATGCATGCCAATATTTACTGTCCAAATCATATCTCTATGGACCATTCAAACTCTCTTAACAATCTGATCCGATCAATAAGATTTTTCAGAGATGATCCAGCCATAGTGGGATTCATGATTTGGACAGTCTGAAATTGGTGTGGATGTATGCCACATGTAGGAACGATGAGCTACAATAGTACAGTGATTTGCGACAAACACATTGTAAGGAGAGTGTTTGATTTAGGTGATTGATAGAAGGCAAGAACCATATCCCAATGGATGGAGTATAAGCTGGAAATTATATGGATCTTGACCGTCCAAATCATATCCCTGTGGATGGAGCATATCCTAGAAATCACACAGATAAAACTCTCTTAACAATCTGGTCCGATGAATGAGACTTTTGAGAGATGATATAGAATTGTGGATCAATGATTTCGATGGTCTAAGATTGGCATCGAGTGGGTAATATTGATGGCAAGGAGGAGGAGGGTAAGAAAATTTAGAGAGAGTGAGGAAAAAAAATACAAATGGAGTTGGTTGAGTGCGTGCACCGTTAAAACGGAGAAAGATAGGCTAACGGATCTCCTAAAGGACTAGCAATCATTGCAAGGGAACATTCCGTTGGTATTGAACCAATGGCATTTTTCCACGTCGCTTCAGTATCCAATCCGCTCCCGTTTCTAGGAGCTTCCTACGAAAGCTTTAGCAGAAATCGGCATCCCCCATAAGGAAAAAAAATCAAAACAAGCGAAACCAAAAATAACAATCTTACAACATACAAATACCCTTTCCCCATTCCATCTCTGCTCAGCAGCAAGAAGAGGTAAAACAGAGGAGAGAGAAGAAAGAGAGAGAGATGGGTGTTGCTAGAAAAAGGAGTAGTGGGTCTGATGATGGCCTTTGCTCTTCTTGCAATAGCTCAAACTGCGGAAAGCTTGGCATTTTTAGATTGCTATAAACAATGTGTGGACACATGCATCAATGAATACGGAAAGAATCCCTATTCCTGTGAAAACTTGGTTTGCCCACTCGGTTGTACTTTGATGGCCTCAGATAAAGGTAATCCTTCCTGTTTTTTCAAATACATGCCATTCTTCATTCTTGTTACGGGTGGGACCCATCAGATGATTTAGATAAGGGAATTCTCACATCCAAATATCCCCGTCCTTTTCATAAAGATGAGTGCTAAAAATACACTTTGCAATCTTTTTCTTTTTTGCCTTTTTCTTTTTATAATAGAAACTTGTGGAATTGAGTATTATGGGGCCTGTATTGCGTCTGTGAAATCTAGCCAAACGGAAGCACCCCTGATTATGAAATGAACCAGAAATCAGAATGGTTCAATCATTAGATAGGCACCATTTGAATTTAGAGGTTTTTCTTGTTGGGTGGTGTAAGTTGTTTTCTACAGTGTGGCCAACTATTGATTGGACGGGCCTACTATCTATCTGTCTGATCATCATGGTTAGCTGGGCACACCTATTGGATGGGTTTCATTTCATGCACCTCCTTGTGGGCCCTACAATGCTTGATTCTACCAATTTAATGCATGCATCGAGACACTTAGTTCAAGAAATCAAAATGTTGTCTATTAAACTCAGCACATACTTCATTGGCTACGGTACGAAAAACCATGCTAATTAATTGTCTTTGGCTAATCTAATCCATTTGTAAGTTAGCCTTCACAGCCATCCGTTATCCAACCGATGATGGAAGGGCTAGGATTCTTTGATAAAAGTTATTCTTTAGAACCATAACCAATCCACGATGGCCCCAACAATTAGAAGGCTCAAATTGTTAATGAGGCCCATTTTTAAGAAATGATCTTGGTCATCAATTTTAAATTGATCAGATGTAGCATGTTAGAAATTATAAGAGTTTCTTGTACACAACGGAGGATAGAAGAAAACGATAACAAAATGATCAGATCTTTCGGGTTCAAGGCTCGACTTGAATAGTCAATTTTTCAAGACAGATTTGCTGCCCTTTTTTTCTGAAAATTCCAGCAAGTGCAAACGAAGGAAATCTGCAAATTGTTTTCAGGATACAATGAACTCTCAATCCGATGTTCAACACGAAAATTTGCACATTTAAGTGTTGAACAGATCTCTAGTTTTAACACCGATATGCCTTAAGACGTTCAGAAAAAACTCAGCAAGAGATTAGATCGATAGTAATTGCACAGAAGATGATATAATCTTGAGGATTAAGCGTTTGTACTTCTGGATTATAGTATCCAGGATTTATATCAATTAAAAGGGTAGGGATTTCTTCATGAAGAAGTGCTAAAGAGCTTCTTCAAGAAATCCATACCCATTCAAAGCAAATAATTGCCTTTTCATGAAAGGACATGACCATTTGTCCAATGACAATTATTTTTGTACTCATTCAGACAGGAGCAGTTATCCAACAGGAAAACCGTATCCACATAAGCGACATATGACATAGGTGCCACATGTACAATCATGTTACAATTACTCTTAATCAACAAAAAAGGTAATAAACATCGAGAGGAAATTTTTGTAAATGGTCCGGGTTCGAAGCGGGTTTAGCCAAAACGGATTTAGAATTCCGCCCATTTACTAAACGGATGTCCTGGGTCCAAATTTTAGACCCAGACCCTTTTATTAAATGGGTAGTGCAGGTCGGGTCCGAGTCAACCCATTAGACCCATTTATAAATGGTCCGGAGTCTGGTGGAGGGAGATCCACCCAGACCCATTTATAAATGGGTCGGGTCTAACGGGTTTGGTTAAGGGAGATCCAAACCCTGAACCAAACCCGTTTAGAAACGGGTCCAACGGGTCTAACAGGTCCAACAGGTTGTTGATGCATGAGAAGTGTAGTTCTGTTTTTAGCCTTAAATAAATAAAATTTTTCCAAAAACCTGAAATTATTTTAAATATCATTCAAATGGAATGTTTGTAAATGTTAAAGTTATAGAAACAAAATTAAAATTTTGAGAAATTAAACAAGATATATCTTAGGATTCAATTCTAGACCAATCCTCCAACTCATTAGAATCGTCATTCACTTCTACTACATGCAACTCCTCCTTCAAATCTATAAATTTTACACGTGACATACAACCAAGTTAATAGAGATTTAGGAAAGACTTTTCCATATTAACTAATGATTATACATCTATTGGCTGGAGTGGATCTCAAATAAACAACATGGTGGGCCAGATAAAAAATCAAGGTGTATCTTATTTTCAAACTAGTTTGTATTTTATTTTGAAGTGGGAACATCGTTAGTTGCTTAATATATAGGGAAGTGGGAACGCCAGTGGAATATATAAGGAAGTGGGAAGGATATGGGTCTGGGCGGGTCCGGGTCTGGGCGGGTCTCATGTAAGGTAGACCAAACCCGCCCATTTAATAACAGGGTTCGGGTCGGGTCGGGTCGGGTTTAAATAAAAGGAATCGGAGGTCCGACTCAGTTTTATTACTCTTCTACCAAAAGTAATGGGGGGGGGCCCACCCGAGACCGTTTGACAAATGGGTCTATCCTTGGACCCGGACCCGTACCATTTAGCAAACGGGTCGGGTTTGGGTCGGGTCTTAATGGGTCGGGTCTGGGTACCCCATCGGGTCCGCTGACCCATTTACAGCCCTAAACATCAGGGTACCATGGCCCAAAAAATATGAACCGAGTGCTAAGTGCGCCTAATAAAGCGCCCAAGCAGCCCTACAGCCCACGCCATGCACGGACGGTTTCGCACCGTCCTCGAGGAGATTTGAACCCTGGTTGCATAAGTAAAAACTCATTCTCTTACTGACTGGCTATACACACTATTTACAGAAAGTTTAAATAATTAATATATTTATTTACTTTCTAAAAATAACTTTTATTTTTGAAATTTATTTTTATTCTAAAAAACACAACATGGCAGACAATGAACAACCAAGATCGGCCAACTGGACGTTCCCAGTTTATAATATAAACTGTCCATTAGGTCCATAGCACATTCAAACGTACACACATACAGTAAATCCTAAAAATTTGTGTGTTGGCTGGCTAGAATCATGAAGCTTATTGAAAAAGCTCCATCATCCCTGGCTTCTAAGGCTCCTACAACCCCTTCCAAGGCTTACAACCTTTTAAGTTAGTCAGCCATCATCAATCAATGTTACGTGACATGACCAACAAAATGTCACACAACAAATGTAATAACTCTCTCCCTGTATTGTGTCTCTAATTTCCTATTATTGTGGGCACTCTGTATTTTCAATATAAGCAGCTTATTTGCACAGCAGCTTTGAATATTTATTCCTTTTTTGTTCATTTGGTAGATTTGTGATTTCTAGAAGCGGGCAATGGGCCTCTTTGACTAGAAGTCAATTAACTTTTGAAGTTTCTTACTCAGTCTTAAATTCAATCCATTAAAGGATAAACTGATGATTGAATAGGGTTTATTTGTTTGGTTTGTGGCGCATAATTCAAGCATGCAATTGGGATCCGGCTCTATGGTTCAGTGATAGTTAGATTCCGTTTCATCACTGCTCTGTTTAAATATTGAGATCATGGAATCAAGTGCCCATGTGGTGTGGGTGTCCACCAGTGTGTGTCCGGGTGGGACCAAAAAAGCATGCAATTGTTATAATAGTGGGATGTGAATTTGTTGGCATATTGTCTTTGGCTAGTTAGTAGAGCTGGTGGAGATAGTGCAGTGTGTGTGAGTCATGGGAGGATCTGATTCCTAGTTTTATTACCATGTGTGTGAGTCATGGGTGGATCCAAGTTTTCAACTGTAGGCATTCAATCGCCACTGTTTTCCCTTCATCCAGGGAGTTGCGACTTTAGGGAATAAACAGTTAGATATATATATATATATATATAGGGAAAAGGTACTATGCTCTCCAACGTAAAGCGGTCGTCCGTGAGGTCGAGCTGGGGTGGGCCCCACCGTGATTCCGTTTGAAGATCCACACCGTCCACCAGATGCACCGTCCCATTTTGGGCCTAGATGGCCCAAAATCGTTCGTCCACCGTGATCAGGTGGGCCATACCATCTGAAAACATAAGTATATAAGCAAAAACATGTAAAATCACTTGGTGGGCCCCACCTGAGATGTGGATACCACATGAAAAGTGGTTTAAAATTGCTTTCAAGTGGGACACACATGATGGACGGTTTTGATCATAAAGAAACCTCTCGAAAGGCCCCCACAAGCAACATTTGGTTTTGAATGTTTGATGGTGCACGGCCCTCTCCACTTACGTACGTGGTGTGGCCCACAAAAGTCACGGATTGAGGTGATTTTCGGTGTGTGGGCCCCACATGTTGGGATGGTGCATCCGACCGAGGGGGTAAATGTTGAACGGCATCACGGTGGGCCCCACACCAACTCGACCTCATGGATGACCGTATGCGCTCGAGCGCATAGTACCTTTTCCCATATATATATATATATATATATATATATATATATATATATATATAAAAGCTAGATTTTCGGGTGGGCTCGACACAAAATAATAGGGCCTCACCTATCATATTGAATAAACAGATAATGGAAAAAAATGCAGAGCAGATAAACAGAACAACAAGACTTGCACTATCCTCCCCGCAGAAAAAAAAATCTCCAAAACCGAAACTCCGCTACCAGCAGGACTTGGACATCCCCATTTCAATATAGATTGTTTGTCCCAAGAGCTGCATGATGCTGCTGCTGCTGCACCACTGAGAGGCAGAATCACCCAAACCGTTATCTACTAAAATAAGTTCTCCTACCTTTTAGCGTTTTGTGTAGTCCCTTACGATAGGTTGGCCGATTGCTTTTTGTGTCGAGCCTGCCCGAATGTGTAGTTTTTTCTGTCCGGAGGGTCAGGATTATTTTGTTAGCCTGCCCTCTGACACAGGAATGAACGTGATGAGGATAACTACTCCGAATCCACGGAGCTTCTCTGGACTCCTCATAGAGACTTCTCGAATCTACAAGGAAAGAAAGAAGAAAATAGAAATAAATTCTAAGAAATTCGAAATTGATTAATTGTGACTAAAAACAAGTTTACAACCCTTTAAATAGGGGTACCAAGCAATGGGAAAGAAATCAGAATCAAACTATAACTAAAACTCCTAGAAATCGTGACTTACTATAAATGGTAAACTTACTATTTATAGACAGTCATGATGTCTATTAGTGCGCAAGGTTTTCGGCCAAAAATAGTAAGTGTCCTATTTGGCTTCACCAAACCGTTCTCTTAATTATTCTAAGCTCTTTTCATGTTGGGCGCAACTCCTAATGCCCGATGGATGAAGAAATACAATCAAACTAAAACTTACTATTTATAGTAAAAACGAAATTAAAATAGGAAAACGACCATCGATCCAGGGGTTTCTCGTAATTCCGGGCATCGCAACCCAGCATAGCGGGGGTTGGTTGGCTAAAGTAGCTTGTTCTACCCTAAAATCATATATTTTACATCAGGTAACTCATTTCGGATTGCGAGATACGCCCCTGGAGTTGATCTGATATTCGTACAGACGCTGCACTGTGTCGACACCGATCTAAGGTCCGATGGTCTGGATCACTTCTGTCGTCGACCGGGCCTTTTCTGATCCATCTTGGCCATCAAACTGTCCGCGACCCCCTCTACATCACCCTCCCTTACCTGTACAGCTTTGATCTGTCTAAATGGATTTCAGGGGGCCCTGTTTCCCCTGTTTTGGTTTTTTTTTTTCTTTAATTTAGTTCTCCTACCTAAAGCCCCCTGAGAATGCAGACTATTAACCAACCACTTTCAAGCATCCGAGTTGAGCACGCTGCCCAAACGCAAATGGGGATGGTGCTTCCCTGTCTGAAGATGTCGAAAAGACTCTTTGCACTCTCCATCTGGGGCTGGAAATCCTATCATATAAGAAGCAACGAAGGAAGCTGCAGAGGGGGCCAGAATTCTCCCTAAAGAGCTTCTGTCGTCCTCTCCTGTTGAGCACAACAACAACCCTTATTCCTTCATCGGACTGGATTGCTGACCACATGCTGCCACTAGCAAAATTAATATTTTGCAGCAAAGATCATAGCCTCAATCTGACGCACCAAAAGCCATAGCTTGCTACACCTTGCAGCAAATATCAGCTTCAACTTGGGTGAATGATGGGTGTTTTGCCATGTCTAATAGAAGTGCAGCTCATCATGTAGGCAATTTTGTCAGGTTTCCTCTTCGTGTGATACGCGCCTGTTGTCACATGAACAGTTGACGAAAGCACACAAGTAATGCTGATCACAAATGACTTGATACTATTTTCACAATAAAAGATTCTTGCTTGCAGTTCATGTCAAGCTTCTTTGAAAACTTTACAAATGGATGTAGTGATTTGTGTGAAGTGAATTTTCTTTTTTCTTTCAAATTCTAAAAAGTTTGGAAAAATATAAAAGACCAAAAAGTGGATTTTGTAGAACTCATTTGAGGAACCTCTACAAGAAATGACATTTATCAAATGAAACAAAATCAAGTAGATTACCTGTCTAAATGTGATGGATCCAAGTTTCTCAACATCAATGAAAGCAAAGTTCACCTTTCGCCTGCTTACTCCATGTGCATTTAGCTCCAGGGCAATGAATTTTGAGGCTATAATCCATTCACCATTAAATCCATGGTCAGGAGTGAATCGGGCTCACATCCTACATTTGCAATGGTGATGTATGCAGGACTCCATTCCATCACCCACCCAAATTGTGGACCGTATGCTTGTAATGCTCAATCTGAGGTCTGTACTGCATGGTGAGAGAGAGAGAGAGAGAGAGAGAGAGAGAGAGAGAGAGAGAGGTGGAGGCGGATATGGCTAGTGGTAGGGATTGAGGGAGAGAGAGGGTTGCATAGGGGTGTGACTGGTGGTAGGGATTGAGGGATAGAGAGGGCTGCACAGGGATGTAGCTGCTGGTAGGAATCCAGGGAGAGAGAAAGAGAGAGAAGGGGTTGCATGACTAGGGCTTCAAACTATCTATATGGCCGCGAACATGCTCGGCCTCAATAAAACTGGTATCACCGCTAGGGCTTCAAACTATCTATATGGCCGTGTACATGCTCGGCCTCAATGAAATCGGTATCACTGGTTTCATTCTTTCAAGATGCGGTAAGTGCATCAACAGTTGGAAGCATAACGTCTCCATCCAACGGCCAACATGTTGACAGCGCTCGACCTTATGGAATGCTACGGTAAGGTCGAGCGTCTAGTACCTTTTCCCTTTATATATATTGTTATGGGAAAATACAAAGTGCTCCGAGACCTGAAGAGTCCTCCGAGTAGCGAGGTATTGAGAGACATTCGACTAGCGTGATCGAGAGATGTCTCGGAGTGGTGAGGCTTGGAGTGTCTTCTGAACATCGAGGCATGATGTAGACGTCTAAGAAACGAGAGTTAATGAGGTTTTGCTCAGTTTAATATCAACTTTGAGGTACGATGCCATCATCGTCTCGGACTTAATCGAAAGAGTGGAGCAACTGATACGGTGTCCCATTATCACACAATCAATGGGATAACTGCATAACCGCCAATATCTACATATGCGTCGGTCGTGGTTAGTGGCTAAGATCGCACCGAGTATTGCGGACACATCTATCCCAGTTGAAAGGTATAAATAGTTGTCAAATGTAAGGGAACATGTACGCAAAATCTTTTAGCCAAAACCCTTCTACACTGCTTAGACCCAGATTCTTAGCCTGACTTTCACATCAGAGGGTCTCCTACTCTAGCCAGGGTCTCCTTTGTCCTTCCTTTATATAGGTATCAAGAGGTCGGAGCCCGTGCTCGAAGCTTGGTGTGGGTGAACCAGATTTCTGTATCAACATTTTGGCGTCGTCTACGGGAAATTGGACAAAAAGTCTTTTGTAACTCCACCATAAATGGCTAAGGGAAAAAGGAGAGCACTTGAGGCGTAGCCAGCGGATCCCGAACCCACTGGACAACAACACTCATCTTCAGTACTCCATGCTGAGTCAGCCCCATCTGGACCGTCTCAACGAACTTGGAGCTGAGGTGGTAAGTATTGAGTGTTACAGAATCAGGTACAAACATTGGTTGAAGAGATCAATCAACTGAAGAAGCAATAGGCCACAAGTCATCATCCACCTCCAGATAAAAAAGAGGTCGCTTTGGTCCCTGCAAATCGACTCATCCTCATAAGATCGCAAGCGGGAGCATCTCGGAGCATGTCGGCTGGAGCCCCGACTTATGTATGAGATGCAATGGCCTGAGTCCCGACAAACGTATCTGAGACTTTAGCCCTAGCCCCAATAGACCTCCACCATGAATTAGAAAGGCAGAGAAGGGAGAGAACACCCGAGGTCAATGCTCCCCGAGTGGTGGTTGCAGAGAATAGAGATCCGTGGGAGACTCGACTTGAAGAGCTTCGAGATCAGATTAGGAATATGCAGTAGACGCGAGCTCCAACTGCAGTAGAAGCGATGATGGAGGAGACCAAGCCTTCTTTTATTAATGCAATTATGGAGGACACAATGCCTCCGAGGTTCAGGATGCCCCCCATCATCCAATACTCAGGGTTCGGAGATCCGACGGAACACATAGAGTCATATCGTTCTTGGATGCAAATTCAGTCGGCATCAGAAGTAATGATGTGAAGGGCTTTCTCCATTACCCTCTTAGGGGCTGTGAGGAACTAGTACTGTCAACTCAAGTCGAGGACGATTAGTACGTTTGCCGAACTTAGTAGGGTCTTCCTGATGCAGTTCATCTTCGGGAAGAGGAGTCGGAAGCTGTCAACTCATCTGCTTACCCTCAAATAAAGAAGCGAAGAGTTGTTGAAAGATTACATCTCTCGGTTCAATAAGGAGGCATTGCAAATGGATGACTATTCCGACAAAATGACGCTAGTAGCAATGATCGGCAGGCTCAAAGATGGGAGATTCCTTTTCTTGATAGGGAAGAATCCCCCAACTACCCTGAGCGAACTCATGAGGCGAGCTCAAAAGTATACGAATGCTGAGGAATTCTTTAGCTCGCAGAAGAATGCCCAAAGCTCGGAACCTTCTTCTAAGGACAATAAGCGTAAGAATGCTCCACCATAGCCCTGTGCGAGTAAGAAGAGAGCAGATGAGGGTTCGTTCCACAATCGGAGGCCGAGCAGAAATCCCGAGAGTCGATGTAGCTCTTATACCCCTCTTAACACATCTCCAGAACAAATTCTGTTGGAGATTCAAGACATGAACTTGTTGAACTGGCCAAGTTGCATGAAGGCAGATGTAGGTCAGCGAGACAAGCGTAAGTATTGTCGCTTTCATCGCGACCACGGGCATAATACCAGCGACTATGTCGACCTTAAGGAAGAGATCAAGACCCTTATCTGTAAGGGTCATTTGCGTCGCTACGTGAAAGAAGAAAAGCAGGTTCGGAAGGACGAGCCACCAAGTCGAGCCGTAGATGAAGGCATGAAGATCCGAACAATCTATGATGGACCGTCCGAGGGCGGTGACTCAAACCAAGATCGTAAAGCTCATTCTCGGAGCACCGACCCCGAACATTATATTCACTTGGCCAGCAGGCCGAGAAAGGAATTTCGAGTGAATCCATGCAGCTTTACGTTCACAGAGGATGATGCCCGTGGGATTCAGCATCCCCACGACGACGCTCTTGTAGTCTCGATGACGATAGCCAATCACAAGGTATATCGCATCTTGATTGACACATGAAGCTTAGCAGACGTACTATACTCCAAGGCCTTCGATAAAATGGGGATTGATAGATCGCGTCTCCGACCTGTAAAGACCCCATTGCACGGCTTCGCAGGTGATATGGTAATCTTGGAAGGTGCAATTTCCCTCCCGGTCACAACGGGAGAGGGGCAAAGTCAGGTCACCCTGCTAGTAGACTTCTTGGTGGTGGATGTGTCGTCAACTCATAACGTCATCATCGGGCGACCGTCTCTCAACGCTATGAGAGCAGTAGTCTCCACGTACCATTTAATAATGAAATTCCCTATGGTTGGAGAGGTGGGTTATGTCAAAGGTGACCAATGAGAAGCTCAGAGGTGCTATTCGATAGCAGTCAGGAAAGGCTCGGTAAAGCAGGCCCTCACGATTGTTGCACTCAAATCCATGGATGATGTCTCAATCGAGATTCCCTCTGTGGGGGATCTCATAACCATAAGTGTGGTCGACCCCAGGGAAGACACCTCAATAGAGAGTTCTCTTATGGAGGACCTATTAACCCTCCTGCTTGATGACACCGATTTGACCAACACAGTTTAGCTCGGATCGTCGTTGAATTCCGAGCAGCGAGATCAGATAATGAGTTTTCTGTGACAACATAAGGATGTCTTTGCATGGTCCCATCAGGACATGCCAGGCATCGACGTTGAAGTTATAGTATACAGATTGAACGTGGATCTAAAGTACAAGTCAGTCAAGCAGAAGAGAAGAACTTTCGAGCTAGAAAGATATGCAGCGATTGCCTAGGAGGTTACTAAGCTCCTCGATGTCAATTTCATAGAAGAGGTCAACTACCTCGACTGGATTGCTAACGTTGTGCTCGTCAAAAAAGCCAAAAGTGGCGAGTCTGTGTAGATTACTCTGACCTCAACAAGGCTTGTCCCAAGGACAGTTTCCCTTTTCCAAGGATCGACCAACTGGTTGATAGTACAGCCGGGCACGAGTGTCTAACATTCATGGATGCGTATTCTAGTTATAATCAGATTGCAATGCACCCCTCGGACAAGCAGAAGACGATGTTCATCACCAACAAAGGGATTTACTGTTACCGAGTGATACCATTCGGGTTGAAGAATGCAGTGGCAACCTACCAACAATTGGTTAACAAAATGTTCGCTCCGCAGATTGGTAAGACCATAGAGGTCTACGTCGATGGCATGTTGGTGAAGAGTGTCAAGTTAGTCGACCACATCTCAGACTTGATTGAGGCCTTTTCTATTCTCTGAAAGTATCAAATGAGGCTGAACCCGACCAAGTGTGCGTTCAGTGTGGGTTCGGGTAAGTTCCTCAGTTTCTAGGTTAGTTAGAGGGGAATCAAAGCTAACCCAGAGAAGATAAGGGCTCTCCTGGACATGAGCTCACCTCGGAATCTGAAGGAGATAAAGTGTCTCACAGGGAGAGTGGCCATGCTCAATCGCTTCATCTCCCAGGCCACGGACATATGTCTCCCCTTCTTTCAGCAGTTAAAGGGCAGTAAGAAGGTAGAATGAACTTTAGAGTGCGAACGAGCCTTCCAGCAACTGAATCAGTATCTAGGATCGCCCCCATTGCTGTCCAAACCAGAGAAAGGAGAACGACTGTTCCTCTATCTAGCCGTATCTCCCTCGGCTATAAGCTCGACACTCATCAGAGAGTCTGGAGGAAAGAAGTACCCAGTGTATTATGTTAGTAAGGCATTGATTCCGGCCAAAATAAGCTATCCAGACATGGAAAAGCTCGCCCTAGCTTTGATAGTCTCAGCCCGACGATTGCGTCTATACTTCCAGGCTCACTCCATAACCGTCTTCACAGACCAACCTCTTCGGCAAGTACTATAGAAACCAGACATGTCGGGATGGTTGATCAAATGGTCAATTGAGCTCGGTGAATTCGATATCGAATATCGCCCGAGAATAGTTATCAAGGGTCAAGCCGTGGCCGACTTCAAAACGGAGTTCACCGCTAAGAATAGTGAAGCAGATCTGCCAAGCTCTGGTGTGCTTGTAAGATCAACAGAAAATTTTATCACAGCTCCTACTCCCTAGTGTGTGAAGGAGGTTGAGGTTGAAGACAAATAGGTGTTGTTCATGGATGGTTCAATAAATTCGAAGCGAGGAGGAGCTGGGATCATTCTGATTGCACCCGATGCGACGACATCTAATATGTCATACGACTCAGATTCCGAGCCTCTAACAATGAAGCTGAGTACGAGGCCTTGTTAGCTGGGTTCAGGTTAGCGGCTACTCTGGGAGTCCGAGTTCTGAATGTTAAATGCGACTCGCAGCTCATCGTGAATCATATATCTTCAGAATACGAGGCAAAGGAAGTTAGGATGATAACTTACCTGAATGAAGTTCGGAGGATGATGGGAAAATTTCAGGAGTGCAACATTAGTCAAATTCCAAGGGCAGAGAACTCTTGGGCCAATGCACTTACAAAGTTTGCCTTAGCAACAAAAGGGAGGATCCCGAGGTTTTTCCCAGTAGAATTCCTGGATGAATTGAGTATTGATGGTCACGAGGTCATCCAACCCATACAAATGATTCTAAGTTGGACGGATCTGATAGTTGAATTTCTCAGAGACGAAAAGATCCCCAAAGATAAGGCCGAGGCCCGACGCTTGAGAGTTAGATCGGCTCGGTACACTATCATTAGAGATACCTTATACAAGAAGAGGTTTTCTCAGCCATATTTGAGGTGTTTGCAACCGGATGAAGCCAAGTATGTGATCAGAGAGATCCACGAAGGTATATGCGAGAATCATTCTGGGAGTCAAGCCCTGGCTCAGAAAATCATCCGTCAAAGATACTTCTGGTCAACTATCTAAGCTAACTCTAAAGACTTCACTTGGAGGTGCGATAGATGTCAAAGGTTTGCAGCCATCCCCATGCAGCTAGTAGAAGAATTGACCCCCTATGAGTGGGCCTTGGCCATTTGCCCAGTGGGGGATCGATATCATCAGTCCTCTACCACAGGGCAAAGGACAGATAAAATATGCAATTGTGGCAGTGGATTGTTTTACAAAGTGGGCCGAGGCTGAGCCGGTGGCCAAGATCACCGAGCAGAAGGTGACAGACTTCATTTAGAAGAACATCATCTGCCGATTTGGTATTCCGCATACCATTGTCTCGGACAATGGGAAGCAGTTTGATAATGACAGGTTCGGGGGCATGTGTAAAGGGCTTGGCATTAGAAATGCCTACTCGTCACCGTGACATCCTCAGTCGAATGGATAGGTAGAGGCGGTGAACAAAATAATAAAGGGTTATTTCAAGACTAAACTGGAAAAAGCTAAGGGCGCATGGGCTAATGAGCTATCGTTCGTGTTATGGGCATACAAAATGACAGCTCGAACTGCTACAGGGGAGACGCCATTCTCTCTCTCATATGGAGTAGAGGCAGTCGTCCAGGTCGAGATAAGGCTTCTCACTACTCAAGTGCAATCATATCACGAGGGACAAAATATAGATCAAATGACAAAGAGCCTTGACCTAGTTGAAGAACTGAGAGAAGTCGCCAGATTACGGATCGCAGCTCGACATCAATAAGTCACCCGTTTCTACAACTTCAGGACTAAGGCAAGACGTTTCCGACCAGGAGATCTCGTCTTACTTCGTGTGTTCCAAAACACATTAGAGCCCGGAGTAAGATCCTTAGGGCCCAACTAAGAAGGTCCCTACTGAGTTGTCAGCTCGGTGAAGCCTGGTTCTTATCAGCTCAAGACTCTGGAAGGACGTCCTCTACCGCATCCATGGAATATTGAGCATCTGAAAATCTACTACTCCTAAAGGGAGCAATGTAAGAGTCGGCATGTTTCATCAAAAGTCTACTGTTTTAATAAAAGTAATGTTATACAAAAATTTGTTCACCTCTACACAATTTAGAGGGACCCACACGAAGAAATAGGTCCTACGGGAAGGTCGACCGCCAGATTGGATGGCCGACCCATTTCCCAAATATGTTATGAGGAACCGTCTCTCATGTATAGAGATGGAGCTCTTTGGCGAGCAGACTCTTATAGAGGAGGACAGCTTGTCTCTAGACAAACATTCGATAGATTAACAGTCATTATCATTCAACTATTGACATATGAAAGAGCCTCAACGATACGCCTTCCCGACAACAAAGTCATAATTACAGCTATACGCATTAAACGAGCTGACGGTTCATAGCTCGAGGGGTTGTGTACAATTTTCCCCATGTATTTACTCTCTGAGTCCGTGTCCGAACTCGGAGAGTAGGGGGCTTCTGTTATGGGAAAATTTGAAGTGCTTTGAGACCTGAAGAGACTTTCGAGTAGCGAGGTATTGAGAGACATTCGAGTAGCGTGATCGAGAGATGTCTCTGAGTGGTGAGGCTTGGAGTGTCTTCCGAGCATCGAGGCATGAGGTGGACGTCTGAGAAACGAGACTTAATGAGGTCTTGCTCAGTTTAATATCAACTTTGAGGTATGATGCCATCATCATCTCGAACTTAATCGGAAGAGTGGAGCGACTGATACGGTGTCCCATTATCACACGATCAACGAGATAAGTGCATAACCGTCAATATCTACATATTCGTCGGTCGTGGTTAGTGGCTAAGATCGCGTTGAGTATTGTGGACACGTCTATCCTAGTTGAAAGGTGTAAATAGTTGTCAAATGCAAGGGAACAGGTATGTAAAATCTCTCACCTAAAATCCTACTATATTACAGACCCAAATTCCTAGCCTGACTTTGGCATCGGAGGGTCCCCTACTCTAGCCAAGGTCTCCTTTGTACCCTTCCTTTATGTAGGTATCAAGAGGTCGGAGCCCGAGCTCGGAACTCAATGTGGGTGAACCAGATTTTTGCATCAACATATATATATATATACACACACACACACACACACACACTCTCTCTCTCTCTCTCTCTCTCTCTCTCTCTCTCTCTCTAACAGAAGCTGAGTCCCTTGAGGAAGAGCTAAATGAGGGCAGGGATCGGTGAGATTGCTCCTTTGTCATCAGCACCCACATGCCTAAGCCTGTTATCACCACTAAATGATTATTATTATTATTATTATTATTATTATTATTATTATTATTATTATTATTATTATTATTATTATTATTTCTGATACATTTGGATCCTCGGTTAAAATGGATTGGAATTACATAGGCATGGACAAGAACACCCGACATTGCCATGATAAAAGGACCTCATTTCTCTGTGGCAGGCTTGGAATACAATATATATCCAAATTGAACAGAGCCCCATATTTCCAAATGAACCATTAAGAATTGAAGGTGAAGTTAATTGTGAGTTTAAGTGTTTGCTGATCGGAATAAATACAGTTTGGTCATCAATAGCACTATTAGCGATTCTTACATGACTAATGAAAACATAGTTCACTCGATGAGTTAACTAAATGAATACCTATTCATTATTGGGTCTTCACAAGATTATTATTGAAAACTCGGCCATAGAGGCACAACCTCATCTATAGAAGAGATTAGGTGCTATATGATGCATATTATTATTATTTGGGTATTTTACATTTTTTGGATCCTCGGTTAAAATGGATTGGAATTACATAGGCATGGACAAGAACATGGAATAATAATGTAATGATAAAAGGACCTCATTTTTTACATGGAAAACCCTTGGAATACAATATATATCAACAAATATAAACAGAATGTTACATCGATCACCCCATATTTCCAAATGAAAGAGTAGATAAACATACTTAAAAATTGAAGGTGAAGTTAATATGATAGAGCATTTAAGTCTTTTTCTCTCTCTGATCGGAATAAATACAGGTCCACACATTATTGGTTTCGTTCCAATGGCATTTTCTATTAGTGATTCTTATAGGTGACTATTGATGAAAACATAGTTCTAAAACTCGATGAGTTAACTCAAAACTCTTTTATGAATACCTAGTTTCACTCAGTCTCTGATGGTCTTCACAAGAGCGGTAAAAATTTTTTCGATGATATCGAAACCTATTCGATTTCATCGATCCCAACAATGAGGAGAAAATTCCCATCAAATCTCCCCCTTTTCAACTTAAGAGGAATCCACCTTCTTCAAGAGGCGGTTTCCTCATCTATAGAAGAGATTAGGTGTCATCATGTCCGACCCATTATCGTCCATGTGACCATAATTGTTTATTATTTGGGTATTTTAATACTTTTTATAGATTCTTGCTCAAGTTTTAAAGTATTGCAATAGACCACGGCCTGCTACTACTTCAAGCTAAACCTGTAGGATCTAGCCTCTTTACATGCCTCTATGAAAACCGCCTCTATCGTTATGGAATAATAATGTCCCGCAAACGTGAACATGAACCCCGATGTAGACTTTCTGAGTCTATGTCACTGTCAATCTGCATCTGTGTAGCCCTCTAACAGGTCATCATCGATGCTCAACTCGATAGCCTCTAGATACCGGCAATCCATTTCAAGCCCAATGTTCTTTACCAGGATTGGAAAGATCTTGGTTGAACCATATATGTCCGGGTGTGTAAAAATCGCTGTAGGTATCTATCTCGCATCTCTTATCGTCTTTGATATCGTTGCTCAATCTGAAGTGTCCATCCAGTGGAGTACTGACCGGCTTCATTACATTCATATTGAATCACTCTAGGACTTTCTTAATATACCACTCTTGTGATAGCCAAAGCTTTCTACTGCTTCTGTCACGGGTTATCTCCATTCTTAGGAGGAGAAAATCTTTCATCACAAAACTTGTCCAACTCATGTTTCCTTTGTCGATCTTCTTGATGTCTTTTCTCACTGATGAGCATGTCATTAACGTATAACGGTTTCTAAAACCTCGAGAACTTGCGTGTGAAGCAATGGTTCGACTTGGTCATACCCATGCTTCAACATAAACGAGTCAAACTTCTTGTACCATTGCCGTGGAGCTTGTTTTAGCCCATATGTTGAGGGTCAAATATTGCATATCAGACCATATTTACTACTTGGATTTACGAACATAATATTGTTTAAAGGCCGACTTAATCATGTTTATGCTGCAGGTTGAAATTAAGAGCTTTGATTGTAAAAGAGCACTTAAAGCAGTAATCTCACGAGGGACGGACTGAGGACCAATCTCTGAATGTGCTTCGACTTAGGGGAGTTTTGACTTAGATTCTACATGCTCAAGTGTATAGACATTTTGATCCGATCGACACGAGACTTCGCACATGGGATGTGGGCCATAAATTAACCATACATATTAAATTTCAGCCATTGGAGATCTCGAGAAATGGGCCAATGGGACGATCAGCCGCTTAATTCATTAAGTGGGGCCCACCCGATCTCCGGATATGCTCAATATTGGTCTCAACGTGTTAAATGGGATGAGGAAAGGAATGGATCTTTCCTACACACATCATGATCGGAGCATGACCATTTACAGTGCACTCGATGTGGATCTAGACGACGGCCGGCAGACCCACCGACCGTCTCCCAAAAGGAAATAGTGTCCGCAAAACGGGGACTTTCGGTCTGTTATGGGCCCCACCCATTGTTCATATATCCAATCAGGGACCGTCCATTCGTTTGATGAGTGCTATGCAAAAGATGGGTCTTCAACCCTATGGCTGCATACAGAGGAAAATAACATCTGAAAGAGCTACTTGAATGGTAGAACCGTGCCACAAGATAAAGCAGGTGGGCCGCGCGATCAACGCTCCAAAAGTGGCCAACCCCGAACGGTGAACAATGAACCCGTGGATTTTGCAAATAAACTACCGTGGGTCCCACCACTATCACAAGGAGTCTATGTGGGCCACCATCATCACACATAGTCATGATCTAAGCCACTCATTGTAATCGGAAGCAAACCTCAACACGATCTGTTTTCTATCACCATAAACATGCGGGGAGTAGACGCTTGGAATGGATGGTGCCAAGCAAAACAACGTGAGTATCTCGGTATCCATTTCACCGTTCCCCGATGTTCTTTGACCGCCAGTTTTTGTGGGAAATGGAAAGACGGATGGATTTCACAGAAGACATCAAATAAGGGTCCACCATTGTCACACCGCATTAGAGCTACGCAAGCTCTATGTGACATGGTGGGTGAGTACACACCATCGAAGCCCACGCTTCCTATACAAGCCTAGATGAATAAACTTCAGAAAGTAATAAAGATTGGTTTTCTAAACGTCTAAAAGAAATGCAAGAAAAAGCTCACGGCCACATCAAATACAAGCCCTAACACATCATTTCTAACTAGTTTTTTGTTATTCATCTAATGGACGGCTTGGATTCTTTGCTCAATCGTGAATGGGACCCACCAAGCAAAAAGTGTACTCTGCTTGCGCTTCAAGTGCGGAGAAAAATCTCCAAGTGACTCCATCACGGACTCTCCAAAGATCCGCGCATCTCTTCACATCTCATCCGACCTCCATCAGCAGTTATAAAAGAAAGTGTTCAGAGAGAGAGGAGGGAGGCAGCATCTGAGAACGGCTGGAAGGAGCTTTTGCTTGGACGTGGGGCAGTGAACGTGAGAGAGAGAGTTGAGGTCTTTTGTTTGTTTTGTTTTCTTTTACTATTTTTTTTTGGAGTGTTTTAGCCTAATCATGGCGGGCTAAACCCCTAGGGCCAAGAGGTGAAGCTTGTAGCATGATGGGAGATTCTATGCCTTCACTTTAAAATTAGTGAACCGAATTAGACGATTTGATTTTGATTTAATTTTATTTCGGGAATGTTTTTAGTCTTTAATGGTCTGTTGTGGACCGAAATTACAAATGTCCGCGATAGCTTTGAGCATGTTCTTCTCCCTTTTATGTTTATGACGTCGGAAGCCCCGTTGTTCACCATCGTCTCTCCCGGGCATGGTCGGATGTACCCTTCCTAACCTTCATGGCATGTTGATTGTTGGTAATGTTTCATCAATGTTGTTTGCTTTGTCTCCTGGACATGGTTTGGTGATAGAATCCAAGAATTCTTATACCTTTCATCTCTTGAAAATTATATCAATGTCAGTTCAATTAATTTCCACATAAGATCTCCCTAATCTCTACAAGTGGATCCTCTGAATCCCTAGTGTCTTTCCTTTGAATTTCTCCTAAGCTTTAGACAATAATCTCACAATTATTCCCTTATATTCATCTGATTTAGATTTCATCTCATTCTAGTTCTAGTTCTAGTTGGTTTCAGATCACGTACAGGTTTCAGTCCCTGTGGATTCGACCTCGGTCTTACCGAGTTTATTACTACATCACAACCCTATATTTGGGGAGTGAACACCATACAAGCTCTTCCTCAGCCTACACACCATATACTCTTTGCCCTTAACTTCAAACCCCTCTACTTGGTGCATGTAGATCTCTTCTTCCGGGTGACCATGGAGAAAGGCAGTTTTAACATCTAACTGCTCTATCTCCAAATTCATGCTAGCCGCCAACCCAAGCAACACCTGTACGGATGTCATCTTCACCACTGGTAAGAATATCTCCTTGAAGTCTATGCCTTTCCTCTGACTAAAACCTTTCACCACAAGTCTGGCCTTGAACCTCGTCTATGAATTCTTCTGCTCGATCTTCTTTCTGAACACCCACTTGTTGCTCAAAGCTTTCTTGCCTTTAGGCAATTTCACCATATCATAGGGGTGGTTCTTATGCAAGGATTCTATCTCCTCTTGCATAGCTTTCAACCACTCCCCCAAATGCTCGTCGACTAGGGCCTCAAAATAATCTTCTGGCTCTCCCCCATCAGTTAGCATAATGTACTCATGTGACGAGTATCTTTTGGACGGCTGTCTGTCCCTAAATGACCTCCTCACCTATGGCTCAACAGGTGGATCAAGTGGGGGCTGCTCCCTTGGTCCATCTTATGAAAGAACTCCCTCATCCTCTGCACCTTGCTGTACTCCCCCGGCATCAGGCACCACGGGAGGAGTAATCGGATCCATGTTCTCTAGCTCACCTGAACTAGGCTGGTTCTTCTCTGGCTTACCAATGTCTTCTACACACTGATCTTCAAAGAAAACTATGTCTCTGCTCCTGACGAGCTTCCTCTCGGTCGGATCCCACAATCTGTAACCGAATTTTTCGTCACCGTACCCTAAGAACACACACTGCCTGATCTTCATATAGAGCTTAGACCTATCGTCTTTTGGTACGTGAACGGATGCCTTGTATTCAAACACCCTGAAATGACTGTACGATGGATCATGTCCAGTCCACACCTTCTCAGGCACTTCTCCATTTAACGGGGCTGATGGAGACCTGTTTATCAAATACACCGCCGTGTGCATTGCTTTTCCCCAGAACGTCTTGGGCAACTTCGCATGGGATAACATGCATCTGATTCTCTCAACAATTATGCGATTCATTCACTCAGCTACACTATTATGCTGGGGGGTCTTGGGAACCGTCTGTTCATGCCGTATACCCAGGGACTTGTAGTACTCATAAAAGTCACCAATATATTCACCACCATTGTCAGTGCGGATGCACTTCAATGATCTACCTATCTCTCTCTCGACCATAGAATGAAACAATTTAAACACACCAAATACCTCGTCCTTGGATCTCAAAGCATAAACCCAAACCCTCCTAGATGCATCATCTATAAAAGTAACAAAATACAATGCCCCACCAAAGGTTTTTGTCCTCATAGGATCACAAACATCAGAATAAACCAAATCTAATGCATGCACTTTATTAACATGAGAAGCATTTTTTACGAATGAAACTCTATGTTGTTTCCCTAATAAACAATCAAGACCGGTATTGAGAGGTGTACTTGTCACGTCTGGAAGGAGCCGCTTCCTCGCTAGTAGCTGAAATCCTTTTTTACTCATGTGGCCTAGACGCCTGTGCCAGATGTCAATAGCTGAATCTTCCACTGCATTCAACCCACCCTTGCACATACTGACACTTGTTTTGTAAAAGGTGCAACACTTCTTTCCTCTGGCCACAATCAATGAACCCTTGATGAGCTTCCAGTGCCCACCAGCAAACCGGCTTTCATAGTCATCATCATCCAACCTTCCCATCGACATCAAGTTAAGGCAAAGGTCTGGGATATGCCTCACATCCATGAGAACCAATGTGCAGCCCACATCGGTCTTCACACAAATATCACTGACTCCCACGATTTTTGTTATGCCAGGATTTCCCATCTTCACAGTCCCATAGTCACCTAACTTGTAGCTTGTGAAGAAGTCCCTGTGTGGAGTCGCATGAAAAGAAGCTCCTGAGTCTATCACCCAGTCGGTGTCCTGACTCGTAACCGTGAGACATACATCATGATCTGCAGAAAGAATAACTACAACGTTGCCATCTGAAGCGACCACAGTGGAATCTGATTCATCTTCCTTCTCTTTTCCTTTCTTGTCGTTCTTCTTACCACGACATTCATGCGTGTAGTGGCCCTTCTTGCCACAATTCCAGCAATCAACATCCTTTCTGTTACTTGACTTGCCTCTTGATTTATCTCGGGCCTTCCTGTCATTCCTGTTCTTTCCTCTCCCTCGTTCATGTGTCACAAGGGCCTCTTGCTGAGTAGACAGCTGAGACTTCCTCCTTGTCTCCTCATTGAAGAGACAACTGGTTACCTGTTCCATGGATATCTTTTCGCCTGGTGCGAAATTACTTAGAGACACCACCATTGTCTCCCAACTGTCAGGCAATGAACTAAGCAGTAGTAAAGCCTGCAATTCATCATCCAGAACCATCTTCATAGAGGAGAGTTGGTTCACTATATTACTGACCTCATTCATGTGCTCGGCCACAGAACCACCATCTTTGAACTTGAGATTCACAAGTCGCCTTATTAGAAAAATCTTATTATCTACTTTGTCTTCCTCTCATACACCCTTGTAATTTCAAACCATAGGCTAATGGTGAGATTTTCAGTAGACACATGGTGGAACACAGAATCATCCAACCATTGTCTAATAAACCCCACCACCTTTCGATCCTTCTTCTTCTAATCATCATCAGTCATATCCTTGGATTTTGCTGATATACCTAAAATTGGAGAATATAGGTCCTTGCAATAAAGCAAGTCCTCCATCTTAGCCTTCCATATGGTCCAGTTAGAACCATTGAGGCTGATCATCCTTGATGAGCCACCTTCCATAATTCAAAACCAATCCTACCCGTTCAATGAACTTAGCTTTGATACCACTTTGTTGGGGGCCTTGCACAAAACCTTAGGATCTAGCCTCCCGAAACAAACTAAAATTATGGAATAATAATGCAATGAACTAAATCAAAACATAAACCACACCACACTAGGGATTTTATGTGGTTTTTACCTGTTTGAGGGTTTTCCATATAAAATCCCTGGTGTGGTGTAGTTTATGTTTTGATTTAGTTCATTGCATTATTATTCCATAATTCTGGTTTGTTTCGGGAGGCTAGATCCTAAGGTTTTGTGCAAGGCCCCAACATTAAGTGCATTAAATAATAAAAGTAGCATAATGATTCTTGGTTGGTCAATCAGTCCATCTTTGTACGAGAGAGTATAGCCATTACGAATAAGGAGACATGCATTCAAACACTCATAGATGTGAAATCAAGCACTTGTGGGATGTGGTCCACAGGGGTATCTGAAATGATAGCTCCCAATTACAGTAACTGACACAGGGATGAATGTGATGAGGATAAATACTCCGAATCCACGGAGCTTCTCTGGACTCCTCACAGAGACTTCTCGAATCCACGAGGAAAGAAAGCAGAAAATAGAAATAAATTCTAATAAATTTGAAACTGATTAATTGATGATTAAAAATGAGTTCACAACCCTTTAAATAGGGGTACCAAGCAATGGGAAAGAAATTAGAATCAAACTACAACTAATACTCCTAGAATCCGCGACTTACTATAAATAGTAAACTTACTATTCATAGACGGTCGTGATGTCTACTAGTGCGCAAGGTTTTCAGCCAAAAATAGTAAGTGTCCTATTTGGCTTCACCAAACCGTTCTCCTAATTATTCTAAGCTCTTTTCATGTTGGGCGCAACTCCTAAAGCCCGACGAATGAAGAGTTATAATCAAACTAAAACTTACTATTTATAGTAAAAACGAAATTAAAGCAAGGAAACGACCGTCAATCCAGGGGTTTTTCGTAATTCTGAGTGTCGCAACCCTGCATAGCAGGGTTGGTTGGCTAAAGTAGCTCGTTCTACCCCACAATCATATATTTTACGTCGGCTAACTCATTCCAGATTGCGAGATACGCCCGATCTAATTAGGTCCGACGGTCCGGATCACTTCTGTTGTCAACCGGGCCTTTTCTGATCCATCTTGGCCATGAAACTGTCCGCGACCCGCTCTACATCAGTAACTCTTAACGCGATATGCATTAAAAGAAATATACTTCAGTGGTCTTAGAACACTATAAGTTATACGTCTCCTAGTTGCATTCAGCCACTTCAACAGTATCATCCACCGATATAGACTGTTCATTAGGTCTATCACATATTTATTTCGGGTACCATAAAAACATCACACTGACCTATAACAAATTAACCATTTGGTAAATAGTCCTTAAAAATGGACGGTCAAGATCATTTTTAAAAAATGTGCAATTAACAATTTGATTCATTTAATTTATAGGGACCATCATCATGGATTGCCTATGATACTAAAGAACCATTTATTGTCAAGCAATCCTAACCATCCCATCCATGGTTTCAAAAAAAGGTGGCTATAAAAAATAGGGCACAATTAAGGATGGATTAAATTATTATTTTTTTTAATAAAAAATCCATGGTAGGGCCCACCCACTAAATGGACAATGGAGATTTGAAGATCCCACCTTGCATTACATGAGACCGTGACTATTTGCCAATCAGGCTCTGTTGAATAGGTCCTCATCACGTAAATTGAAATAGTCTTGCTCTAGAGGCAGGTCCGACGGAACTGGAGCATCCAAGGACCACAGATATACAAAAATAAAATAAAAATACAATCCAGCCCAAAAATAACAAACGTACAACCTACAAATACCCATTTCTCCATTCGATCTCTCCTCACCAGCAAGAAGAGGTGAGACAGAAAAGAGAGGAAGAAAGAAAGTATTTTCTCCATTCGATCTCTCCTCACCAGCAAGAAGAGGTGAGACAGAAAAGAGAGAAAGAAGAAAGGAAAGAGATATGGCTGTTGCTATAAAAGCAGTTGTGGTGCTGATGTTGGCCTTTGCCCTTCTTGCAACGCCTCAAGCTGAGGGAGGCTGGGAATTAGCAGATTGCTATAATGGCTGTGTTGACCAATGCGTCAGGGAAGGAGGGAATGCCTATATGTGTAAATTCTTTAGTTGCACTACCGGCTGCGCTCTTATGCTAAAACACCGTAATCCCTCTCTTCTTTCATTATTGTCATGGTTGAGTCCCATGATCCAGTGATCCAGGCCTTCCATCCATCTGATGCTCCTTATATTGGATGGGGATGCCTCTTACTAACAAAAATAAATAAATAAAAATAAAAATTTCCCATACCGAAAGATCCTT
The DNA here is from genome assembly GCA_030180095.1 of Magnolia changhungtana. Classification (NCBI taxonomy): domain Eukaryota; kingdom Viridiplantae; phylum Streptophyta; class Magnoliopsida; order Magnoliales; family Magnoliaceae; genus Magnolia; species Magnolia changhungtana. The sequence goes on from JASAUF010000493.1 coordinate 1,158,436, forward strand.
ATTTTTAACTAATGATGGTGCGTGGGAGTCATCTGTTGGTTTATATAAGGGAATTTACAGCCAAATACAGCAGGTGGATCCCTGGATGTGGGGCCCACCGTGATATATGTGCGGATCCAATTCTCAGGTGGACCACACCACAGAAAACAGTGGTTACTCAATACTCACCATTAAAATTTTCTTCGGGCGGTGTAATGTTTATTTGCCATCCAACCCATTGATAATGTCAGCAAGACCTGGATGAAGGGATTACTGAATACTCACCATTAAAATTATCTTGGTCATCAATTTTAAATTGATGGGATGTAATTTCTTCACAGTAGCCCATGAAATGTCTGGCAGACATGATGAATGACCAAGCCTGGCCAACCGGACATCGATTGATAAAAAAATGTCCATTAGGCCCACAAGTCATTCAAATATGCATACTTCCAATAAATTCCTAAAAAATTTTGTGTTGTTTTGCAGAGAGCTGAGGCTAAAGTCATGCAGCATATTGAAAAAGGTCCTACAGCCCGGCTTCTAAGGCTCCTACAAGCACCCCTTCTAAGGGGTAAAACCTTTTCAGCTAGCTAGCCATCATCTCCACTGTCTGACCAACGAAATGTAACAACTCTCTTTGTATCATGTCTCCAATTTTCTTTTGTTGGGCACTCTCTAATATCAATATAAGCAACTCATTTGCATGACACCATTGAATATTTGGTCCTTAGGTAGATTTATGATTTTCTTGAAAATAAGGACGTTACTTGTCCATATCCCTGTCAGATCAAGCCAATTGACTAGAAGGCTTGTTAGCACATGCCATGTGGCTAACTGGCCTCTGACTATAAGTCAATTCGGCCTTTGACTATAAGTCAATTCAATAGGCCGGGTTCAATTCCCAGTTATGTTGTTACTTGACTTTTTGAGCAAGTTGGATGGCCAGTAAACATTGCAGTGCCCCTGAGAAGTTTTCAACAGTAGACACTGGTATCTCTTTGTTTTACTTCATCCAGGGTTATGCGACTTTAAGAACAGGTTGGATGGCAAATAAACAGTGCAGTTGCCTCAAAGAAGTTTTCAACTGTCCATAATCAACTCCCACCGTTTCATTTGGTGTGGTCTACTTGATCTTTGGATGAGAGTACGAATTCTGCATATGCCAAACACGTACACATAATTCCTCCACGTGGCATCCTCCTATTAATCCAAGTCAGTGCATCAAAAATAGAGGTAAACAATCACCACCAAATGCTGTTTTATAATAATAATTATTATTATTATTATATTATATACATTTTCATCCTTATTTAAAATGGATTGCAATTACAAAGGCATGGACAAGAACATCCCAAATTACCATGACGAAAGCACCTCATTCCTCTGTGGCAAAGACTCCTATTTCCAAACAAACTTAAGAATTGAAGGTCAAGTTGATTATGCAACTCACTGTTATGACTTTGTAAAATAAGAATTGACTAATCGGAATAAACACAGGTCTATTTATATTCGGTTCAAATGAGTTGCATATTCAATTAGTGATTCCTACCGGTTACCATTGATGCAAACATAATTGTTCTAAAACAAGATGAGTTAACTTGAAACTCTGCCAAATCTTGTAGACACTTGCTGAGTTGTTTGACTCAGTTGGACTTGGCAAGACATTTTGAGTAGGCTGGAAAACTAAATCCATAAAGGCAACCTCATCCATGGAATAGGTTAGGTGCCACTACTCCATAATTATTTGTCATTTAGGCATTCTAATTATTTGTTATTGATTTTTTTATTTTTTTTAAAGTTTTAAATACGTTAAATAATAAAAGTTGTAGAATGATTCTCAGTTGGTCAATTAGTGTATCTTTTTGCGATAGTAGGGCTAAGTATCTCAATGCAGCTAGGAGCACTAGTGCTCCGAGTGCACGGGAGCACCTCCCATAATGAAATCCAACAAAATGGGAAACGAATGCATGGTAGGGCCCACACACTAAATAGGCAATGGAGATTTGAAGATCCCACCTCGCATCCACATGGGTCCAACACGGGTATATGAGCCAATCAATAAGCCCGGTTGAATCGGTCCTCATATTGAAAATTTAAACAGTTTTGCTCCAGATACAGGTCCGACGGTCTGATAGTAGGGCCCACCATGATATTTGTGAGATATCCACCCCATCCATCCATTTTGTGAGCTCATTATTCTAAGTCATAAATGAGGCCAAAAATGAACCGGATCCAATAATGAAGTGGGCTGAAAACATGAGAATTGAACGTCCACAGTGAAATATTCATGGGGCCACAAAAGCTTTGAGTCATTCTAATATTTGTATTTTCAGTTCATCATGAACGGTATATGGATGGCATGTAAACATCACTGTCGGCCCTAGGGAGGTTTCAACGGTAGGAGTTCAACGTAACTACCTTTTCCTTTACTACAACCTACTCGAGTCCTGGATCCTTCACAGTTTAGGTCTTGTATACTAAAATGAGCTCACAAAACGGATGAACAGTGTGGATTTCTCACAAACATCACGGTGGACCCCACATAGGTTTTTAGGAGCTTCCTGCGAAAGGCTCTCGCAGGAAATGGGCGCCCCCCTAAGAAAAATAAATCAAAACAACCCAACCCAAAAATAACAATCTTAAAACCTACAGATACTATTTTCCACATTCGATCTCTGCTCACCAGCAAGAGGAGGTGAGACAGAGGAGAGAAAGAAGAAAGAAAGAGAGATGGGTGTTGCTAGAAAAGGAGTTGTGGGTGATGTTGGCCTTTGCTCTTCTTGCAACAGCTCAAACTGGGGAAAGCTTGCATTTTTAGATTTCTATAATCAATGTGTGGACACATGCATCAAGGAATACGGAAAGAATCCCTGTTCCTGTGAAAACTTTTTATTAATAGAAATAAAACATTTCCATTTCAAATTCAACGGTTGTATTAACGCATCCAAGCATCACAGAGAATACAAAAGCGCAACCCAATTCTTCCTATAGAACTATCACATTAAATCCAAGAAATTACAATCCTACCATTAAAAGCCAACCCACCCAAAAGAAAGAAACCCAGGACCCCATCTTCAAGAGCTGGTGAATTTCGTATCGGCCTTGGTGCCCTCTGACACGGCATGCTTGGCAAGCTCCCCAGGCAGGACGAGACGTACGGACGGACTCAGACTAAGGTAATCCCTCCTTTTTTTTGTCATACACATGCCAATATTCATTCTTGTTACGGGTGGGACCCATCAGATGATTTAGATAATGTAATTTTATTCTACGGTGTGTCCATCTATTTATTGGACGGGCCTACTATCTAGCTGTCCGATCATCATGGTTGGGTGGGCACACCTGTTGGACGGGTTCCATTTCATGCACCTTCTTGTGGACCCTACAATAATTCATTCCACCAATTTAATGCATGCATTGAGACATTTGGTTCAAGCAATCAAACTGCTCTCTATTAGACTCAGCACATACTTCATTGGCTACAGTATGAAAAACCATGCTAATTAATTAGCTTTGGCTAATCTAATCCATTTGTAAGTTATCCTTCTCACCCATCCGTTATCCAACCAATAATGAACAGCTAGGATTCTTTGATAAAAGTTGTTCTTTTTAACCATGCATGACCAATCCATGATGGCCCCAATAATTAGAAGGCTCAAATTGCTAATAAGGCCCATTTTTAAGAAATGATCTTGGCCATCAATTTTAAATTGATCAGATGTGATTTCTTTACATTAGCCCATGAAATGTCCGGCAGACACAATGAACAACCAAGATCGGCCAACTGGACGTCCCTGTCGATTGATATAAACTGTCCATTAGGTTCATAGCACATTCAAACGTACGCAGCAGACTAGGCTAGAATCATGCAGCTTATTAGAAAAGCTTCATCAGACCTGGCTTCTAAGGCTCCTACAACCCCTTTTAAGGCTTAAAACCTTTTAAACTAGCCAGCCATCATCAATCAATGTTCCGTGACATTTATAAAATGTGACGCAACAAATGTAATAACATTTTTATTTATTTATTTTTTATTATTGTTGTTGAGGTCAAAATCTGGATCACCCTCCACTCCTCAAACGGACCTGATCCTGCGTCAAAGGTGAACAAAGGAGACCCTGGCTAAGCTGGGGGACCCTCTGATGCCTAAGTCAGGTCAAGGGAATCGGGGTCTAAGTTGAAAAGTAGAGGGAGAGTGCGAGATCTGGCGTACCTGTTGCAATGGGGTCCTCTCGTATTTATACCTGACTGTAGGATGGTCTGGATCCATCAATCACGGCACGATTCGCTCAATTAGGGAGATTTTCGGATCGCGGAGATACTGCGCATAATATGTCGATCGTGTGATGAGTTGCGCGTATCTGTGGGTGAGTTTATCGGCCACATTTAGTTATGGCTATTTCCGTGTTTCCGCATTTGGCAGATGGAATACCTGCACGTATCGCCTCAGCTCAACTTGATTGTCTCGGGTCGGCTCGCTCGATTGTCGTATGCATTTGTTATTGCCTCGTTAAGCTGTGACAGTCTTCCGAACCGACCCGATCTTAGGACTCGCCCCGAAGTGGTAAATCTAATCTCCTGCAATCGGCCCCGGAAGCCTTTGCCTCAAGATATCGGATCGGTCTTGCCGAATGGAATTCATTGCAGTCGACGTCGGGGGACGGATCGTATGTCGTCGTAGGATGATAGGGGGGCTGCTTACATCATCCGATCGGAGTGCAGAGACCGTCCCATCTCGCACTCCTGGAAGGGTGATGATTACACACCACTCGTCTCCTCCAAGGATGATTGTATCAGATTGGACAGTCGTCGCCCTGGATGCTCATGTACTTAGTCGAGTTAACTTAACGTTTTCTCTCGAACCTCAGATAGGCTCGAATCTTCCAATAATAGAAGCCCCTTACTCTTCGAGTTTACTTGTGGACTTGGAGAGTAAGTAGAGGGCCTCCCGCCTATGCTTGGATTAATCATGGTTGGCCTAGTCAAAGCGTCACATCTGGAGACTTCGCACCTGCGAACTATTTTTCGGCTGACACGTGGCGATGATTACGATTCGTAATAATCATCAACCTACCAGATGATGCCACATGAGTTCGAGGAAGTGTGGTTATGGCAGCTTCCCCTGCTCGAGCGTCGTTTCGTATATCGGAGTGCACTGTTCGATGTCAGAATTATGTTGTCCGGTGTAAGCTGGTGCAACGAGGAGGAGCCACGTGTGCTTGGGAATCGGCTCGAGATGATTCGACTGCGGCCATTATGGCTCAACTTTAATGTGGAGATTCCCTGTAGCTTTATATAATCCGCGTTCTGATCTGCTCCATTTACTTGCATTTCGAGTTCGAGTGTACCGAAAAAGGCGATTTCCGGTGAAGGCAATTCTGGTCGACTTGAAGTTTCCGGCGGGCGATTCTGACCGATCACACTTTCTCAAGAGAAAGCGATTTCCGGTAGCCGTCCGGTGAGTCTACTTCGTCGATCTTTTCTCTTCATTTCATAATGTCATTCAATCTTGAGATTGTGCGAGAGTATGATGAGGACTCTGAGCTGGGGAGTTCTGATAACGGGAGGGGGGCCTCTGAAGGCCCCTTCAAAGCTATACCCTTATACCCTCCACCTCAGAGGCAGAAGGGGGCAAGGGCTCGGACTCAATGGCCTGACAGAAAGAAGGCCGCCCGAGCCCTTCAAGCTACTACTGCTGGGGCTACTGAAATGCCCGCAAGTGGGCGTGCCTTGGATGTAGTCCCGGGGGGGCTCTATCCAGTCATAGTCTCAGATGGAATGGTCCGTTCGAAGTTTCAAATTTTGAACTCCGTTCAGATAAGGGCCCCTGGGCCCCTTGATACTGTTGGTGCCCCCGCGGAGGGGGAAGTCGGTCGCAAACTTTCTCTGCGCGCTGCAGTGTGGGCTTTGGTTCCCTCTCCACCCCTTCATCCGAGCGATTGCCGCTTACCTTAGACTTATTCTGGGACAATTTACACTCAATACCTGGAGGGTATTAATTTCCACATTCATCATCTGACGACAAGTCAGGAATTTGGAGTTGACTTTAGAGGAGCTGGTGGGCTTGTACCATGTTAAACACGATAACCAAGAACCATGGTACTACTTTGCGACTCGAGGCAGCAAAGGGTCAGGGCTGGTAATAAACCTTCCGTCCTCCAAGAAGGATTGGAAGAATAAATGGTTCTGGGCGGCAGGCAAGTGGGAGGCGCTAGCGGCGGAGCTCGGGACCTTGTCCTCTCGGGTTCCGACCCGATTTACAAAACCAGGTCTGATTTTGGTTACTCTTTATATCTTTCAATCTTCATTTCTATTTACCTTAGCTGGTATAAAGCCCCTCTTCTTATCACAGCTTTCCCGAGGGGTACGCCACTCCTCGACTTGGTTCAGAAGAATCGTATCGCCAAGGCTAGGGCGCGATCAGCAGAGCTTCGCTCCTGAACGGACTTGATCATAACGGACAACCTTCACTGGTCGGGACTTTGCAAGTCTCAGTCTTTGCCCACGTCCCTCAGTAAGCAATCGTACTTTTTTCAATGAGATCGATTTCATTTATTCGGTCCCTGATCTGATCTGCGACTTATTATGCAGGCATGGCCGAGGCGTCTGGCTCTCGGAGGAGGAAAACCGCTCCGACCGCATAAGAGTTATTGAGGGCCAAACCCCTGAAGAGGGTTGCTAAGAAGAAGCGGGTCCCCCCTAGTGGGGAGGTCCCTTCAGGCCCGACTCCAAGAGTTGGGGTCCCGGATACGGCTCTCATTTCTGCCGCTACTACTACGGCCGTTGGTGCAAGTGCCGATCATCGGCGGGGTCCGGCAACCGTTGCTCCGGCTTCAGCGGTAGCCATAACTCCTTCCCCTGCACTCACGACTCCTCTCCCACCTCATCCTGCCGCCCCCTTGAATGCAGGGGCTCAGCCTGCAGCCCCCTGCATAGATGTTCCTTCGTCTTCCGAGTGAGAGGAGGCTATTCAGATGGCTGATGCCATGATATCTCCTATTGAGGTAGGGAATGCCCTTCTGTCCGAGGCTCAAGCATCAGCTGGTAGCAGGACTGGGGCTGCAGAGGAGGGGGGCTTGGCTCATATGGGGACGAGCGGAGCGAGGTACGAGCTGGGCTTTCATATGTCTTGCCTGGCTCACTGGGCATCCAAGCATGCTCTGGAGGAGGAGATTGCTAGTCTGTTTTCTAAGCCGGACGGCTCCTTCCTAAATGACCTGGTGACAGTTTTTACAAGGTATTTCTACCCTTGCACTCATCACCCTCCACTTTTGGATTCATTTTCCTTATTTTGTTGTTTTTGTTTTTGCTTAGTCCGTCCCGAGGATTCTCTTGGCGTGGGAAAGGGTGCGTGAGCGTCGGAATATAGATACTGATGTGGAGGCACTCAGGACTGAGGTGGGAGTCTTGCGGGACGAGGTGACCCTCATCCGACTGGAGCAAGGCGAACTGCGCCGGCAACTTGAGGATGAGAAGATCCAGGGTTGCTGATGAAGAAGGTTGATGAAGATTATAAGGCTTGGCGTGAGGCATCAGAGGCTGAATTAATGTGAGCTAAGGATCACGCAGATTCGCTAGCCGAGGAGATCACTCGGCTGGGAGAAGTCTTAGAGTAGACTAAGGCTGAAGCGATAGAAGAGCGGAGCCGAGCAGTCTCTCAGGCGATGGAAGCTCAGCGAGCTGAAGACGAGGCCTCTCTGGCAGTGGTCGTTGCAACTGCGATTGATGCCTTCAAGACCTTTAAAGAGAGGTACGCCGAGGCCACCAAGTTCTATGACCGCGGTTTCGTTGCTTATATCCCTGTGGTCCTGGATTTATATTCGGACCTTGACCTCAATCCTTTGTTGCTCGAAGGCCCCGAAGATGCTCTCACCGAGGGTGTTCACTCAGATCAAGCCCCCGACTCCCAAGCACCTCCACCAACATACTTTTCACCATTTTTAAAAAAAAAAATCGAATGACATGTACCTTTTTTAAAAATGAATGAAATATAATTTTTTGTCCTTTTTAGAAAGAGCATATGTATGATGGCTTTTCCTTGTGTTGATTTGCACTTGGTTTTTTCGAATGTTGACTGTAGACTGTTTGATCGTCGACCTGATGGGTTGATTCTTTCTAAGGCATAGCTGAGCTGACCCTTTAACGGGTCGGCTTCCTCTACCGCCTTTTTGTAGAGCTTCCGAAGCTATTGAGGCCTTTACAGCCCATTCATAGTGTTCGGTCCCGTAGAGGGTCGGCTCGTCCCACAATTTGCGAGAATCTTCCGCTTTACCCGTTAGTTTGCGATCCGACTCCTATGTTTGGGGAGTCGGATCAACGTTTAGGCTTTTTCCCTAACTTAGAGGGGATACCGTGTAGAATTTTTGTGAAATAATGTACTAACCCATTCTTTAAGGGATTAATCCATTGAGTCCGCCCCTGCATATAAGAGGTAACTTTTCCTTAGTAGATAATTCGTTCATGTAGATGAGAAGAAGCGAATTTTATTAGGAGCCTTAAAGGCTGGTCGATCGGAGGCGTACATTTCACCGAGGGCCTTAAAGGCTTGTCGCTCAGAGGTGTACATTTATTTAGAGCCTTAAAAGTAAGCCCGTCATGGGTAATAAACTTTTAGATGCTCAACGTTCCAAGGGTGGGGAGCTGACGACCCTCGAGGTCTTCTAAGTGGTAGGAGCCTGGTTTTATTGTCCGGACGACCCGATAAGGCCCTTCCCAGTTCGGTCCGAGCGTTCCAGCCCCCGGCTCAGCAGTATTCTGGAATACTCGGCGAAGGACTAAGTCCCCTGGTCGAAATCGCCTAGTTTTGACCTTCGAATTGTAGAATCGCGCCACTTGTTGATGCCGAGCAGCGACTCGGAGCTTCGAGATATCTCTAACTTCTTCGAGCAGATCCAGGTTAGTTGCAATCTATTCAGAATTGTGGCTTTCTTGGTAGCTCTCGACTCGAGCCGTAAGGAGACCAATCTCCACTGACACCATCGCCTCCGAGCCATAGGAAAGTGAGAAAGGAGTCTCTCCTGTTGAGGATTGAGCTGTGGTCCTATAGGCCTAGAGAATGAACGAAAGTTCTTTGGCCCAGCTGCCTTTTGCTTTTTCCAACTTAGTCTTGAGATGGTGCTTGATGACCTTATTGATTGCCTCTACTTGTCCGTTCAACTGGGGATGTCGGGGGGAAGAGTATGCATTCGTGATGCCGAGTCCTCAACACATACTTCGAAATTTATTGTTATCAAATTGTTGGTCATTGTTTGACACGATGGTTTGTGGAATCCCGAACCAGCAGACGATGTTTTTCCAGACGAAGTCAATCACCTTCTGCTCTGTGACTTTGGCGACGGACTTGGCCTTAGCCCATTTGGTGAAGTAATCGACAGCGACAATGGCAAATTTAACTTGCCCTTTTCCCGTGGGTAGGGGGCCGATAATGTCTATTCCCCACTGGGCGAACGGCTAGGGGCCGCTCATAGGAGTCATTTCTTCGGCCGACTACCTCGGTACGGCCGCGAAACGCTGACATTTATCGCATTTTCGAACATAGTCCTTAGTGTCTTCCCTGATAGTCGGCCAGAAGTACCCTTGTCGGAGTATCTTCAGGGCCAAGGCCCGACTACCGGGATGATTTTCGCAGATTCTTTCATGAATTTCCCGTATGACATATTCTGCCTCATCGGTCTGGAGACACTTGAGGTAGGGCTGGGAATGTCTTTTCTTGTACAGAATACCATCTAGGACGATATATCGGGCTGCTCGGACTCTTACCCTCCTGGCTTCCTGCCTGTCCGAAGGAATCTCGCCAGTCGTGAGATAATTAAAGATCAGATCCATCCAACTCAGACTTTCTCGAACTGGATTGACTTCTTTCTCCTCCTTGTTGATGCTCGGGTGTTCTATGAATTCGATGGGGATGATCTGCGGAATCTTCTCTTCCACGATTAAGGCGAGTCGCGCTAGGGCGTTAGCCCATGAATTTTTCGCTGTCAGAATTTGATGGATAGTACAATTTCAGAACCTTTCGATCAGTTTCCTTGCCTCGTTGAGATAAGCAATCATCCTTGTTTTCTTAGCCTCGTATTCGGTAGAGATGTGATTTACAACCAACTAAGAATCGCATCGGACTTAAAGAGATTGGATGCCCAAACTCGCCGCCAATCTGAGTCCAGCTAGCAAAGCTTCATATTCCGCCTCGTTGTTCGAGGCCTTGAACCTTAGTCTGATTACGTATTGAACAGTTGTTGAGTCAGGTGCGATCAAAACGATCCCGGCTCCGGCCCCTTTAATATTAGACGACCCATTCGTGTAAAGAACCCACCTTGAGTCCGATACCACTTTCTGGTCACTCAGAGCAGATAAGCTTGCTTCAACTTCAGTATTGGTTTCTCCGATGCTTGGAGTAGTGAATTTAGCGATGAAGTCGGCTACGGCTTGGCCTTTGATTGCCGTTTTCGGACGAAACTGAATGTCGATGGCCCACTTTGTCATCCGACCCGACATCTCGGGTTTCTGAAGTATCTGCCTGAGAGGGGAGTCTATCAACACAATCACAGAATGAGCTTGAAAGTATGGGCACAACCTCCGATCTTAAACAACAAGGCTGAGTGTTAGCTTTTTCAGGGGCGAGTATCTCATTTTTGCCGACACCATGGCCTTGCTTACGAATAAACGGGGTACTGTTTACTTCTGACCTCCCTAATTAGGACCGAACTTACGGCGAGGCTAAGACTGCGAGGTAGAGAAATAGGGGCTCACCTTCCTTAGGTTTGAACTGTAGAGGGGGTGAACCCAGGTACCGTTTTAGTTGTTAGAAGGCTTGCTCGCACTTCGATGTCCACTCCGCCTTCTTATGGCCTTTCAACTATTGGAAGAAGGGGAGACATTTATCCGTTGCTCTAGATATGAAACGTCCGAGTGCTGCAACTCGTCCCGTAAGGCATTGTATTTCTTTGACAGTCCGAGGCGAACTCATGTCGAGGAGTGCTTTGATCTTATCGGGGTTTGCCTCGATTCTTCTCTGACTGACTTGAAAGCTAAGAAATTTTCCTAAGCCGACTCAGAAGACGCACTTCGTCGGATTCAACTTCATCTGGTATTCTCGGAGGACGGCGAATGTTTCTCCGAGATCCGTCAGGTGATCGGATGCTTTAACACTTTTCACTAACATGTTGTCGACATATACTTCCATGGTGTGTCCAATCTGCTTGGAGAACATCTGATTCACTAACCTTTGATACGTGGCCCCAGCGTTTTTCAGGCTAAATGGCATGACCCGGTAACAATAGAGTCATTTGTTCGTGACAAAAGTAGTCTTCTGCCTGTCTGGGGGGTGCATCGCGATCTGATTATATCCGAAATAAGCGTTTAAGAAGGAGAGCAGTTCATGACCCGCCGTGCTATTTACCAGCTGGTCAATCTGAGGCAACGGGAATCTATCTTTCGGATAAGCTTTATTTAAATCTGAGTACTCTATGCATACCCGCCATTTTCCATTAGTTTTATTCACGAGGACCACGTTTGCGATCCAATCAGGATAATACACCTCTTCTATAGATCTCGCGTCGAGTAGGCCGGAGACCTCATCGGCTATTGTTTCGTAGCGCTCAGCATCGAATGGACTTCTCTTCTACTTGATAGGTTTGTGAGCTGGATCCACATTCAGTCTGTGGATCATGACTTCCAGAGAAATCCCGAGCATATCTTGGTGGGACCATGCAAAGACATCCCTATGTTGTCGTAGAAACGTTAGAATCTCAAGCCGTTGCTCAAGATTCAGTGATATCCTAAGCTGAATAGTTCTGCTCGGATCGGCTTCATCGAGCGGCACTTTCTCCAGGTCTTCCATGGATGAGGCTTCCGCAGGCCCTCAGGGGTCTAGAATATTGATGGCGAGCGCCTGCTTGACCGACCCCTTCTTTACCGCCACTGCATAACATCTCCAAGCCTCTCGCTAATTGCCTCGGAGGTAGCCTATGCCACCCTCGGTGGGGAATTTCATCATCAGATGATAGGTGGAGATGACTGCTCTCATTGTGTTGAGAGATGGTCTGCCCAGGATAATGTTGTGCACAGATGGCACATTGATAACTAAAAAGTCCACCATAAGTGTGACTTGATGTTGTCATTCTTCCACAGTCACGGGGAGGGAAATGGCTCCTTCGGAGATTACTCTTTTCCCGGCAAAGCCATGTAGGGGGGTCTTCACAGGTCTGAGATGAGACCGCGGAATCCTCATTCTTTCAAAAGCTTCAGAGTAGATCACATCGGCTGAACTCCCGGTGTCGACCAAAATACGGTATACTTTGCGATTCGCTATAGTCATGGTGACACTAGAGCGTCGTCATGCGGGTGCTGAATCCCACGCACATCTTCTTCCGTGAAGGTTAGAGTGCACGGACTGACCCGAAGTTCCTTACTGAGCCACTCGGTTAAATGGACATAGTGTTCCAGTTTGGACTTCCTGGAGTGAGCCTTTCACACCCTATTTGAATCTCCTCCACCAGATGAGCCCCCTAAGATGGTACGAATTTCGGCGGGTTCCTTCACGGCGTTATTTGCTTGTTCTCGCTCCCTTTCTCCTCTCCAAGCGGCTTTTCCTTCCTTCATGTATCACGCAGGTGTCCTTTCCGAATAAGGGCTTCGATCTCATCTTTAAGGTCTACACAGTCATCCGTATTATGGTCGTGGTCTCGGTGGAAGTGGTAATACTTGAGCTTATCTCGATGGTCCGGATCGGCTCTCATGCAAACGGGTCAATTCAGCAGTTTTTTTCCTCGGATGTCCAATAGGATTTGCTCGATAGATGTGTTAAGGGGGGTATAGGAACAGAACTTTCCCTATGGTCTTCGGCTTGGACGACGATCGTGAAGAGCGCGGTCGTCGGTCCCTTTGTTAGACATCTGGGATTCCTCGTTCCTAGGCCTCTTCTCCTTTCCATTCGGCTCAGTCACCTGGACACTTTTTCAGGCATTGGTGAATTCCTTCGCGTCGGTATACTTCTGAGCTCTAGCCACAAGTTCAGCCAATATCTTGGACGGGTTCTTTCCAATGGAGAAGATGAACTTCCCTTCTTTTAGGCCGCTAAACACAACAGCGAGTGCCATTTTGTCATCATAGTCTTCTACCAGTAATGCTTCCTCATTGAAGCGAGCGATGTAGTCCTTCACCGACTCCTTCATCCCTTGCTTGATAGTAAGCAAGTGAGTGTTGGGCTTTCGACTTCTCTTACCGCTGATGAAGTGGGTAAGGAATAGTCAGTTCAACTCTGCGAAGGAGCCGATGGAGTTCGGCTTAAGTTGCCGGTACCAACTCCGAGCAGATCCTGTGAGCGTAATTGAGAAACCCCGGCACATCATGACATCCATCGCTGTCTATATCTGCATCCAGGAGTGGTAGGCTTCCACGTGCTCGGACGGGTCTCCAGACTCAGAGTACTAGATGACGGGAGGTGCCCGAAACCTTTGAGGCATCACCTCGCTCATGATTTCTGAGATGAAGGGAGGTTCGGTCTCTTCCATCATCGCTTGAAAGGCAACGGGAACCGACGTCAGTTGTTGCTTCATTTTCAGGGCCAAGAACTTGTCATTGAGTTTCTCGAACTGCTTCTCCCATGGGTCTTTGTTCTCTTCTACGATTTCTTGGGTGTTTTCTATCTCCGGGGTTCTCCTTCCCCTCCTCCGTTCTAGCTGATAGCGAAGATTCGTCGGTGTCAGGGCCGAAGTAACTGAGGCATTGGTTGGAGCTCGTGTAGCGGTGTTTCGAGCCGAGGGTCGAATCTGAGTCGGAGGAGGATGCTGACCCGACACGGGCACCTGAGGATGCTGGGGTGCCTCGGGCCTCACACTCCTTTGCACGGAGTGAGCTTCCACAACTAGACCGACCAGTATGGGGACAGGATTTCCCTGAGCCGGATGCAATCACAGCTCATGTTGTTGCTTCATCCTATTCACTTTGTCACGTAAGGCTTGTATCTCGCCCTGCATGGTGCGATACTTACTCGCCTGATTGCGAGAACGCTGGGAAGGCCCCAGGGCTGATTCCGCGTGGAGTAGTGAGGATGAGCGAGTTTATTCGTTCGGCTCTGGTTCCGTAGCTACTGCTTTCTTCTTTCCTCTAGCCATTATACTCGAGAATAAGAACCTGACTTTTTGTATCAGATTCCCACAGACGGCGCCAAAAATGTTGAGGTCAAAATCTGGATCACCCTCCACTCCTCAAACAGACCTGATCCTACGTAAAAGGTGAGCAAAGGAGACCCTGACTAAGCCGGGGGACCCTCCGATGCCTAAGTCAGGTCAAGGGAATCGGGGTTTAAGTTGAAAGGTAGAGGGAGAGTGCGAGATCTGGTGTACCTGTAGCAATGGGGTCCTCTCGCATTTATACCTGACTGTAGGTGGTCTAGATCCGTCAATCACGGCACGATTCGCTCAATTAGGGAGATTTTCGGATCATGGAGATACTGTGTATAATCTGTCGATCGTGTGATGAGTTGCATGTATCTGCGGGCGAGGTTATCGGTCACGTTTAGTTATGGCTATTTTCATGTTTCCGCATTTGGCAGATGGAATACCTGCACGTATCGCCTCGGCTCAACTTGATCGTCTCGGGTTGGCTCGCTCGACTGTCGTATGCATTTGTTATCGCCTCGTTGAGCTGTGACAGTCTTCCGAACCGAGCCGATCTTAGGACTCACCCCGAAGTGGTAAATCTAACCTCCTGCAATCGGCCCCGGAAGCCTTTGCCTCAAGATATCAGATCAGTCTTGCCGAATGGAATTCATTGCAGTCGACGTCGGGGGGATGGATCGTATGTCGCCGTGGCGTCGTCGTGGGATGATAAGGAGGCAGCTTACATCATCCGATCGGAGTGCAGAGACCGTCTCATCTCACACCCCTGGAATGGTGATGATTACACACCACTTGTCTCCTCCGAGGATGATCGTATCAGATCAGACAGTCGTCGACTTGGATGCTCATGTATTTAGTCGAGTTAGCTTAACGTTTCTCCTCGGACCTCGGATAGGCTCGGATCTTCCCATAACAATTATTATTTTTTAAAGAAATAACAAATGTAATAACTCTCTCCCTGTATTGTATCCCTAATTTCCTATTCTTATGGGCACTCTCTATTTTCAATATAAGCAACTTATTTGGATAGCATCTTTGAATATTTGTTCCTTTTTTGTTCATTTGGTAGATTTAGGGTTTTCTAGAAGCAGGCAATGGACCTCTTACTACAAGTCAATTAACTTTTGAAGTTTCTTACTTAGTCTTAAATTCAATCCATTGAAGGATAAACAGATGATTGAATAGGGGTGATTTGTCTAGTTTGTTGCTCATAATTCAAGTATGCAATTGGAGCCTGGCTCTATGGACTATAGTGGTAGACAGATTTTGTTTCAATACTACTCTATTTCAACATCAAGATCATGGATCAAGTGCCCATACGGCGTCATTGTGTGTGTGGTGTGGGTGTGGGTGGGGAAAAAAAAAAAAAAAGAAAGAAAGAAAAAGCATGCAATTGTTACAGTAGTAGGATGTGAATTTGTTGGCATATAGTCACTAGCTAGTTGGTAGAGCCGGCGGAGATAGTGTAGTGTGCGCGAGGCATGAGGGTTCAATTCCTAATTTTGTTGCCTTGTAAACCCAAGTACCAAAAGTACACAGAGAGAGAGAGAGAGAGAGAGAGAGAGAGAGAGAGGTGTTCAATCCTAGTACTGTTTTCCCTTCATCCAGGGTGATGTTACTTGATGAACATGTTGTATCGCAAATAACCATTGTGGCGGATCCCAAGAAGTTTTCAACGGTAGGCATTCAATCTCCATTGTTTTTCCTTCATCCAGGGTTACGTGACTTTAGCAAATAAACATTCGGTGGTTCCCTGAGAAATTTTCCACGGTAGGTGTTAAATCCCCACGGTTTCCCTCCATCTAGGGTTACATGACTTTATGAATAGGTTGGATGGCAAATAAACATTCTGGTGGTCGCCAAGAGCTTAATGGTAGACGTTCCATCCCATCTTTTTTCTGTGGTGTGATCTACTTGAGCTTTGGATCTACCTGGTTTTGGGGCTCATTCCCTAAAATGAGTTGGCAAAATGTATGGATGGCATGGATAAAATACATACAGCTGGATGGGCTTGGATCTGTGTATTTAGCTGATCACAAGTTTGTTTTGGATAAGTCTCTGCCTTGCCACTCTGGTTTGCAACCAAGGATTATTTGGATGCATGCATGCAAAACACCTCCAACAACATAAATATCCATTTCAAAGAGGGTTTTTGGACGTTGGGGAACAACTGTCACTTAAGACAAAGGCATCCATTAGACAAGGCTGTCCCCAAAAATCAAGTGTTGCACTGTTCATTTGAGAGATAAGAATGTAGATGTCTATAGACAAAGGCTTCTGCAAAAAAATGCTTTGTATTCCACATTCCTACTGAAACTCAATGTTACAAAACCTGAAGGGAAGGTCTTAGCTGAATATGGTCCTGATTAGACAGGCCTAAACAGTCAATTAAAAGAGGGCACTCCAGGTCGAGAGCCTTAATGTTTGTTTGGGGCCTGTTTGTTTTGGGGGTGAGCATCTCAGGCCAGGTCAGGCCTGTTTGTTTTGGTTCATCCCGGGCCTGAGCCGGTCTTAGTTCTAAGAATTACTATCTACCCACAAAATGTACCATGGAGATGGGGAATCATCCGGTTCCACATCACATCTGGTCCATCAAGGATGGACCAATCCAAAAATAACAAATGTACTGCCTACAAATACCCATTTGCCAACGAAATGGTTTCAATCAAGCAGGTAAACCGTGATGATCCATGGCACAATCATCCAGGCCATCCATCTGATGGTACCCCAACCTAGAACTTGAAAAGAAGGAAATAACATGATGAAGAATGTCAATGGAGACCTCAAAGTTCCTTACTAACCCTTTGATCGGTGACCTAGGAACAAACCGGACGTAAAATGTCAAGGGAGAAGTGGAAGAAAGACCAAATATTAAAGATCGTTGTGATCTTCGCTAAGTTTTCTTTGGGACCTTCACCATCCATACATCCATATTCCATTGTGGGTGGGAGTAGGTTAATAGTATGCATAATAAAACCATGGGCCCATTACAATTGAAGGGAAGGGCACATTGTGATATAATCTGTGTTGCAAATGCTCATCTTTACACATTTTTTCTTTTTTCATTTGGCAGGCAATTGGGCATATTAGAAATAATCTCAGATCACTGTCAATGGGTGGCAATGGGTCGGGTAAGATTGGTTTCGGGTTAGGTTTAGTTCAGGTCATAATGAGGATGGGCCTGACCCAAACCTGACTCATTCATTAAAGGGTTCAATCTCAACTTCAACACAACCCATTTATAGATGGGTCAACCAACCCGCCCATCTTACCCATTTAATTGAAAAATATACAAAATTTAAAAATATATATTTTTTTAATTTTAAAAAACTTTAAAATATCAACTATATATTTAGAACTAGTAGTTATTATAAAATTAAGCCCTTTAATCTAAATTACCAAAAAACAGGGTAACGCCGACGGCCAAAAACCGTCGGCAATGACCTTCCCCGACGGCTTTTAGCCGTCGCAACATTGGTCGGTAAATGATGTCAGCGTTTTCGACAGCTAAAACCGTCGGCCTTTCCGACGGTAAGAGCGACGGCTAAAACTGTTAGCATTTTCAACGGCTAAAACCACCAGCTTTTTCGATTTCTAAACCGTCGGCAATTCTCATTAATTAAAAATAAAAACAATAATAAAAATTAAGAATTTGTATGATATATTTGATTTTGATTTCTTCATTTTCTATTGTGTAGACTTTTCCTTCTCAAATAAGTTGGTTCGTTAGGGCTTTGGGGAAATTGGTATATCTAGTTATGGATGTGTATTAATCAACGCACACATCCAAAACTAGATATACTCATTTCTCCAAAGCTCTGAATGAACCAACTTATTTGAGAAGGTAAGTCTATACAATAGAAAAGGAAGAAATCAAAATCAAATCAAATATATCATCCAAATTTCAAATATTTGGATTGGATATATGCTTTAAAAAATTTAAAATTTTTTTTTTTTTAAAAAATAAAGAAAAGAAGAAACAAGAGAGAAGTTTAACAAAATTGCATTACTTTAATCCCTTGAATAGAAACAAATGGAAACAGCCACATGAGAAACACCACATCAGAAGACCGAGAGACTATCTGTTAAGACCTCTAACACAGATGGGAAGACTATATATTAAGACTTGAAATATGGCGACAGAGAAACTATAATATATATTAAGACATGTAACTCATCACAAGTGCATTTGTGATTTCAAAGATATGTGAGTGCAATGTTCAAAAACACATAATTAGAGCCGAAACTCTTGTTTAAGCCATCGTTCAAAAACTCGACTTGATTCGATGGCTAGTCCGGTCAGATTGACTCAGAGATTTGATTGGGTCTTCACATGACTGCTCAATATTTAATAATAATTACATAAAATATTAGTGGTAGTAATAAACATTCAGAAAGATCAAAAGAGCTAAAATATCATAACTTGAAATCAACACTGGACGGTAAACCTATCTTTGGAAAGGGGAGGGCTCCATGGGCCCCACCATGATGTAAATTTTTCATCCACGCCGTCCATCCATTTCTAAAGATCATTCTTAGATAGATCCCAAAAGATGAGCCCTAAATAAGTCTCCACCGAACCACAAAATGAGAAAACTTTGGATGGTTGGACGTCCACCATTCAAAATTACACCTACGGCGACGGATTAGCGACCTTTGCCGACAGATTTTAGCCGTAGCCAAAGCCACCCCAAGTTTGTCGGCTTTGCCCAGTTTTTTGGTAGTGTTATGACAATCATAGTCAAGTTTAATGTTTTAAAAATATATAAAGGGCTAGCAATGTCCTCAAACCTTTTGAATAATTTAAGGAATGTTTAGTCATTAATCTCAATTGTTCATTCAATAGTATGTACCATTGAGACCCTTCCATGGTGCAAGAAACATGGTGATTGGATGACTATAATCCTTGGAATGAGGCTAATTTGTTACAATTATGTGCCATAGATTACATGGTTAGAATCATCAAACCAAAGAGCTACTTTAGAATAATATGCAATATATACACAAGCGAGGCGCTCTTTAGAATAATATGCAATATATACACAAGTGAGGTCTATCGTAAAGATGATTCAAGGTGACAATTGGACCTATTTTATTTATCCGCTTAATCTTTGATCGTTCTTTTTTTTTTTTTTTTTTACTCTTGATCGAATGCTTAGAATCATTTATTACACCCTGATCCATAACTTAAGTGGTAGACTGAGTGAAAGATATGTACCTCGTTTCAACACTGAAGTCATGGTATCAATTCCCGAGTGGGGGTGGCTAACAACGATGTGTGAACTGACAATGGTGTGTACTAACAAGATAACAAAAAAAAAAAAAAGATCCAAACCTGAACTTTCGGAGTTGGGTTGGCAGGTCAGGTCATGCTTTTCCATCCCTTGCTAGAATTCTGTTAGGTGGGCCCCACATAATCAATGGTTTGGATGATTTCACCGTTGAATTATTTGAATTAAGCATATCGGTGGGTGTCATAGTATTTGTAATCATTGTTGATAGATTTAGGATGCTATGCTTGGGTTGTGTTGCTTATGCATAGTATTCATATATAAGCAACGTGCATTGCCGTGATCGAGCAGGAACTCTCCCACTCCGTCTCCTCTCCTCCATCGATAGTGGGTGAGAATCCTAATGGTAGCTGGAGGCCGTGAACACCAAAATCTGATCGTCCATTACGAATATCATTACAACGATTCAGCTGGTCCTCCAGATCAGTCCATTCAATAAAATCCATCCATTTAGCCAATGATCTTAGACAACATCCAAGAAATCAAACATTCCATCTGTGTCATTCGCCACATGATCATCCCACTACATTCAATTGGGACCAACCATCAAACCCTCCAATGCAGAATTGTGTCCACAAGTGGAGAGTCCAACTCCACCTCTCCTTCGGATTTCGGAAACTAGTTGGGGAGAGAGAGAGAGAGAGAGAGAGAGACTAAACCCATCTTGTGTTGGGCCCTCCTGAATGTGAATGTGTTGGTCTGTTGGGTCTCAGGGCGCTTTTTGTTAGCCTGAGCGCCCCTCCAATTCTGTATATGTCAGCTCTCTTTAATGGAAAGTTCTCCTTGTTTGAAAAAAAAAATGTGCATCAAGGAATTAGGAAGGAATGTCTATATGTGTTAATACTGGCATTAGGGCTCTACACGAACCGGGCTAGCCCAATTAACTCACTCGACTCGGCCCGAAAAAACTCGACTCAACCCGACCCGGAACTGAGTTCGGGTCGGATGGGCCGGGCCATTTTCTTCAGCTCGAAACTGAGTTCGGGCCGAGTTCGGATAGGTTCTAGTTCGGCCCGACTCGGCTCGAAACCCGACTCGACCTGGCCCGACTCAGCCCGACCCGGCATATATATACATATATATATATATATATATATATATATATATATATATATATATATATATATATATATGGGAAAAGGTACTATGCGCTCAAGCGTAAAGCGGTCGTCCGTGAGGTCGAGCTAGGTGGGCCCCACCGTGATGCATTTCGAACATCAACACCGTCCACCAGATGCACCATTCCATAGTGGGCCTGGACGGCCCAAAATCACGTCAATCCGTGACTCAGGTGGGCCACACCATCTAAAACCATAAGTATATATGCCAAAAACATATAAAAGCACTGATGGGACCCACTTGAGTTTTCAATGCACCTAAAACTTGGTTTGAACCCTCATTCAAGTGGGACACACATAATAGATGGGCTCGATTTGCAAAATACATCTCGATGGGCCCTCAAAAATGGTTATGAATGTTTTAATGGTGCACGGCCCCTCTACACTTCTGTATGTGGTGTGGCCCACTAAAGTCACGGATTGACTTAATTTTGGGTCGTCCAGGCCCACCATAGAATGGTACATCTGGTGGACGGTGTTGATTTTCAAAAGGCATCACGGTGGGGCCCACCCAGCTCGACCTCACGGACGACCGCTTTACGCTCGAGTGCATAGTACCTTTTCCCTATATATATATATATATATATATATATATATATATATATATATATCCTAAATTCTTACCTAGTTACCCCAACCATTTACGGCAATCCAGGCCATCTAAATCGTGGATCCCTTCGTAGATGGACCAAAGTCCCAAAAATCTATGACAAAAGCCCTTCCCAAAAATTAAGGTTGTTCAAGTTACCTGCCAAAGCTCTTCCCATGGAGTAGATGGAGTAGAGTCAAAAAATTAAGGTCGTCCAAATCGTGGGTCCGAAACTGGCCCTAACTCGGCCCGAACTCGCCCGATTGCAGACAGTACTGTTCAAGCCCGGCCGGACAAGTTGGCCGGATGACCGAGCCAGCCGGTTCGGCTAGTTTGGTCAGTATGGCCGGGCCGGGTTCGGGCTGGTTTGGCTGGTGACTAGGTCGGGCCGGGTTGAGCCCAGTTTGACTCGGTTTAGCCCGATGTACACCCCTAACTGGCATTGCCTTGCGGGCTGCTCTATTACTCTTAAACAAGGTAATCCCTCTCTCCTTTCATTATTGTCATGGGTGGGCCCCATGATCCGATGATCCAAGCCTTCCATCCATCAAATGCTCCCTACATTGGATGGGGATGCCCCTTAAAAACAAAATTAAATAAATAAAAATAAAAAGTTCCCATACTGGAATATCCTTATTTTTAACCAATGATGGTGCATGGGACCCATCGGTTGGTTTATATAAGGGAATTTACAGCCAAATGCAGCGGGTGGATCCCTGGATGTGGAGCCCACAGTGATGTAAGTGCGGATTCAATTCTCAGGTGAACCACACCATAGAAAACAATGCTTATTTAATACTCACCATTAAAATTTTCTTTGGGCCACTGGAATGTTTATTTGCCATCTAACTTGTACTGATAATGTCAGAAAGACCAATGAAAGGACTACACAAAGAACAACTTGATCCAAAACTCTTTTAGCCCACATGAAGTTTTTAATGGACAATCACCTCTTGTTCCAGTTGAGTATTCCACCTAATATTTGGCAATTTCGTTCATTTTTGGAATCATGCCATAAAATGATTTGCCAAAATGTTTGAAGGGCATGGATGTAAGGCATATACATCCCAGTGGGCCCCAAAGTCAAGGATCCACCAAAGGGCGTCCCATTCTATTTTATAGATACTTGTGGAATTGAAAATTGTGAGGCCTACATTTTTCTTTTTCTTTTTTAAACCTCTGTGAGACTATTATATTCATGTAAGTGTGCCTATACATAGTCTGGGTAGGCCTGTTCACAAAAAGGGACAACGGGCCCACCGAGGAAAGAAAAGGAAAAGAAAAAGGAAAAAGAGGGGGAGAGAGAGAGAGACTAAACCCCTCTCAAGTATGCTAAACCTGCTCAATCCAAGGGGGGATCAGAAGAAACCTGGAAGAGATGATGGGACTAGCTGCTGCTGCCCTTCCGCACGAGATCGTCAGCCACTGCATTCTATTCCCTCGGGGAATAAGAGACAATCGCTTCCCTGCCTTCCATAAGTGCCCTTGTTCTTGACCACCGGTACCACATAAGTCATGAAGGGGTGTCCTTATTGTTGAGGGACTCGACCACTGATTTTGAGTAGCTAGCTACTTCCACCTTGGTGTAACCAAGACCCTGACAGTAGGATAGTCCTTCCCATATCACCCTGATTTTGGCCCTGCCACTTGAGCCGAAGCCGTAGCCCGACGAAAAGGCAAAAAGGAACACGCCGTCATGGTTTCTAGCAATACAACCACCTCCCGAGGGGCCAGGGTTACCAAGGGTAGAACCATTGACGTTAATCTTAATCCAGTCGGCAGCAGCATGCATCCACCTGACAATACTGACCGGGTTGAAGGACAATCCCGCAGCTTCAAGGCCCAGGCAATCCAGGGTACTAACACTTGAATGATTGTAAGCTCGCGGTGGAGGAAGGAAAGGGGCTAGCAGTCTCATCCAACGTCTAACTTTTAAGATTACCTTAACCGCGCAAGGCATGGTACCATCCCATTGAGCTGCATTGTGAGCCAACCAAAGTTCCCAAAAAATCAGGGAAGGCAAAAGGCCTATCAGAGACCGAACTCAATTTGTCGAGGCTGTTGCTGCCCACCAAGACGCTGCCCTAACTATCGCTGAAGCATGAACCGATGGGGGAACTTTGAAGAGGATTTCAAAGTGGTCCCATACCTTCCTAACAAGGGAGCTGGAGGAGAAAATATGATCTATTGTCTCAATATTAGGTGAGAAGGGATGAAGGCAATAGTTGCATTTAGAAGCCATGGCCACTCCCTTCGCTTGAGTTCTGGAGTCAACCGGAATGGCATTGAGCATGATTTTCCAGGAAAGAAGGGAGAGTTTAGAAGTGAGGTCTAGATGCCACACCCATTTTGTCCATGCCTTCCTCTCCCCTGGTGGATTTGAGACTATCCAGGCTAAATGAATGGTGAATTCTCTCGTTGCAGAAGTGACCCAGATTTGTTTATCGTCTGTGGATGAGGTGTTCATTCCTTCATCCGAGATATGATCGAGCACCACTCTTGGAAGAACAGAACTGGCTAAAGCGAGGTCTCTCCACCCATTTGGCCCAATCCATCGTGAACTTGGAGAGGTAGCCCTGCTACCTCCATCACCCTTCCAATCCCCATCATACCACCCTCCAACCAGCAGCTACTCAATCAGGCCATCCATTTTTCTCAGCCCAGGACCCACTTTCCCTTGTTTTGCCTCCCTCCATCTCCATCCATTCACAAAACTCTGAGGATAATGTCCCCCAAACTCATGATGACCATCAGCCCCCAATCAATCTTCTCACATCTACATCAACTAACTTCCTTCCAATTCCATCCCAACCTCCCCATTCCCACAGTGTGGAGGATATGGATCACCTCCTGAGTAACGGCCAGGTTGCCACTCATGTATGGAGCCACTTCGCTCATCTCTTTCAGGTTCCATTCTTTCAAGACCAACCCATCTGAGCTAGACTCCTCTAGTGGTTTGTGGCTGCAAGACGATCCTCGGCATGGCAATACCTTCGTGGCATAGCCCCCTCTATCATCATCTGGGAGCTTTGGCTTGGAAGGAACGTGGCTACATTTAATACTGTCCCTTTCTCTCCAGGACCTACAATCAAGAAGGTCACCAGATGGCTCCATGAATTAGGCTCCCAACTCCCTACTTCTGACATCGCCTCCACACTAGGGAAAACCATCTTGCGTGATTTGGGCCTGGACACTAACCCGCTATCTGGTTTTGACAGATCTCTTGTCATTAACTGGGTAAAACCTTCGACGGGTTGGATGAAGCTCAATGTCGATGGTTTAGCTAAGGATAACCCCGGGATTGGAGGAGGAGGTGGTGTTTGTAGAGATCATAGGTGCTGCATGATCTTTGCTTTCCACAACCACTATGGCCCTATCTCCAATATAGTGGCAGAAGCTCAAGTCATGGCGGACAGTCTGCAACTTTGCAGGGACAAGGGGCTGTCCAACATCATCGCAAAAACAGACTCTCATGTGGTCTACAAGGCATTGATCCATCCAAACTTAGCCAGCTGTTTGAAAATCTGGTATATATAGCCTCGGGAAAGTCCAACATCTTACTTAGTCCACTCACATCCAATTCTCCCCATACTCTTCACGAGGGCAACTCTGTGGCAGATGGCCTCACCAAAACAGCCAGCAACGGTTCCCCCAACAGGATTTTTCTCACTCTGTCTGACCTCCCCAGATTCATTAGAGGCTCCTATCTCCTCGATAAAGCCTCTCTAGGCCTCCTTAGGCATAACAAGCTGAGAAAGGGAATAGGTTGATCTATTCTTTTGGTTAGGCACAGTTTTTTGGTGGTGTCAGAGGCCTCTCTTGCCGATTAGCCTTCATTGCCCTGCCTTCTTGCTCGATCCTCACCTTGCGGGATGCTCAGCCAGTAACATCTTTTTGGGATCCTTTCTGGCAACTTTCTCCTCATTTCCAGCTTATTTTTTTTCTTTGCCTCCTCTGGGCTGCTTGGATGTATGTTTTCTGCAGGCCCTGTTGTCTAGTTATAATTCTCACTACATCAATATACATTTGGCTGTTAAAAAAAAGGAAAAAAAAAGGGGGGGGGGGGGGGGGGGCACAGGACCAATCAACATCCCAAAGGCTACAATTACTGCACCCCATAAGCCAGCGAGTGTGGGCCGCCATCATTGGGGAAAGATGACAGATTTTTTTCTACAAAGGTGACGCACTCCTGAAGCAGCTAAAACCTCCTGAAAGTGGCATGTCGTTGGGGGTATTTTACCTTCATGAATGCTACCTAATAGCTGTCCCTACCTCTGCTAGCTATGGTCTACGCTATTTTCAGCGTGAACGCTTGCATGATGCTTCTTAAGGTTTTGATCCCCAAACCTCGTTCAAATTTGGGTAACGTGATCGACGTCCATCTGACCTAGTGGCATTTCTTTTTATCTTTGTCCCATCCCCAGAAAAAGGCAGAAAAAGCCTAATCCAAGTCGTCCAACAGGCGACTACGATGTCAGCAGTTGCCATAGTGTGGATACGAATCCTCGCAAGCACATGGTTTATGAGAGTTAGATGCCTTGCTTGAGACAACAACTTGCTTTTCCAACCAGAAATCATGTGGGATATCTTCTCAAGAAGAGGTTGGAAGTACACTTTACGAGGTCTAGCGCCTGAAGATAAGGACGCCGAGGTAGGTAAAGGGGGCATGCCCCTCTATTGAAACCCAAGATTTACTGTGATGCTCTGGCTCGCATGGCTGATTGGGTGGATGAAAGAATAAAGAAACTCTTATGTGCATTGATCCTTTGTCTGGACGCTCTCTGATATAGGGAGAGGAAGGTCTTTATGTGCTGAAGGGAAGCACTATGCCCGTTTCCGAAGGATCGTGTCGTCGGCGAACAACATATGGAAAACCAAAGGGCAGTTTTTGCAAGTCTGGAAGGGGTAGCAAGAACCACTGACGATCAGTCTTTTGTATCCTCTACTAAGAACCTCAGCTGCTATAATAAAAAGGCTCAGCGAGATCGGATCTCCTTGGCGAAGGCCCCTAGATGATTTGAATAAACCACATAGTTCCCCATTTATGCGGACCGAACACCAAGAGTTCGACCAGCATTTTTGGACCATTTCAATCCATTATTAGCTAAATCCGAATTGGTGAAGAACTGCCTTGAGGAAGTTCCAATCGAGCCTATCATAGGCCTTCTCCATATCCAACTTGATGAGGATATTGCCCACTTTAACCTTACGATCAATGTCTCGAAAGCTCTCTTGAGCCAGGGCGCGATTTTTCGCTATGGACTTGCCCTTAACAAATACTCCTTGTTTCACTGAAATGATATTGGGAAGATACTAGCAAGTCTATTAGCAATTAATTAATTTAGTAAAAATTTTGTAAATACAATTACAAAGACTGATGGGGCGGAAGTCAGAAAATTTATCTAGGGCTAGCAACTTTGGAATGAGGTAGATAGGGGTAGCAGTGAAGGCCCTAGGGAGGGTTCCTCCACATAAAAGGAAATGACTAGCTTTAAGAATATTGTGGCCCACAATCTCCCAAGAAGCTTGGAAGAAGGCCCCTGTAAAGCCATCAGGCCTAGGGGCTCCATCGAGTGGGATCCCCTTGACTGCCTCGAAGACTTCGTCTAGCGATTGGGTTGCCATAAGGGCCATGTTATCTGAAGGGATGACGTTCAGAAAATATTCAGGGATCGATCGCAGTTCAACTTACATGAGAGAGGAGAAGAAATCGATTGTGGACTGTTTGATAGAGGCTTGGGTTTCCACGAAAGTCCCCCCCTTGAGCTTGATACTGGAAATTACTGATCTTCTAGCATGATCAGCTGCTTGGGTATGAAAAATTTTATATTCCTATCGCCTTCCTTGAGCCAATTGTTCCTAGACTTCTGCTTCCAGAAAATCTCCTCACATAGCTCAAAATAGGTCAAATTGTCCATGGCCAGTTGGAAGTGCTGATGGATATTTGGATGGTCTGATTCCTGAGCTAAGGTTTCAGCTAATCGAAGCTCCATCTTAGCCTTCTTCAAGTTCTCAAAGATGTTCCCAAAAGACTCTTTGTGAGACCTACATTGTGTGTATGAATTCTAGCCCAATGGTTGCTCCTCTTATTATGAAATGAACTAGAAATTAGAATTCTTCAATTATTAGGTAGGCCCATTTAAGTTTTGAGGTTTTTTTTTTTTTTTGGTGGGGGGGAGTTCAAGTTGTACGTTTTTTATGGTATGCCCACCTACTGATTGGATGGGCCTACTTTCTAGTTGTTTGATATCATGGTTGAGTAGGCACACTTGTAGGACAGGTTCCATTTCATGCACACTCCTTGTGGGCCCCACAATGCTTGATTGCACCACTTTAAATCATCCAAAGGTTTTTATTTTTTGTAGTTTCTGGTTTTTAGCCTTTCTTAGCTTTTTTTTTTTTAGCTTAATTAAATTCAAATTGTTGATGCATTTGGTAGTCAAATTTCTTTTAAAGAAATAAAATATGGGATATGGCTTGGATATTTTGATAAAAATTGTTGTTAGAACTATAATAGTTGTACACACTAACCCCAAGCCAACAAGCTACTCAGGTTGGATGGAAACCCTAAACCTAGTCCGAAACCCTAGACCTAACCTAAACCCTTAACCTAGTCCAAGCCCAAACCCAAACTCTAAACCTGATCCAAACCCTAATCCGAACCGCAAACCCTAATCTAAACCCAGAACTTAGTCAAGCCTAGTCAACTCACTAAGTCAACTTCCGAGTCAACTCACCTGGTCAACTAACTTATTCAGCCTACCCAACCAACTCACAATGTCAGAATAAATCTGAAACTAACGCAAAATTTAAACCCAATCAAGAGCCCATTCGAAATCCTGGAGGTATGAAAACTAATACGAATAGAGGTAAAGCTCTCCACACATTTTGAGGAAGCTCCCTTACCAAAATAGGGAGTCCCGTGTAGCCTAGGTGGCACACTGTGTGCCACCTGCCATGTGTCAAGCTCCTTGCTTTGGTAGGGAGCGCAATACATGTGCCTCTTCCCCCTTTTCCACCCTCATTCGTGTGCCTTGGTGAATGGACTCTCATTCCCCTCTCTTACACCCAAAATTATGGCCAATGCCATCCAATTTGAACCTTGAGATCTTGCCATGTGGCAATCTCAAATTTGGACTATCCAAGCCCTTTTTAAACCCAAACTTTACAAGAATTACCATAAAATCGGGCTGGGAGGCTACAAATAGCCACATCCCCTTCTCACTTCAAGCATCGAAGAATCACTCCAGAGTTTAAGCTCCCCTTTAAGCCCTTAGCCTAGCCATTCCATTCCTCTACTAAGGAGAGGAAGGGGCAATAGGAAAAAGTCTAGCCTAGGTCAATCTTAGGGGTGCACACGAGTCGGTTCGGTTCGGTTCTGGGGTAAAACCGAAACCTAACCGTTCCTAATGGTGCTGGGATTTTCGGAACCCGAACCAGACCGTTAGCACACTAGAACTGAACCAGAACCGGATCGTGAAAACCGGTTTAGTTCCAAATCGGTTCCACGATTCTAAACTGATTCAATGTGGTTACTTCAACAACACGTGCATGAATCTTATGAAAATACAGAAGAGCTTTTATCTGTTTCCCTCACCCATTTGGATATGGATTTTTGACACCAACTGATTTCATCCAAGATACTTTTAAGCAAAGAAATCAGCCCTTTCCTCTTCACATTGCTATCGGTGTTGACGATACCTTCCTCTTCTCTGTCTATCTCTGCTATTTTTGCTGTCACTCAATCTTTGTCTTCATTAATGTTGCCAAAGGATTTGAAATTTCATTCTTTCGAATTGGACTCAAGAAGCTCAGCTTCAGATTGAAATGTTTCCCTGCTTTCCCATCCATGTCAAAGGACGACCACCATTGTTTGGTCAGCTTTAGGAAAATTCAGTGCCACATCTCAAATATGAAAGGTCTCGGGTCCCAGGATTCCAAGGTGGATGTGAGACAGATGGGTTTGTGACTGGACAAGGTTAGCCAATGCTTTTTGATTCAGCTCTGAAATGCTTCTTCCCAATGCACATTGATGAGAAATCAGTCAAGTTGACTCATGGCAATTAGCAAGAGCTACTTGGTTGTTTAATGAGGTTAATTTAGCGCCTTGAAGAGGAAGGTTGATTAACTTCCATCTGTCTTTGAAATCAGCAAAACCCGTATTCTAGCCATCACCCTGGATCCACCCCATTTATCATGAGCAAAACGAATGACATTAAAGTCACCCATCTTAGTGCCTAGGGATATTCTCCAATTCCGCCCAAATTTTCAGATAGAGGTTAGGAATATTCAGCCCATATACTGTTGACAAACACCGTGTGAGGCTTCTGGAAGTGGATTTGAATGATATGGAAAGGGACACAGACCTCTTGATTGCATCTACCATGGATAGATTTGAAGAATTCCAAAGGACCAAATTCTTCCTGAATGGCCTTTTGAAGCTATGAATTGGGTAGGGGCAAGTGAAGAGACGGCGAGTGAGAAAGAGGGTCAACCAGAGAGAGAGCAGCACGCAAGTTGCAAGGTGAGAGACGGCGAGAGAGAGGGAGACGGTGAGAGAATGAGAAAGAGATAGGGTTTGGGATCAACGGTTTGGATCCAAGGTTTAGATCCACGGTTTTGGGCCACGATTCAACGGATCGGTTCCACGGTTCGGGTCCATGGTTCGGTTAACAGTTCGATTCGGTTCTACATGCCCCTAAACTGGAACTGAACCATATCCAACGGTTCTTGCAATTTTGGAACCAGAACCGGTGCTATCTAGAACCAGACCAAACCGGACCGATCCAACGGTTCCGGTCTGGTTCCACGGTTCTACCGGTTAAATGTGCACCCCTAGTCAAGCTTAGTCTAGCCCAATCCCTAGCCTCTTGAGCCATTAAGAAATTGATCGTAGCTGCTTAATCTAATCCTTATAAACTATCATCCACCCAATCGTCCAATCATCTATCAGCTTCATCTAATCCCAACATTAGCATTGGGCAACACTTATTCCCTTCTCAACCCCCTTCTCATCAAGCTCATCATTTTTGTATTACAACTTACACACAGTCAGTATAAACGTATGTTCTATGGCTTGCCGATATACTCGGATCCTACCCATCAGAAACTTGTACTGGTTAATCACTTTGGCAAGTGGAGGAGTTAGGGAAAATTTATCTAGCCTGAACCAAAGACTCTCATAGGTATTGCATCTAACACAATCTTATATCCTATACTACACCACATACATAACACTCAGCACTTGACTAGTTCAAATGTATTTTTTGTGACTCTCCGAGCTATTCAGGTCTTGTCCTTTAGAAATTTGGACTGGTAGGTTTATTGTTTCGACAAGTGGATAATCCAAGCTAGTTTATCTAGCCAAAACTACAGTTTTTCATAGGCATTGCATTCGACACGACATTACACACAACCTTACATCAGTAGTACGCAAGAACTAATCCAATCATCATAAGTTTGAGAAATCTCGTGAAGTAGAGATTGTACATCCGTATGGACAGAGTAGGTACCTAACACCTTCCCTATCTGTAATGGTGGTTCCTTACGCAGAATTTTAACCATATATCAAGGAGTTATTTTGGGGCAGGATTCCCTATCCAAATGTTTTTATAGGGTTTAGCCGACCATGGAATTGTATTAATTAGCTAGTGGTGGCTCAAGTCAAATATAACCTCTTTGTAATTACACCCGCAAACACTTTTAATCCATCACTGTTGCATGAGCGTGATCCGCCTGAGATCCAACATCCACACCAATGTATTATTGCCCCAACAATTAGAAGGCGCAAATTACTAATAAGGCCTATTTTTAAGAAATTAACTTGGCCATCAATTTTAAATTGATGGGATGTAATTTTCTTCACAGAAGCCCATGAAATGTCTGGAAAACATAATGAATAACCAAGCTTGGCCAACCAGACATCAATTGATAAACGTTGTCCATTAGGCGCATAAGACATTCAACTATGTATACTTATAATAATTTCTTAAAAAATTATGTGTTGTTTTGCAGTGGAAAAGGCAAAACTCATGCGGCATATTGAAAAAGGTCATCTAGCCCCAGCTTCTAAGGCTCCTACAAGCAGCCCTTCTAAGGAGTAAAACTTTTTCAGATAGCTAGCCATCATCTCTGCTGTTTGACCAACGAAATGTAATAACTCTCTTTGTATCTTGTATGTCTCCAAATTTTCTCTTGTTGGGCAATCTCTAATATCAATATATATAAGCAACTCATTTGCATGACACCACTGAATATTTGGTCCTTTGGTAGATTTATGGTTTTCTTGAAAATAAGAGCGTTACTTGTCCATATAGTTGTCAAATCAAGCCAATTGGCTAGAAGGCTTGTTGGGCTTGTTGGCACATGCCACGTGGCTAATGGGCCTCTGACTATAAATCAATTCAATAGGGTTCAATTCCTAGTTCCGTTGTTACTTGACTTTATGAACAAGTTGGATGGCAAATAAACATTCCAGTGGCCCCCAGAAGTTTTCAACGGTAGACGTTGTATCCCTTTGTTTTCCCTTAATCTGAGGTCATGTAACTTTAAACAATGCAGTTGCTCCAAAGAAGTTTTCAACTGCCCACAATCAATGCCCACCATTTTGTTTGGTGTGGTCCACTTGAGCTTTGGATCTGACTCAAGTTTGGGCTCATGCTCCCAAAAGAGTTGGCAAAATGGATGGACTACTGCCTGATAAAACACTTACATCATGGCGAGGCTTGAAGAGCTTTACCACCAGCCAACTAATTGGTGTAGGAGTAGATAATCTAGTTGGTTGGCCTTGGATTTGTGTGTTTAGCTCATGATTTTGTTTTAGGCAACTATCGGCCTTGCTAATTTTGTTCGCACCTACGGATTACTTGGATGCAGGCAAAACTTCACATACAACATAAATGTCCATGTCTTAGAGGGTTTGTGGGTGTTTGGGAGCAACTTTCACTTAAGATAAAGGTGTCCAATGCTCTCTCCAAAATTCAAGTGTTGTGTTGTTCATTTGTGTAACGCCCTGAAAATCGGGGGTCGAGCAGAAGTTCAACTCCCAAGTTCCAACGCATCACCTATACAACATGGATAATGATGATTAAATTTTGTCCATGTTAGTGCACTAAACATAAGTGAGATTATACCAAATCAGTATATCATAGCCCGGAGACAGTTAAATTACGCAAGCGGAAGACCATGATAGGTATGTATAAAACATATAAGTAGTGGTATGAGTATAATCATGTTCCAGGTTAAACAATTACATGTATCATTTCAAAATGCAAAATATCAAAATGTGTAGGTCCGTCTACATCATGAAATCCCTATAGCCCCAACGATCAAAATGCTGCCTACATAAACCCGTCAGAATACTGCATATACGAGAACTCCTCGTTGTCATAAAAATCAGGCTCCACTTCATAAGCTGCGCCATCATCTGCAACTAAGATAGAGTCTAGTTGGTGTTTTAAAACACCGTCCCAGAGTGGGAATGAGTGATCAACTCAGTGGAACTATAAGGCAAAGTTAACATGTTATCAATTCAGTCAAGTAGTAATGATAAAGCAATAAACAATCATGTCCTAGATTACTCTTGTTAATGCAAGAATGGCATGCGATAATGATGCATGCCCTCACCTACACTCCCTCAGCGACTTCATCTCACGTTCGCGCATAGCATCCTCCCGAAACGTGCGCTTCCTTGCGGTGCAGGATTGTGATTAGTCAAGTTTTTAATTAGGCATATTCATACAACAAGATTGAGAAGCTAAGGTACCTCCCTTCATGTCATTTACCTAAACATTGATCCATTTAGGGTCGTCAATTCTAATTAATTACATACAAAGAACAGTTCCGGGTAGTTACAGAGCGGCTCGTCACCTCAGCGCAGGCTGGTTTATACTCGAGGTCACTACGGGCTCATCACCTGATCGTATGCCGATAGCTTAAATACAGTGTCTCATACCACCGTATTCAGTTCACGAGTCTGAGTTGCTCATTGGACACTATGGGGAGGCTCGTCACCCCAGCGTAGGCCAACAGCTCGACCACGGTGTCCCATACCACTATGCCCAGCTCATGAGTCTTAGCGGACGAGGTACCAAGGTTAAACGGGCCTTTTATTGGTAAGTTGGGTACCTTAGATTCAAGCAGTAGCGTCCATACATGGTGAACATACATTGGGCCAATCGGGTTACTTGACAAGCTCGACTAGTACGAGTGTACATTGACTGGATCGACATGGAGTGCGTAAGCATTCCGCATGGCCTAACCACTGTCGACAAACAGCCTACGACTCGGATTCATCAGGCGTATCCATTGTGGCTAAGTAGTACGACCACCGATCGTAAACAATTACCGATTGCCTGGACTACATCGTAGCCCCAATCACACTCCAACCAATAACATCCAAATGTGATATTCCAAGACAGCACGTGACAACCAAATCTAAACATAAATCCTATTCAAGCATTTCAACAAACGCATACCACACATGTCATCATACATAGGCATTCATCTGTAAATCGCATAGTAGTAAGATAGGTTGCATAAAGGAAACTGTAACTATATATAAGGGAATTGAGAATCATATCTCAACACCTTCAGTAAGTACATTATATCAAGCATTTTCTTATTCAGGCATTTTTTCAAACACTTAGACCACACATATTGTATACAGGTAATAAATTCGTTAAAAACACATACTATACCTAGTCCTTTCACAAGGAGTAGCCACGTATACAACAATCATGTATTAGCGATCAATAATCATAGCAAGCACAAATCATAATTCCGTACTCATTCAAATATTTTTACAAAAACTTAGACTACATACTTCAACATACATGGCGTATGTTGGTCATAACATGTATTAGGGCAAATCCTTTCACCAAGGAGTTGTCACATTTACAACAATCATATATCCATGACGGATAATAATGGCAAACACGAATCCAAAATCCATACCCATTCAAACATTTCAACACACACATGAATTACACTATATTCAACATAGTTCATATATATCTGTAAAGCAAGGGAAACATCGTATCTAGCATGAGAAATGGTAAGCAAGTCAGTTATAAATCATTAACCGACATTGACAGCCTTGAAAACCATAATTTAAACGTTTATAGTCTGCACCTTTCGCCGGTAAACTCATAACGGATTCTGTTTGAACACTCTCGCCTTGTAAACTAGACTCTGAATACCTAATCGATAAAACGGGTTAGCTATTTCACCGACCTACGTATTTGGATTCCTAAAACTGGTTAAGGTTAAGGTTTCTTACCCAAGAACAGAATCAGAATCTCCAATATAGCGACACGGAAGCAGTAGTTACGTACGTGAAGTAGTGGGATCGAATCCCAGGAACTATCTCACACTCGCTCTCTCACTTCTCCACTTTCTCCTTCACTTTCTCTCTCTTTTCCCTCTTAGGGTTTAGAATTCCTATGGAATGAGAGAGGGGTGGGTAAAGGCCCTTATATAGGCCCAGAACTGAAGAGAATGGCCCCAGGGTCATGGGATACTTAGGTTATAGCCAAAGAGTGGCTGTTTTGGTCCAACGGAGCACATCTGGAGGCCCCTTTTCTGCATACGATCTGGGAAAAGTTTTCTGACATTGGATCTAGGTCAGGTTAATTTTTCGATCCGATCAGATTTACAGAACAACCGTAAAGAACCAGTTTCAATTCAACGGTCATCGCCACTCGATTAGGGCTACAAGTGCATTGACCTGCGTATGAAATTTTTCCTGATCTGAGGGTGTATTTGGGTCAGATTTTGATGGTCTGAAATCTTAGAATTGGCTTGCAAGTGAACGACCCAGTTTATATAAATATGAGTATATTTTCTAAAGATATTTGCGTTTCTCACACACTTCACTCCAGGCTAAAGTTGTGCATTTCTGGATACTATCTGGACTTGATTTCCGAGATGGTCATCAAGCCTAGTAAGGCGGTCATATTCATATAGTTTTGCGGTAATCGGACTTTCGACGTGCGGTACATGTCCGATACGGAGTTTCGGTATGCTCCCAAGAGCAACCGAGTTTTGAGATTGATTCTAAGTTTCAGGGTAATGTAGCGTCAACGATTCTATACGTTTTGGGTCTTGCAGTTCGTATTTAAAGTGGTTTAATCTAATTTCACAGATAATTTAGTTTAGCACTTGATTAATTTTCGTCTAATTTCTAAAGGATTTGGTTCTATGCCATTTCTGCCTGAGGTGGAACTCGTGTCTTTGTACGGATTTTTTTGAGACGTTATAATCTACCCCCTTTAAAAAAATTTATCCTCGAAATTAATACCTTTTCGTACTCCTCGAGAATCCGAGGGTAGTTCTTACAGACCTCGGCTTCTGTCTCCTAAGTAGCCTCTTCCTCAGTGTGATGCGTCCATAACACCTTCACCAACGGGATAACCTTACTATGCAATACCCGCTCCTTCCTGTCTAGGATACGCGTCGGCCACAGTACATAAGTAGCATCCTTACACAATTGTACCTGCTCCCATTTGATGATGTGGGAAGGATCAGGAACGTATTTCTTTAGCATATATACATGAAATACGTTGTGCACGCCCGCGATTGGTGTGGGCAAAGCAAGGCAGTACGTGACCACACCCACTCGGTCTAGTATCTAGAATGGACCAATAAATCTCAAGTGAGCTTCCCCTTCTTGTCAAACTGAAGGACTCCCTTCATGGGGGAAACCCTAAGAAATACATGGTCCCCAACCTCGAACTCTAGTTGTCACCGTCTTGTATCGGCGTAACTCTTCTATCTACTCCGTGCTGCAAGAAGTCGACGCCTGATAATGCCGATCTTCTCTGAAGTCGCTTGTACTAACTCGGGTCCAATCAAACTTCTTTCGCCAACTTCTGCCCAGTAATGTGGTGCTCTACATGGGCGCCCATACAATGCTTCGTAGGGAGCCATGCCAATACTCGCCTGAAAGCTGTTGTTGTAAGCGAACTTGGTATAAGGAATGTAGTCATCCCAATTGTCCTTGAAAT
Organism: Magnolia changhungtana; assembly: GCA_030180095.1. NCBI lineage: Eukaryota > Viridiplantae > Streptophyta > Magnoliopsida > Magnoliales > Magnoliaceae > Magnolia > Magnolia changhungtana. Next base: position 1,194,538 of record JASAUF010000493.1, read on the forward strand.
CAAGCACGCAAGCTCGTAACACGTCCTCTAAAACCTAGTTCTACCCATCCGTCTGTGGGTGAAATGCGGTATTGAACTTCAACTTCACACCCATTGCTTCCTGGATACGAGTCCAGAAGATAGATGTGAATCGTGTGTCTCAATCCGACACTATCTCTATAAGCACTCCATGCAGACGTACTATCTCCTTGATGTACAACTTGGCCAAATCGTCTGCAGAGTTTGTAACTCTAATCGGGAGGAAATGATCTGATTTCATCAATCGGTCCACAATCACCCAAATGGAGTCATGCCCCTTCCTCGTCTTCGGTAACCTTGAAATGAAATCCATAGAGATGAAGTCCCACTTCCATTCAGTTATAGGCATAGGCTGAAGTAGACCAAGAGGTCGGCGATGCTCGACTTTGACCTGCTGGCACGTGAGATAATGGGATACGAAGTCAGCTATGTGGGCCTTCATGTTATCCCACCAGTACGAATGCTTCATGTCTCGATACATCTTTCTACTACCCGGATGTATCGCCATCTTCGAATTGTGAGCGGCTACAAGAACTTCTCTCCTTAAGTTATGGAGATTTGGGACACACAGGCAGCCACGATATCGCAAACCTCCATCTAAACCAACCCTCCATTCAGAGTCATCACTGTCGCTCACTGATCAGGGTCGAATATTGCATATCAGACCCCAGTAATTACTTGATTTTACATACATGATAATGCTGAATGCCATATTTTAATTGTGTTTTTATTACAGGATGAAATCAGGAGCGTGTATTGAAAAATGATGTTAAAAGCATGGATTTGACTCTCCGGAATTACCAGAGCACGGGATAAACCTCAGAGGACTAATATTGAAGAATTTACATGCCAGGGACCCGAGGAAATCAAGCCGTTCACGTTTAAAGAGGCCCGAAATTGGTCCAGAATGAAAGATCACATGGTTCCCTCCATCCAATTGGCTCAAAAATTTATACATGGGATTAGGGACATAAATTAACCGTACATTTCAAATTTCAGCCCTCGAATCACTAGGGAAGTGCCTCAACTGACAGATCAGTCCATAAACCATTGATTCTGGGCCCACCTGATATCTGGACCTTCTTCAAAATTTACCTAGATGGTTTAAATGATATGAGAAACAGGATGGACGGTTTGGATTTCTTGAAAACATTACAGCAGGCTCTGAACAAGAAGCGAGTGTGCATATGTGCATTACACTCTAGAGCCGCACCCAACCGAGTCTGGCGGTCGGCCGGCGTGACCTGCGCGCTTTTCAAAGCGCGCACCCGCCACGGCAACGCGGTTGCATTGCCGTTTTTGCGGCAATGAATCCGGACGACGCCTGTCCGTTTTACGGTCGCTAGTGGGCCCCACTCGTCACTTGTACGGATGATCCGAACCATCCATCTTGAAGATGGGCTCGAGGACTTCAAAACCATGGTAATATTTTATACCCATGCGTGCACACGTGTGCGGTACAGAGGCCACAAAAGGGCTGCCCTGTAACGTCCAAATCTGATCTTTTTGTGTTTTCTTCTCTGGGACGCATCATTGGACGTTCAAAACTACCTATTCTTGACTGAAATTTCGTCCTGAATCCAATGGATGGGGTGGATTTCCCAGAAAACACTTCCATGGGGCCCACCGATCACGACAGCGAAAGGGTGCGAAAGGTTTCGCATAATTTGGAAATCTGGTTTTCCAGGCGGTTGTGGGCCACCATCTTTGATCATATGGCAGATCTGAACCGTCCATCATGTTGAGGACACAAGAAAGTCCTAAGGGACGGTGTTTGTTGGAATTTGAACGAGGAAAGTATGGTGTTTCAAGGTCCCGAACTTGGCTGCAAAAAGGTTTTTTGCTGCGCGTGTGACAGCTTCCCAAATCCGATTTTCACCACTCCAGCCACTCCATCAGCTATAAAAAGAGTTGCAAAACATGAGGAAGGGGGGGAAAAAAGTGGAGAATTCCAGATCTAGAGCAAAGGAGAGAAGAAAGAGAAGAAAGAAGAAAGAGAGAAATTGGTTTGATGTTTTTTTATGAATTTTATTTATCCATCTGTTTAATGGATTTTATGGGAAACTAATCTCTCACTAACTGAGATGAAACCCTTAATTTGAACATCCATTGTTCTATGTTGATTTTACTTTAATTAGATTGATTTATTTCTTTCCCTAGTGTGCTTGATTGTTTTAAATTCCATACTTCTCCATCTATCAACTTTGATCAGAGTCTATGCATGGATGTGGTCTGGATGCTTATGCTAGGTACTTGTGTCTGATTATGAACAGGTTCCTATAGAGGAAGAGACAGGGTGCTTTAATGAACGGTATATTCCATGTGCCCAACAAAGGACATGAGATATGTTATTCATGGCATTGCTTGAAGGAATTAGACAATCTGTATGCCCGTTTCAGGACACAGATTGTGCTTTTTCTAGATAAGTTAGATCAATCTAAATTAAAGTGAATTAACAGACAAAACAAGGGTTAGGATAATTAGGGGTGGATTCGAAAGTCCTAGTGCTCTCTCTGATTGAATTTTCTTCCTTATTCTCAATAGTTATTTTCCATAAATTTGTGTTAGCAATTCGCTACATTAATCGTTGGATTAGTTAAGGGGAATCACAGATTTGATTTGTGACGACCAGTCCTCGTGGGATTCGACCTCGATCTTACCGAGTTTATTACTACATCACAACCCTATACTTGGGGAGTGAACACTCACCAGCTCTCTCATCCTCGCTATGATCCTATCATCCATAAGTGGCCGCACATGAATGTGTGCAACGCTCATAAATGGCTCCTCTACCATGAGCTTCTGCTTAAAATCTCGTATGAACTCCACCATATTCCACTCCTCAATCATTAGCAGAGCCACAAATGCTATCGCTTTCTTAAGGCTCAACGCGTCTGCCACAAGGTTGGCCTTGCCAGGATGGTAGGAGACCTCGAACTTGAAGTCTTTCAAGGTTTCCATCCATCGGCGCTGCCTCATATTCAAGTCTCTCTGGGCGAATATATAGCGAAGGCTTTTGTGGTCGCAAAAGAGCTCAAACTCCTCTCCGTAGAGGTAATGTCTCCAGAGCTTCAATGTAAAGATGATGGCCGTTAACTCTACGTCGTGCGTAAGGTAATTTTTCTCGTGTTTCCTCAACTGCCGTGATGCATAGGCAATCACCCTGTCCTTCTGCATAAGGACGCAACCTGAACCAACACAAGACGTGTCGGTGTAAATCGTATACTTGACCCCTTGCTCTAGCAATACTAACACAGGGGCGGACGTCAACTTGTCTTTCAGCTCCTTAAAAGTTGCTTCTACCTTCTCATCCCAGGTAAACTTGAGATCCTTCCGAGTTAGCTGTGATAACAGCCTGTCAAACTTGGAAAAGTCCCTAATGAATCGACGGTAGTAACCTTCCAGACCAAGAAAGCTCCTCATTTCACTAACCGAACCGGGCTGCTCCCAGTCCTGAACTGCGGCTACCTTAGCAAGGTCCACAGCTATCCCTTCCTTAGACACCACATGTCCTAGGAACTTGACTTTCTCCTTCCAGAAGTTGCACTTCTTGTACTGAGCGAACAACTGGTTCTTTCTGAGCATATCAAAGACTACTCGCAGATGCTCCTCGTGATCTTCTCAACTCTTGGAGTATATCAGGATGTCATTTATAAACACGATGATGAATCGGAATAGATACGGCCGAAACACCTGGTTCATCAAGTCAATGAACACGGCCGGGGCGTTTGTGAGTCCAAACGACATCACAAGAAACTCGTAGTGCCCGAAGCTAGTTCTAAACGTTGTCTTCTCCACGTCCTCATCCTTGATACCAACTAGTGATACCCCAACTGTAAGTCGATCTTCGAGAAATATTGTGCCCCCTTCAACTGATCAAACAGATCATCTATCATAGGCAAATGATACTTGTTCTTCACTGTTGCTTGGTTTAACCTGTGATAATCGATACACAGTCGTAGAGATCCATCTTTCTTCAAACAACATGGGTGCTTCGCAAGGAGATACACTCAGCCATATGAAACCTGAATTCAATAGGTCATCAATCTGTCTTCTCAATTCCTCCATCTCACATGGAGGCATGCGATACGTAGGCAATGAAATGGGTGTCGCACCAGGCACATGGTCGATAGTGAAATCGATCTCGCACGGAGGAGGTAATCCCGGTATCATCTTGAACACGTCTGAGAAATCCTGAACTACCGGTGTATTCTCCAATGTCGGGCCATCAACCTGCTCTAACAAGGTAGCATAACAACTAACGCGGCAGGGCCAACTGACCTGAACAAGAAAGGTAAAGGTCGTACCCTCAGGTCCATGGGTTGTCACCACTCTGGTATCACAATCAAGTTCTGCCCTCATCTCGGTAAGCCAATCCATACCGAGGATAACGTCGTAGTGCCATAGTGGGGCGACAATAAGGTCGACGAGCACTGTCCTTCTACCCAAATCTACTGAGCAAGCCCCACAAATCCGGGTAACATCTGAAAAGGTCCCTATAGTGGTGAGGATTCTCACTCCCTTCGTAGGAGCAGTGCACAACCATAGTTGCTTGACTGCTGCTCATAATATGATCGAGATAGTAGACCCGATGTCCACTAATAAGAAGACAGGTGTACCTTGAACGTGAGCTGTGACTTCAAAAGCCATCGGTGCTGTAGCTGATGTCTCAGGTGCTTCAGCTGTAAGTGCGTGTACTCGTGCCTACTGAGGACGGTTCGGCTGAGGTACCATAAGTCGCTGAGGCGGCCTGAAGCGAGGTGCAGGGGGCCAAAATGATGAAGGCGTAAGTGCTGACCATAGAGGTGGAGCTGCAATAGTCTAAGGAAGCTGGTGGTTGATTCTCTGAGGCGGCAAGAAGCCGTTGTCCCTCATCCTGCTGAAACAATATTTATCCGTGTGGCCCGTCCTCCCGCAGTAGTCGCACCGCAAGTCTGCTCGCCCCTGCTGAGTCGGTGATGCCGCAAGCCTAGGAGGCGACTCCGCATGTGGCCTCTTGCCTAGGAACGGCCTGGTCGGAAAATCAGGGTGAGGCTGAGGACCCACGGGTGCACGAGTACAAGATAGACTATCCCCATCCCGCTCAGCTCGTAGAGATATGCTCACCAGCTCAGCATAATTGGGTATGCTAGTGCAACACATCTTCGAGCATAACTCAGGTCGCAGACCCTTAAAAAATTATCGCATACGCATCGGCTCATCAGCCAATATCAACGGAGCATACCTAGCCAGCTCCGTGAACTTGTTCTCATACTCGGCCACGGTCATCCCGCTCTGTCGGAGGCAAAGAAACCTCCCTCCTCATTTCGGTAGGTGAGAGGAAAATTCTTCTAGTTGAAACGCGTCTTAAATGCGTCCCATATCCACACGTAACCAGCAACCACAATCCTAAGGACGTTATCCCACCAGACACTGGCCTCCTTCTCAAACATAAAGGTGACCAACTCCACCTACTCCGCCTCAGTGCAGTGCAGCGGCTTCAGCGTCTTAGAGATGCGGTCATGCTAATACACGACCTCCTCGGGTTGGTGAGTACCCGCAAAGGTAGGAGGTCGCAAGCGCTGGAATCGCTCTAATGCGCCCTTGGCACTCGTGTTCACAGCAGGGTGCACAGGTGGTGCAGGAGGGGTCGCATGCATATTCTTGGCAAAAGCCCCTGCTATGGTGTAACGTCCCGGATTTTTGCCAACCTGGAAATAAACGTCCTTAAGCACTAGGTCGATCATAAAACCTTATTAACTTCTCAGAACTCAATCCCAAAGTCAAAATCCTTTTTTAACCCATTTCCTTCAAAATCTCACCTTTCACCCCTTATTCTTTAAATTTTTCTAAGTACTTTCATATTAGACACTAATCCTAAAGTTTAAGTGATGAAGAACAATACTTAAACTAAAATTTACTATAAATAGTAAATAAATAAATAAAATAGATTTTTAACCATTAAAATTTTAGAATCTCATGAAATAAATAGGTTATTTGGATAGAGAAGTTTCTCTTACCCCAAAATCATATATTACACGTCAAATAACTCATTCTGGTTTGCAAAATGCACCCATTTTAAATATCGGGTGGCGAAACCACCACCAGATAGGACAGCGAGCGGCGATGGCATCGCCGTGACGACGAGTAGAGTTGTACACGAGTCGAGTCAAGCCGAGTATCGCCCTACTCATACTCGGCTCTTAACGCCCAAGTCCTGCTCGTACTCGGCTCTACTCAGCCAACAAGCATGGACTCCCTGCTCGTACTCTACTCGCCCGAGTACAAGCTGAGTACGAGTAGAAAACGAGTTGAGTCGAGTCGAGTCCAAGTTTTTTAGGCGAGTTCGAGTACGAGAAGAAATTGAGTCGGACAACGGACGAGTGGCAGTGACCCTTTGCGGCACCGGACGAGTGGCAGTGACCTTTTACAGCACCGGACGAGTGGCAGGGACGAGCTGCCGCTAGAGCTATACACGAGCAGACTAGCTGCGACACCGGACGAGTGGTAGGGACGAGCTTCGGCACCGAACAGGCCACAGGGATGAGTGGCAAGGTCTAGCACCACCGGACAGGGGAGTGAGAGAGAGAGGGAAGAAGAGGAACAGCCGGACGGGCACTGGGAGAGAGAGGAGAGAGAGGGGGGGTGGAGGGAAGAAGGGGGTTTTCATTTTGAACGGGCACTGTTTGAAAATGACTAGACTAGGGTTTTTTTAACGAGTTATATATATCAGGTACACGAGTCGAGTATTCCGAGTCAAGTTGAGCGAGTACTCGAGCCTTAATCTGCTCGTGTATAGCTCTAACGGCGAGGCATCACTGGCCAGCGGGCCGGGCAGGCCATAGTGGGCCTGGCGGCCCATTTTCTGCCCCGATTTCTATGATTTTTCGTCCAACTTCAAAAAGTCATATTTTCCTCGTTATAACTCCGATTTAGGTGATTTAAAAGCAAGATTGAATCTTGATAAGTCTAGTTTCATATAAAAATAAGTAAAAAATATAATAAAAATTTTAATATAGTTAAATATGGGTCGTTGTGACAATGGTCTGAAAATTATTTACTTGGACAGCTATTACTTTTAGAATTTTTATAATTTTTCTACAATACGAAATCTAATGAAATTTGGTAGAGATGAAGTAAACTTGATGAAGAACTACTAGGAAAAATAATTAAAATAATATGTTAATTAAAAGTACTAGAAAGGGGCATAGCACTGCACTAGGACCTTATTCTGTCGAACTCAGAACATAATTTAGTGAAGTACTAAACTGAATAATCAGTAAAATTAGCTTAAACCATTTTAAATATGAACTACAAGACCCAAAACGAGTAGAACCGCTAATGCTACGTTACCTAGAAACCTAGGATCAATCTCTAAACCCAGTTGCTCCCGGGAGCACTTTGAAACTCTGTATTGGACCTGGACCGCGTGTCGAAAGTCCGATTACTACAAAACTATACGATTATGACCGTCTTGCTGGGCTTGACAACTATCTCGAAAATTAAGTCCTAAGAGTAACCAGAAATGCACAACTTGAGCCTGGAGAGAAGTGTATGAGAAACACGAATATATTTAGAAAATGAACTCAGATTTAAGTGATTTGGGCCGTTCGCTTGGGGGCCAAATTTAAGGTTTCAGACTGTCAAAATTTAACCCAACTATACTCTCGAATCAAAGAAATTTTCTAACACATGTCAGTGTACTTGTGGCCCTGATCAAGTGGCGGTGACCGTTGAACTAAAACTGGTCCTCCGTGGTCGATTCGTAAATCCGATTAAACCGAAAACTTAACCTGACCTAAATCCAATGTCAAGGAACTTGCTCTGGACCGTATGCAGAAAAAGGGGCCTCGTGCTCCGTTGGACCAAAACGGCCGCTATGTGGCTATAACCTAAGTATACCATGGCCCTAGGGCCATTCCCATCAATTCTGGGCCTATATAAGGGCCTTTACCCACCCCTCTCTCATTCTATACGAATTCCAAACCCTAGAGAGAGAGAGAGAGAGAGAGAGAGAGAGAGAGAGAGAGAGAGAAGAAGAGAGTGAGGAGGAGAGAGAGAGAGTGAGAAATAGTTGTCGGGATTCTTCCCCGACGCTCCACGTGCTTAGCCACCACTTCCGTATCGAGAAACCAGCGATTCTGATTCCGTTTTCAAGTAAGAAATCCTAACCCTAATCTATTTTAAATATCTGGATAGATGAATGAAACAACTAACCTATTTCGTGATTCAGGTTGTCGTTGTGCCGTAGACAAATATATAGTGTTCAAACTGAGCTCCGTACGGGTTTACCAGCGAAAGGTGCGGACTATAAATGTTTAGGTTATGGTTTTCAAGGCTTTCAATGTTAATAATGGTTTATGACTGACTTGTTTACTATCACATGCGCCTAGATACGATGTTTTTAGCGTCTTACACATATATATGAATTATGTAGAATATAATGCATTTCATGTGTTTGTTGAAATGTCTATATGAATATGGAATTATGATTTGTGCTTGTCATGCTCGTTAATTGAAAATACATGATCGTTGTATGTGTGGCAACTCCTTTGTGAAAGGATTCACCATAATATAGGTTATAACTAATATATTACATATATGTTGTAGTGTGTAGTCTAGGTGTTTGATAAAATGCCTGAATGAGTAATTGATCGATGAAATGTATTTATTAAAGGTGTTGGGATGAGATCCTCAATTACCTTAGTGATTCGAATAGATTTCTCCATGTAATTTATATTAGGCTTAATGATTTATGTATGAAATGTACATGTGTGATGTCATGTTCACTATGTGTTTATAGAATGCTCAAATGATTGAAATACATGAGTTGTTTGCTAAATCCTATTATAACTACTGTATGGGAATGCTATTACTTGGAGTGTGATTGGGGCTACGATGTAGTCCAGGCAATCGGTAATAGTTTACGATTGGTGGCCGAACTGTTTTAGCCATGACTGATACATTCGAGGAATCCAAGTCATACGCTGATTATCAACAGTGGCTAGGCCACAAGGAGTGCATATGTGCTCCATGTCGATTAATTCAACATACGTTCGTACCAGTCGAGCTTATCAAGTAACCTGATTTACCCAATGTATGTTTACCATGTATGGATGTTGTTGCTTGAACCTAAGGTACCAAACTTACCAGTGAAAAGCCCGTTTAACCTTGGTATCTTGATCCACTAAGACTCATGAGCCGGGCATGGTGGTATGGGACACCGTGGTTGAGCTGTCGGCCTACGCTGAGGCGACGAGCCTCCCCGTAATAACCAGTAACCCAAACTCATGAGTCGAATATGGTGGTATAGGACACTGTATTCGAGCTGTCGGCCTACGATCAGGTGACGAGCCTCTCGTAGTGACCTCGACTATACTCTAGGACTACGCTAAGGCGACGAGTCTTTCTGTAATTACCTCAAGTATAAAATAGGCCTACCTCGGCGCAGCCTGGCTGTGGTCCCCAGTCGAGTTGGTGACGAGCCTTCGAAAATAGACTGCCAGTTGGTAGGGTGTTGGTGGTGTGACCTCAAGTGTGAATTAAGCCTACGTTGAGGTGACAAACCTCCTATAGCAACCTATCATATAAACTCGCGAACTTGCCCACCGTATGTGATTAACTAGGATTGACGACCTCAGATGGATCATTATTTGGATAAATGACATAAAGGGAGGTACCTTAGCTTCCCGAACATGCTGTTTGAATAAACTTAATTTAAAACGTGGCTAACACGATCATGTACCGCATTGCATTTGTCTTTGGTGTTAGAGTTGAGCACAGAGGAAGGGGTGTATGCCGCAATCATGAAATGACGTCGCTGAGGGAGTGTAAGCGAGGGCATACATCATTATAGCATACCATCCTTGCATTAATAAGAGTACTTAGGACTTGATTATTGTATTGCTTTATCATTACCACTTGACTGAGTTGATAACATGTTAACCTTTGCTTTATAGTTCCACTGAATTAGCTACTCATTCCCACCTGGGACGGTGTTCTAAAACACCACCCAGATTCTGTTGTAGATGCAGGTAATGACGAAGTTTATGTAGCTCAAATGGATTTTGTGGATTAGGAGGAAAAATTCTCCTACGATCAGCTCTCAGGCGGGTCTATGTAGACCTCGTGCTGATTCGACGAGATTACAGGGCTATATGATTTAGTCGAACACTTTCTATTTTTGGTATTTGACACAATTTAGAAACAGCACATGTATATGTTCAGCCAGGTGACATACTCATACTCTAGAAATTGTGAAATACTTATGTACTTTATATATCTATCTGTCTTCCGCTTGCCTAATTACATTAACTCTGGAGTATGATATGTTGTTTTAGTATAATCTCACTCATGTTTAAATGCATTAATATGGACAACATTCAAACATCACTATCTATGTTGCATAAGTGATGTTCTGAACCTCGGGAGTTGAGATTTGCTCGACCCCCGATTTTCAGGGCGTTACAAGATGGTATCAGAGCATGATTTGGATTAAACTGGACCCGGGTTATGGTAACACGACGTACACTGACGCACTCTGATTCAGGAAGGGGGCGACGGAACCTAGAAACCAAACTAAAATCCCAAGTTTCACCGACAGGTGAGATTAGCTATAGTAGTTTAGCCCATACACGTTCAAGATCATTCGAATGGTTCTCAATCACATTTAGACCGTTAGTCGACGAATTGGAGATGTACTTGATAAGACTAGGTTACTGGTTATACTAAGGAATGTAAAAGACTGATTATACTAAGATAATTGAATGATAAACTTAGTTAATCGGCTTGCTTTGGTTGGAGTGAGGCCTCATTCTTTTGTTGGATTCCCTTGATACTTATAAGATTCTTTAATAACTCTTAGGAAAGTTGTTTTGACTTAGAAACTAGTTACGTTCAGAGAAAACTTATATATCCCTCGGATTGAACATTAGGTCAAATCAACACACCGCTTAAAATTGTCTTCTCAAGGACTTATTACAATCGGGAACACGGAGTAGAGAAACTATATATAAGCGAAGTGTTCACGGTTTGAATTGAATTCTCAATCCCGGTAGTTACCAATGAACTCAATGCTTTGATCAAGCAGAAGGTCAGAATCAACTAGGATTAAGAACTGATACGACAAATTTTTTATCCTAGCTAGCCAGAAAGTCTATGTATCCGACTCAAATCCACTACACAAATTTTCTGATATGAGATGAGAAACCTTCAAGGTATTTGTCATTTCAGAGGCAAGCCCAAGAAATTTGAGATGAAATCCAGACAAAAAATAAATAAATCAAAAATTGAAAGAAACCTTTACATACAGAAATCAACATGACAGTCTACCTATGAAATGCTACATCAGCCATCAAGAGAATTTGAAACCAAGAATATTGATATTTCGATACAAATATTTCTGACAATCGTTGCTAAAACCATTGTCAATAGAAGCAGCAGCAAGCAGGAGTGGCAACAAATGGTAGCAACTGTGCTTCTTCTTCTTTTTTTAATGGCTGAAATCATCCATGAATCATGGTATTGCAAAGAACAAAACTTAAGTAGAACTTATGCAACTACAGCTGAAACCTTCATGCTATTGGGCCAAGAAAGATATTCACTAACAACACTAACTGCTCAGAAGAAATCAATGCATTCTAAAGGTTTAAGTTACTCTTAACCCCACTGGAAAAAGCCAAACAGTTGACTGACAGCTTGAAATCTGTGAAATTGCTATCTTGGATGAAATAAAGAAAAAGAAAAAGAAAGAAAAGAAAAAAAACAGAAAAAAAAAAAAAAAAAAAAAAAGCACTAGGAAAAACAAATCACATGCTCTCCTCAACCATAACCAAAACGTCACTCTCAAAATTCCTGACGGTGACTATAGTTATAAAAGCCTGACCAAAAACTGGTCAGGTGCGAACACAAAGCATGCTTACACCAAGGTATCAAAACTCAAACTCACCTGCAGGCTGAGTCCGAATCGACTTGAAACACAGTCATTGTTTGTTCTCGTTTATCAATTGAAGAAATCTCATGTACTTCTTTCAAGTTTTTGTAGTAATAATCGGTTTCCTTCTTTGACTTATTTGAATTCTTCCATTGATTTTCACGGATTTTCCAAGAAATAGAATTATCAACTAGGTCAACAAGCGTCATGATCAATCAAATCAAGGAGCATTTTAGCTATTTGGTCAAGTTTTTCTTTTTATGTTGATAAGGAAATGTGCACTATCATCCATAAAAAAAATAAAAAATAAAAACAAAAAACAAAACAAAACAAAATGTGCACTTGGGGGCCACGTGTTCTTCCTTAGAAATCTTTGTTTCAAATTTCTCTCGGGAATTCAAATTGATTTCAAATTCAAGCTCTTACCAAATCTCTCCAAAAAGTGGGTCAGAATAGGGAGATATATCATATGAGATGGGATAACCCCAACCTCATTCAAACTGCTCCCTCATCTCCCGCCCCCTCCCTTTATAAAAAGGAAATATTGCATTCCCTATTTCAATGCATCCTAGAAACTAGAGAGTTGCTAGAGAGAAAATAGGGGCTGGTGATGATACCCATGTGTCCGTCAGGCTCACCTCTAGACGATGTAAACTACTGATTCTACAATTAAATGACTGATAAGTCCTCTCTCCTCAAGACGTGATTAGGCGAACCGCTAGATATAAACCATCCATCTTCGGCTTTGCGCAAATGTTCCATGGTGTGTAGATCTTATCAGATCCTGCTGGCCCACCCACTCACTTGGTTCCTCATATTGTGGATCACCAACTCATGACCCTGTTTGCACAACCAGAGAATTAGGAAATTTCTCCTACTGAACCTTGGTACGTGTACATGCTAGCATTTTCTCCATACACGTGCACTGGAGACTCTTCCTGCTTCCTTTTTTTCTTCATACTTTACAATATTGGCCCATATTTGTTTAGGGATTTGCTTGAGAAAAATGTTCCCAAGATAGTGAAGCTCTAGTGGGATGAATGAAAGCTGACCAATATGCTAGTGGGATGAATGAAAGCTGACCAATATGTTAGTGGGACTTGAAATGTTGTACACACACACATATATGGGAAATGGTACTACAAGGTCGGCCTCATGGGAACTTCCCATGAGATCGAGCTATGTAGGCCCCACCGTGATGTGTGTCGAACATCTACCCCATTAGTCAGATGCACCATTCCATGGTGGGCCACGGGTTTAAAAATAAAGTCAATCCTGAGATGTGGTTATCCATGGTGGGCCACATACAACAGTTGAGAGGAGTTATCCTCCCATTAAAACATTCATAATCATTTCTTGGGCCCACTGAGATGTGGTTCACAAATTCAGCCCAGCCATTCTGTGTGTCTCACTTGGATGTGGAGTCGGACTGAGTTTCAGCTGCATCCAAAACTCATTTGGGCCCCCCCCACCAAGTGCATTTATATGTTTTAGGCATGTCTTCTCATGGTTCGAAATGCATCACAGTGGGGCCCACACAGCTCGACCTCATGGGACGTTAAAATAAGCTCGAGCGCATTGTACCTTTTCCCTATATATATATAATATGTCCAATCAACAATTTGATTCATTTATTTTATAGGGACCATCATCATGGATTGCTTATGATCTAAAGAACCATTTATTGTCAAGCATCCTAACCATCCCTTCTGTTGCTTCGGAAAAAGGATGGCAATAAAAAAAGGGAGGGCACAATTAAGGATGGATGAAATAGAAAACAAATCCATAGTAAGGCCCACCCATTAAATAGATCACCTTCCATCCACGTGGGTCCATCACAGATATTTTTGCCAATCAGGCTCTGTTGAATAGGTCCTCATCATGTAAATTGAAACAGTCGTGCTCTAGAGGCAGGTCCGACTGAACTGCAGCATCCCAGGACCACAAAAATAGAACCGCAAAGGGGGAAAAGGAAAAATAATATATATATATATATATATATATATATATATATATATATATATATATATATACTCAAAACAATCCAACCCAAAAATAAGAAACGCACAACCCACAAATACCCTTTTTCCCATTCGAGGTGAGACAGAAGAGAGAAAGAAGAAAGAAAGCGAGATGGCTGTTGCTGTAAAAGCAGTTGTGGTGCTGATGTTGGCCTTTGCCCTTCTTGCAATGGCTCAAATGGAAACCAAGGATGGTCGCTATGATCCAGATGCTTGCTATCAAAAATGTGTTGACCAATGCACTGTAGAAAAAAGGAGTGACTTTTTTTGTAAAAACCTGTATTGTGGTCTCCTATGCGTTCCTTCTCTTAAAAAAGGTAATCCCTTTCTTCTTTTATTATCGTCATGGGTGGGCCCCATGATCCGGTGATCCAGGCCTTTCATCTATCTGATGCTTCTTATATTGGATGGCGATGCCCCTTAGAAACAAAAATGAATAAATAAAAATAAAAAGTCCCATACTGGAATATCCTTATTTTTAACCAATGATGGTGTGTGGGACCCATCAGTTGGTTTATATAAGGGAGTTTACAGCCAAATACAGCGGGTGGATCCCTGCATGTGAGGTCCACCATGATGTATGTGCGGATCCAATTCTCATGTGGACCACACCACAGAAAACAGCAGTTACTAAATACTCACCATTCAAATTTTCTTGGGCCACTGTAATGTTTTATTTGCCATCCAACCTGTTGATAATGTCAGAAAGACCTGGATGAAGGGATTACACAAAGATAAGCTTGATCCAAATCTTTTTTAGCCCACAAGAAGCTTTTAATGGACAATCACCACATTTTCCGGTGATATGTTCCACCTGATATTTGATTTTTGTTCATTTTTTGAATCGTGCCCCAAAAATGATTTGCCAAAATGTTTGAACAGCATGGATGTAAGGCATATACATCATGGTGGGCACTAAAGTCAGGGATCCACCAAAGCACCATACCATTCTATTTTATAGATACTCTTCGAAATGAGAATTGTGAGGCCCACATTGTGTGTATGAATTCTAGACAAATGGTTGCACCCTCTTATTATAAAATGAACTAGAAATTAGAATGGTTCAATTATAAGATCGACCCATTTAAGTTTAGAGGTTTCTTTTCTTCTTCTTTTTTTTAGTGGTGCAAGTTGTACGTTTTTCAATGGTATGCCCACCTATTGATTGGACGAGCCTGGTTTCTAGCTGTCCGATCATCATGGTTGAGTGGGCGCACCTGTTGGACAGGTTCCATTTCATGCACACTCCTTGTGGGCCATTCAATGCTTGATTGCACCACTTTAAATCATCCAAAGGTTTTTATTTTTATTTTTTGTAGTTTCTGGTTTTCAATTTCTCTAAGCTTTTTTTTTTTTTTTGGCAAAATTAAATTTAAATTTTTGATGGATTTGGCAGTCAAATTTTCTTTTAAATAAACAAATTATGGAATATGGTTTGGATTCTTTGATAAAAGTTGTTCTTCGAATTATAATTAGTTGTGTACACCACACCTTAAGTTGACAAGCTAATCAAGTTGGATGGAAACACTAAACCTAATCCAAATCCAAACCCAAACCCTAAACCTATTCCAAACCCTAATCAAAATCCTAAACCTAGTCTAAGCCCAAACCCAACCATAAACCTAACCCAAACCCTAATCCAAGCCCCAAACCTAGTAAAGCCTAGTCAACTCACTGAGTCAACTTGCCAAGTCAATCCACTAAGTCGACTCACCAGGCCAACCCACCTAGTCAACCTATCCAACTAACTCATCTTGTCAGAACAAACCTAAAACTAACCAAAGTTCAAACCCAACCAAGATCCCATTTGAAATCCCGGATGTACGGAAAATTGGAACCAATAGAGGCAGAGCTCTTCACACAGTTGGGGGAGCTCGCGTGCCGATATAGGGAGTCCCGTGTGCCCCAAGCAGTACATTTTGTGCCACCTGCCATGTGGCAGCGCAATACATGTGACTCGTCCCCCTTCTCCACTATCATCCATATGCCTTGGTGAATGGACTCCCATACCCCTCTCTTATAACCAAAATTACAGCCCATGCCATCCAATTCGACCCTTGAGATCTTGTCGCATGGCAATCTCAAATCCAAACCATCCAATCCCTTTAACCCCGAACATTATAAGAATTACCAGAAAATAAGGCTAGGAGGCTATAAATAGCCCCCTCCCTTCTCATTTCAAGTATTGAAAAATCACACGAGAGTCTAAGAAACACCTTAAGCTCCCCTTTAAGCCCAAATTCATCATTTTTGTATTGCAACTTACACCCAATCAATATAAATGTATGTTCTGTACATTGCCAATAAAATCGGATCCTACCCACCAGAAACTTGTACTGGTTAATCACTTTGGTAAGTAGAGAGAGTTAGGGCAAATTTATCTAGCCTGAACCAAAGGTTGTCATAGGTGTTGCATCTAACACAACATTACATCGTATACATCACACCACATACATAACACTCAGCACCTGACTAGTTCAAATGTATTTTCTCTAACTCGCCGAGTTAATCAGGTCTTGTCCTTTAGAAATTTGGATTGGCAAGTTTATTGTTTCGACAAGTGGATAGTCCAAGCTGGTTTATCTACCTAAAACTATAGGTTGTTGTAGGCATTGCATTCAACACGACATTACACACAACCTTACATCATTAGTACACAAGCACTAGTCCAATCATTAAAAGTTCGAGAGATCTAATGAAGTAGAGATCGTATATTAGTACGCGCAGAGTGGGTACCTAACACCTTTCCTCTCTATAATCGTGGTTCCTTACTCAAAATTTTAGCCATAGATCATGTAGTTATTTTGGGGCAGGGAATCGATGATTCCCTATCCTAATGTTTTTATAGGGTTTTGCTGACTGTGGAATTGTATTAATTAGTTAGTAGTAGCTCTAATCAAATATAACATCTTTGTGATCACACTGGCAAACACTTTTAACCCATCACCATCACATGAGCGCGATCCACTTGAGATCCAGCATCCACACCAATGTATGATGGCTCTAACAATTAGAAGGCTCAAATTGCTAATAAGGCCCATTTTTAAGAAACTATCTTGGCCATCAATTTTAAATTGATGGGATGTAATTTGTTCACAGTAGCCCGTGAAATGTCTGGCAAACATAATGATGACCAAGCTTGGCCAACTGGGGACATCGATTGATAAAAACTGTCCATTAGGCACACATTCAAATATGCATACTAACAATAAATTCTTTAAAAAAAATGTGTTGTTTTGCAGAGGACTGAGGCTAAAGTCATGCAGCATATTGAAAAAGGTCCTATAGTCCTGGCTTCTAAGGCTCCGACAAGTCCCACTTTTCAAATATGCATACTAACAATAAATTCTTAAATAATTCTGTGTTGTTTTGCAGACTAAGGGTAAAGTCATGCAAAATATTGAAAAAGGTCCTACAGCCCTGGCTTCTAAGGCTCCTACAAGCCCCCCTTGTAAGGGGTAAAACCTTTTCAGCTAGCTGGCCATCATCTCCGCTGTTTAACCAATGAAATATAATAAATCGCTTTGTATCATGTCTCCTAATATTCTCTTGTTGGGCACTCTCTAATACCAATATAAGCAACTCATTTGCATGACACCATTGAATATTTGGTGCTTTGGTAGATTTACGGTTTTCTTAAAAATTAGTGCATTACTTGCCCATATCCTTGCCAGATCAAGCCAATTGGCTAGAAGGCTTGTTGGCACATGCCATGTGGCCAATGGGCCTCTGACTATAAATCAATTCAATAGGGTTCAATTCTTAGTTCTGTTGATACTTTGCTTTATGAACAAGTTGGATGGCAAATAAACATTGTAGTGGCTCCCGAGAAGTTATCAAAGGTAAACGTTGTATCCCTTTGTTTTCCCTTCATCCAAGTTTAGGTTACTTTAAACAGTGCAGTTCCCCCAAACAAGTTTTCAACTGTCCACAATCAATGCCCACCGTTTTGTTTGGTGTGGTCCACTAGAGCTTTTGATCTAACTCAAGTTTGGGCTCATGCTCCCAAAGGAGTTGGTAAAATGGATGGACTGCTTGATAAAACACATACATCGTGGCGGGGCCTGAAAAGCTTTACCACTAGCCAAATGATTGGTGTAGGAGTAGATAATCTAGTTGGCTGGCCTTGGATTTGTGTGTTTAGCTCATGATTTTGTTTTGGGCAACTATCGGCCTTGCTAATTTTGTTCGCACCTACGAATTACTTGGATGCATGCAAAACTTCACCTACATAAATGTCCATGCATGTCTAAGAGGGTTTGTGGGTGTTTGGGAGCAACTTTCACTTGAGATAAAGGTGTCTAAGGCTCTCTCCAAAAGTCAAGTGTTGTGTTGTTTATTTGGGAGACTAGAATGTACATGTCCATGGACTGGCTTTTGGAAAACCTGCTTTGTATTCTGCATCCCTACTGCAACTTAAAGTCACAAAACCTTCAATCATAAAGAATTATCATGCTGATCAGACAACACTAAGCAGTCAATCCAAAGAGGATGCCCCAAGTCAAGCTGGTATGCTCGTGTTGAGTGTGAGCATAATGGGCTGGATCAGACCTGGTTGTTTTGGTTCATCACGAGCCCTCGCTGGTCTTAGTCCTAAGAATTACTATCTACCCACCGAATATACCAAGGATATGGGAAACCATCTGGTCCCACATCACATCCCGGTGGGTCCATCCAAAATGGGCTAACTGAAAATTAACAAATGTACAACTTACAAATACCTTTTTTTCCAACAAAATGGTTTTAGATCTAGTTCAAGCCATACTTTCCACTTAGCCTCAATCGATCTCCAAAACCCATTCAGGCACTGGGGTATTGGCAAGCCATGACCCTAGCCCCAACGCTGACCACCATTGTGTGTGTGGCCATAATTGCAAACCCATCAACCATTCTAATTCAGGCTTGTCAAACCAATGTGTGGCCAAATTAGTGGGCGATCTAGGGAAAGAAAGAAAGGTTTTGTTGTGAGATCTGGCCACAACAACCATGGCTCCTTAAAGGAAACAAGGGAAGAATACAAAGTGGGAAGAGAAATTGAGAAAAGATGCACCTGGTTCACAATGGTAAAGGGGTTGTTCCCTTCAGCTACAATCGAAAAGCAATCTTTTTTTTTTTTTTTTTTTATAAGTGTACTAGTTGTTTTAAATAGCATGTTACAAACACCAGCTTTTATTAAAGTTATTGATCTGTTTGTGACAACCTGTGAAAGCTGGGATAGGGTGGGTGTCTACACAACCAACACAATAACTTATCATGTATGCAAATGCGGCTTAAACATTTGTGCTTTATATGCCAAACATGTGTACCACGAGCAAAATATTCAATTTTGCTGTGGACACCTTATTACTAAAATTGCATGAATAGAGAAATATGAGCGATGGCATGTTGATGTGATTGACACCAAATCAATACCTTTAATCGTCGTAGGCATGCCACACAGCGAAGATGTTGGAGAGAATAAGCCTCTATAACTTTTTCTAATTTATTTTTTGGGAATTATTACACAATTGAAGATATATGCAAGGAAGGTAAATTTCTAAATAAATATGAAATAATAATAAAAAATGTGAAATTCCACCCTCACAAATAAAAATTCTCTTACATTCTTCTTCACAGCAAAGAATTATCTTACCTCATATTATGGGACCCAAAAGTTTGTGATCCATGCCATTGGTTGGATGGAAGTCATTTGAAACTCATTGGCTCTTTAAGGTATCTCTCATACATCATTATGGAGCTTGTCATATTAACGTGTTGGATGAGATCTCGTGGGGCTCGCTAGAACTATACCAAAATCGTCAGTTAGGAACGGTTTTAAACCGTTCCTAAATGCTTCAGGAACGGTTTTAAACCGTTCCTAAATAAGGCGTCGCAAAAAAGGAACGGTTTAGAACCGTTTTGGGTACCGTTTCAAATTTTAGAAACGAAATTTTAGGAACAATTTTAAACCGTTGGTACCAGTGGTCACATCATAAAATTTTAGGAACGGTTTTAAACCGTTCTTAATGTTGTCAATGGTCGTTCAAAACAGAGTTTTAGGAACAATTTTAAACCCTGATACACATAAAATTTAAGATCAAGGGAAATAAATTAATAGAAGTTTATTGCATCAAAATAGAGATTAATCCAAAGAAAAACATGAGAAAATAATGTGCTTGAAGATGTTTCATTGCAAAATCAAATTTATAAAAAGCTCCAAATAACTTATCAAATAAGGAAAGAAAAACTCTCATTATCTTATGAAAATGATCCAGCCACTCTCGGAATCATTATGAAAAAAGACACTCGATTATGTGATTTCGCCATAGGCAGCATGCTCCTATGCTACAGCGACCAATTGAGCACTTATGCATGCTTTTAATCCTTTAAGATGATTATCTAATAATAAGAATCCTTTCTTTGATAGTTCTTATTTATATGGGCTGCTCAAATCATAGGGTGTGTAAATCAAGTTACCTAGGAATGATCCTTTCAGCAGTAATGTATGTGAGAGATTGATGCACCACCTGCAACATTACATGGACCAACTATATACACTACTAAAAATAGCAGCCGATGTTTTGGTGATAAATCCAGTTCAGCTTTAGGGGATCTCAACAGGGTTTTCTATTCTGTGAGAGAGAGGATGTTGGTTTAACTTTGGTTGTGGGTTTCTTCGGTTTGTTGTACAGCTTTCTTCCTTCTGTTTTTGTTCCTGTTTTCCTTTTGGCCTTTGCGCCTTCTTAATAAAATTCAGTACCTTTCAAAAAAAAAAAAAAAAAAAAGAAGAAGAAAACCTGGGGCAAGATATTTGCAGACATAATAGGAATAAATGTTTTACACAAATACTGCCAAAGATCAACAAGCAGAAATGTTCCAGACATGGACAAATCAAGTCAATGGCTTTATCAGGAACAAGCTCTATTCCTAAACAATGTCATGTGATTATTCCAAGGTATAGACGAATACATATTAAGGCTCCTAAACAAAAGAAAGATGGATGGAAGCCTTTCTTCCAAAGTAGATTTAAATGGCTTTTAGATGATAGATTCATGATCAATTTAATTGCCACAACTAAATGCATATAGGTGTTTAAAAAAAAAATGTGAATAGAATATGTGGATGCATGTAGCCATCACTTCTACACTATCTGGTGCCGAGTAAAATACCTTGAGTCTGGCGAGTCTGGCGATTTTAGAGATTGAGAAAAGTGTATACATAAATTGGGTCCAACATTCTTCTGCATCCTGTCAAATATTGGAAAAGAAGGCATGCTAGGCTCCATTAGCAAAAAAATTGATCTCAAATTTGAGTGCTTAGACACAACAAAATACCTGTTGCATGAAGAAACCATTGTGCTGCTGGGAAAATTGGGGATACTTCTTACGTAAGATCTGCCCAAATGAATGAGACAATTAATGGAGAAAGGAAGATGGAAGGAAAAAATATTTCTTTGATGGATGTCTTTTTCTACTAACAGGTTGATGAGCCAAAAAAGGGGAATATATATATATATATATATATATATATATATATATATATATATATATATATATATATATATATATATATATATATAAAATCCATGTACACCGTTAACTACTTGATAGTTGATTAGTCAATATTCACATTATTACATCACCATTGGATTTTTTTTACAAGTGGGGCCCGATAGACTTAGAAGGGAAAAGCCAACAAAATCTTATATGATAACAAGAGCAACATGAAGAACTAACCATCCAAAAGTGCATTGGGGCAACAGGCTTAACATTGCGATCAAGCTCGCCAAACACATATCGGGTGGCAACAGTCAAAAGATGTGACGAATGATCTAATTCATTGCTCCTTCCAGAACCTGTATAACTGTTTAGGAAAAAAAAAAAGTTAAAGGCAAATTCAGCCAAGCAGAGATGAATGCATCAACAGATGTTATTTTTAGTAGTGTATGCATTGAACAATGGATACCTTTCTTCTGTAATTCATTGTTCTCCTCTTTAAGTTTTGCAACTTCAGCCTCCAATTTCATGGTATAAGCCTAGCAGAAAAATTAAATTAGATAAAACACAAGCATGCATACCAGGACATGAAATATTGTAAACTCTGAGGTGGTTACATAAAAAATTTTTAAATCAATGCAGCATCAAGTGTGCTTTGGTCTCCATATCCCCATCGTAGCTTTAGTTTAAGACTGTCAGACAAGAACAAAACCACCTACAGAAGGGTGAATGAATATACATAAACCTCACCTGCGTCTGTAAGACAGCCCTGTGAATCCTGTAAAATGCAACGCAATCCTAACCTCTGATTCGTGGATGCTTGTTTGTGGAAAAGGACTATAAAATCAGTTGAAGCATTTACTTACATTAAAACTAGTCAATAATAAAGTACGAGGAAGTATAAGTTCCTATCCATTTGGTTGAAGTGTTCTTCTGCCAGCATTCTATGCAAGTGGATATGGTCTATTGCAAATCCTAATCTGTCAATCAATGTCCTACAAAAGACGGACAAAAATACATAAATTTTCTATGAAAATAATAGCATAATTGTTGGATGACAAAGAATTCCTATTTAGATTACAGGGATGGCAGATAGAATTCTGCAAAGACAGTTGATATACAATAAGATGGCAAACTGAAAGTGGGTAGTAAATAGCCAATCTCTCGGACAACCAAATTCACTGAGTTTATGCAATCCTAGGAAGATTTAAAGAATATCAAGGAGCACCCAATTGTTATAGCGTCACTGAAACAACCACTGTCAAAATCCACATATATATATATATATATATATATATATATATATATATATATATATATATATATATATATATATAAGAAAGTGATAAGAAATATTTACTTCTCGTAAATTAAATCAAGTATTGAAACAAACAACCATTGTCAAAATCACAACACAAAAAAAAAAAAAAAAAAAAAAAAAAAAAAAAAAAAAAAACCATATTAAGCAGATTAATTGAATAAGGAACTCAAAAGAAATATTACATATTATAAAGAAAACCCAAATCATGCATTAGTAATTAAAGGGATCGAAAATGGAATAATCCTGACGTGAAGAGGAACAGAAAAATAAAAAAAAATATACAAAAACAGAGAAAATGGATTAAAACAATCAGTTCATGACTATGTAAAATCAATGCCATTAGCAAATATCACACCATATGCTTTTGCTGATTCCGTATGATCCCTTGAGAATTATGAATAAGAATAATTGTAGCAATATAAGCCTTACATTTGCTTGGAAGGCTCCAATCCTTTGGATCTTCTAGCTGCAATTTGTAGATATAGAAGAAGAGGAAAAAAGAAAAAGCAAGCTTGTTTAAGATACAAAATTCATATGCTTCATTACCTAGAGAACAATGCAGGATATTGAATTTCTCTTTTCTTTCCTTTTCTTTTTACCATGAAACACTAGAATAATACTCAAAGAAAGGCCTCTCCAATAGTCCATTCCAAAGGCTTCAGGATCGATTCTTTTGAGTTCCTGTTTGAAAGTAATGAAACCATGATGACGGAATTTAATAAACATAATCAGCAAAGAATCACCTGGAAAGTATTCTATCTAAGAGCTCCCCACCTTCACATAACCTGAAATATACAACAAATGAATCATGAATATTCCAAACTACCATCTTTAATTTACGCAGTTCATTTATCTCAAATAGCCACACATTATTTCCATGCGCATGATAGAGGAATTTCAGTGACTATTATATCCTATTAGAACTATTCCATGATAGATAAGTTTGACACTAAAAGTTCAACAATGCCAAGTTCAAATGTTCCACCATCTGCCATCAATCGCATGTATTCACTTGATGAATTACATGCCTTAGAAGCAAGTTTTGCCATTGGAAAACAATGGAGAGAGGGATTTCAGGATTGTAGCATCCAACTGAATGGTTGGAATCATTCTGTCAGATTTGGGGTATGCTCCATTCCCAATTGGGCCAATCTGTACTGATGCAATATTGCATATGCACCTTAAGCCTAGGGCTGTTTCAACCACTCACAATTCAGAATGCATCACAAAGTCATAACATTACATCACTATAAAAGCTTACAAAGGTTCATATACCTACCCGAATTCACGGAGATCCACATAAACACACAGAGCAGAGCTCATGCCAAAGATAACTACCTGAACAAGTTGGTCCTCGTTTAGAGCTGACAAACTAACGAGTATTGGAAACCGTCCAATAAATTCTGGTATCAAACCATATGCAATAAGATCACCGTGTTGACGACCTGGATAAAGTTGGATCGAATTTCAAAAAAGCGAGCCAAGAAAGTCAAAGTGGAAATTTTTAAAAATGTCCACCATCAGAACTAGCACAGATGTTTTCAAAAACCATCAGTCATAATCCCAAACATTTCAAAAACCATTGTTGGGTATTCTAGAAAAAGGTACAAAGAGAAGAAAAAATGCCTACCCTCTCAGCCAGACTCTGACTATCAGTAGCTTGACCCCTTCTCGTTCTCACATGGATGTAATCTTGCTTTGCTGCTTTTGAAGATTGAGCACTTTGTTCGACCAGCTTGTTATCGTTGCCTGAACTTGCTTCCACCTCCGCTTTTGAGTCCTCATTCTCTTCTCCAAGTCCTGCAACTTTTAGCCGCTTGTCACTGGAGTCTGTTTGCTTAAAAACATAACCAAAAATCACATTCCACCAATTAAACCACCAATCTCATATAACTCGTTTATAAAAAAAACTCCAGGTTCCACACACCATGAACTAATTCATACCGAAATTATACCTTAAGTGCAGGTGGTGTGTTTGAATAATGATCAAGGACAGTCATGAACACAAGGCGTTTTGGAAACAAAATGCCAGGAAATAATCACAGTCATGAGAAACTAATCATGTTTTCCATATTACATCCAAAGAGTTATCTAGCAACGCTTGATCAAACATAGAGAATTGCAAATACCTAATCCAAAGAGCTATCCAAAAGCTCAGCAAAAGCTATGGAAACAGAATGCTAGGAAATAAAGTTAACTAACCAAAATGGCTACTCCTTTTAACTGAATCTAAAGTTCAATGTAATTCTTCAAGAAAAAAAAAAAAATTGTTTTGTAGAAAAAAGGAAAAATAAATACTATTTATGATGATTGTAAAAGGTAAGTTTGCCTCCAAGAGCCCACTTGTGGCTGGTTGCATTTGAATGTAGAAACATTGTGGACCCTAACATGATCCATTTCAGCTATAGAAAATAAAAATAGCTACCTTTTGTAAGTTTCTGGTGTGAATCCTTAACTTTGTTTTTATTGTGTGACTCCACATTCCACAAATTTCGACTATAGACTCCACATTCTATATGTTAATAACATAGCAATAGCTAAATACAATCTGTGTGCTGCAAAAAACCATTCTCGGAAGGTTAGGAGAGAGCCCACCCATGAAGGGTTGGCATACACCACAGACTATAATGACGCTCACATAATTAAGGAATGACTTTTTGTTTGTGCTGCATGAATAACTCTATGGTGAAGATCAGAGATGCTACAAACAAGAAAAGAATGACAAACCTCTACCCCAAGAAGCCGCATCCTAAAAACATTAAGGGACTGCCTCTCCATATCCTGAGCACCCATGCAGATAATGCACTGCAAACCAAATCTTGCTGACTGGCCAATCTACTGTATAACCCAAAGTGATAAAATCAAAGGCATGGACACCTGCAATGATGACATAATAAAAGCTCAATTACAATGAGAGAACAACACAAAGGACAGTCAGTCAGTAACCATACTCAGAACAATGCTCTAGACTCACTTACATTTCATGGAGTATTAAAGGTTTTATTATAACCAAAAAGAAGGGGAGTCATCCATTAAGACATTGGAAAATGGAATTTGAATGGAGCACCGAAACTTAGAGGCTCCGTCATCACGCTTCTATGTTGCCCTTCAACAAAATCCACATCAAGAAACAGAGATGGGATCCAATTTCCAACACTACTGAAAGAGTAGTATCCATTGCTTGCTTTTTAAGAACAAGAGTAAGTCAAGGGTGAAAAAGTTTCATGCTTCAAAGCAAACAAAATATTTTGTATGAGATGTAAATTGACCTCAATGCTAATTAACGTAGAAATATCCATCAGAAACCAATCAAAACCCATCTTTCCTGAGACATGACCATGTAATCTCACTAAACAATTTTCCTTAATTTTGGATTAGATCATTATGGTTGAAATAAATAAATTGGTTCAGGATCATGGTAAGCCCAATGATCTAAATGAGAGCAGATAAGGAATAAATTGTCCAAACAAAGACTTCCTAAGACACGTCGCCAGAGGATGATGCCACTGATATGAACAGGGACAATTCAGTTTATGCTTGAGCTATAGCATTCTAGTGTTAGACAAAAAAAAAAAAACTCTTTAGAATGCTTGAGCTATAGCATTCTATATGAAGCACCATTACTCTTTAGAGGCAATAAGTACAAAAAAAAAAAAAAAAAAAAAAAAAAAAAAAAAAAAACTCTCTTTTTTTTTTTTTTTTGAAAGATTCTATTACTTTCCCACTTATTGCATGATTCCTTCTACAGCAGTTATAAATAACCAGCCAATCTAGTACCATATTGGGCAACATCCAATATGATTTTTCAATCTTGCATGATTACTAAATACATTGCAGCTGCATACAGTCACGCTATAAAGATTTAGTCATTAACTATATTAGGCAATTGCATGCTTTGTACGCAACTAGACTGCTTCTAGACCACAATCTAATCTGGAGTCTAAAAGAAATAAAATGAGTACACAAAAGAACTCACCTTTCCAGTCCGTCTTGGATCAGCGTTAAGGAAGGTTGTGAACGCCAACAAATCTCCATAGTCCCACGCTGTTAGTGCTGTCAAGTGCACTAGAATTCTTTATATATGCTTCCGTCTCTTCATCTACAAACATATACAAGCAAGCATTTCTCTTTGCAGCCTCACTAATATTTCTTGGTTGTTGTATTATGTCATAGTTTCCTGGTAAACGACATATTCATGAGGAAAGAAGAAAATTTACACTCGCTTGAAGACAACCAAACAATACAAGGAACACATATTAACAAGAATAAAATAAATAAATATAGAAGACTTCTAATGCTCATATCAGTACCAAATACAGCTGATGCAACAACTATTCCACGGCATTGCTCCATTTCAAGAATATCAACATAATTAATCCTTTAACAAATCTAATGACAAAATGTGTCAGTTAAAACACAACATGAGTAATCAATCAATTGAAAGAAATCCCAACATTCATAGCTATAAGCAAAATCTTCTCTCTTTTCTTTTTTTCCTTTTTTTTTCCTCCTTAAAAACACACTTATAAACACAATCAAAGATATGGACGAAAAAACAATTAAACAGAATCACCTGGAAAGTATTCTATCATAAGCCAGAAGCACGCCAGCATCCTTTGCAGCTTTCGCTGCAGCAACATGGGCTGACTTGCATGGTTCTGTAATCAGACTTATAGAACCGTAATGGAAAACTATTGCCTGTCAAAGGATTTATAATAAAGCATACTGAATCACTAAATTAAAGAGAATACCACCAAATTTAGAAAAGTAAAATAAAAAATAAAAAATGCTCTGGCCCTAGAGAGTGTATATTTAAAACTGATATAGAAAAAAAAAATACCAAAAGAAAGATCTCTGGTTCTTCACAACTCAATATGAATGCTGCAACTTCCATAAAAAAAGAGAGCAAAGAAAATTGATGCTGTATATTTGAAATCGACTATTTAATAGTTAAAGTAATTAACTGGAAAATAGTTAGTAATATTTAAAACATCGATATATATATATATATATATATATATATATATATATATATATATATATATATATATATATATATATATATATTAGTGATACAAAATGTCTAACAATAGACAGCTTAAATTGCATTGTTTCCTAGCTGAAGACTCTGCTCCTTGTAACAAAGGTAGAAAGTTCAAATCATCCTGTCCTCCTTTTACTATGAACAGTTTTTCCCAGCAACTCGGCTCAAAATCTCTCCGAGTCGCGTTTGTGAGTTATAAAGCTATGGTGTAGTTTAGCACTATTATTTGTTCAATAACACAAAACTAAGACCGTGAACAGAAAATATTACACTAAAAAATAATGAAACAGTCCAAACTCACATTTCCTCTCCATGGACAAGTGACTTTGAGGCCTGAGTCGAGCTTCTTTGCAAAAGCTTCACCAGCGTTATCAACTTCAATTAAAAGAAATGACAAGAGAGGAAAAGTTAGCAAGATGGTGAAGATTATATCAAGAATGCTCCTCCAAAACAGGAAGGAGAAGAGAGCATGAGATTAACATGCATTTGTTGCCACATGGTAGCTAAAAATTTTCAAAGAAGAAAGAGTGCCGTAGTAGAGATTTTAAGTACTTTGAAACATGATTTGTGAACATAAAGGAGAATCCAACTGACCTTAAGTATGAAAAACAAAAAATATTCTGCAAAAGATGCTAGAATACAGATAAAAAGACTTCAAAAATAGAACTTTAAAGGTAGTAAATAGGATTAAAGCAGTTTAAGACATTGGAATTTGACCTTCAGACTCTGTCCAAGACGCCAACAAAGTAAAACTGAGTTGTCTTTCTTCTTGTGATGTAGGCTTTTATGAAGAGAATATGGGCACTGTTTCTCTTTCTTCTTGTGACTCAGGCTTCCATTCACAGAACCAAGCTGTCTTTCCTCTTGAACCAAAATCATAAGGCTTTCCCATGCAGCTCCAGCTTCTTTGATAGCCTCAACAGCATTAGGTAAAGCTTCAGCTTGACTAATTAACTGTTTCAAATGGTTCCATGTTTATAAAGACCGTACTTCTTCATCAGAAAAGTTTCTTTGAGTAAAAAGACTGGAGACTATGCTGTTAGTGGAAACCACTTCTGTATTATTTTCAGGATTTTGAACTGCATTTGGAACCCCAACCTGATTCAAATGAAGATGATCTGATGTATTGTAGAAGGGACTTAAAATTGATGTTTTACAGGAATGAGATAACTTTAGGGCAAATGGCATGCCTATGAATATCTGACAATTTTTAACTTTAGGGCAAATGGCATGCCTGTGAATATCTGACAATTTCTTTCCAGTGCAGCAAGTGCATTATGTCTTCAGACTCATGAATGATGAACCAATACATCTTAACGGCACAGAATCCAGCTTTTCAATGAAAACAAACTATACAGACAGAAGGAATTATTCACATCTTTACAGTGATGAATTAAGACACATCTTCATATCATCCATCTATTATCCCACCCAACGAAGTTGTATGCTTTGCAAGTAGGCATAAAGCAATGACAGCAAGCTTACTGTCCAAATTTCTGAACATCAGTCCTATTATAATGCAACTACAAAATTGTTTCTTCAGGAAGCATCTCTGACCTCTTCACTTTGTTCTGTGACAATTGGAAACAAAAGCTTCGGTCAAAGGCTCAGCGGACTAAGCAATCCCTGAAGGAGATGGCTGGATAAATTAAAGAATCTGCAGGAATACACATCAACAGCTACTAAAGCCTAGTTACCACAAGGTATCATAAGATGGAGTTAATGGTTGCAACATCGCTATGAGAAACAAAGGCAGCTTATTTGTAATTTAGAGAACAAGAAAAGGAAATCCAGCTAACCAGATTTCACCCAACAATTGAAAATGGATGACAGAAACTACTAATACAGTTGAATAAATACAGAGTCTGAAATGACGGCTACATGTTTTGCCAATTTTGCATCCTGGCAACTCCACTGCCACATCGGTTCTTCTTTGATTTATTTCAACTCATCTTTGAAAATTACAAAATAAAAATAAAAAATAAAGTCAAATAAGCAACGCAAATTGACAAACTAACTGGTTATGTAAAGAGCTAGGAATGAGGCTTGAATACGACAGTCAAGACAAATATAAAACTGGCATAATAGAAAAGAATTCATAGTGTTTATAGTGAACTAGTCTTGTTTCCTCCTAAAAACAGAATCTTTAGCTGTGTTGAGAGATTAGCAACGGAGCTGGGCAATTCACCCTCCAGATTATTAGTAGTTGCACCTAGAGCTTTTAGATGGGTGCAGTTGGTAAGTGAATTGAGGAAGCTCGGGTCATCACCTTCTCTGCTTCCAAGCTGATTTTTCTTGATATTGAAATGGTAGAGAACCAAAAGACTTCCTAGATTCAAAGGCACATGTCCACTAAAACTGTTGGATCTAAAATCAACTAATTCGAGACTTGAAGCATTGGACAATGAAATTGGCAGCCTTCCAGTGAATTGGTTTATAGCTACAGAAATCTGTTGCAGGTGTCGAAACACAAGGGCTAGGTTGGGGGGAATGCTTCCATGTATTTAAACCAAATCCCTCTCCGTTCCAAAATCATGATTTTGGTGTAGTGACATGAATCAAAATGCTACTGCAACACAACAAAAACCTGTGTAAGTGCATTAGCCATGTAGAAATGTGCCCTGAACGAAGAAGAATCAATAGCTCGAGCTCTGTTGCAATCTCTAATAGCCATATGAACATCATTTTTCCACTTCCTCTGGAAAGAATGATCAAATTTAGTAAACGTTGAACGTATTGGGTTTTTACAATTAGCAACTTGGGTTTCTAACGAACCTTGAGAAACAATGCTGCTCGAGTACATAAGCAGTCATGCTTAAGTTTGGTTCCAATTTCTGGACCATTTCCATCAAGTACTTCACTACATGCTTCAATTCCATATGAGTAGTTTGGCCCTTCCAAGGATTTTTCAGCAGCTTGAACCAATTCATAGCTCTTCCTAAGCTGGGGAAAAAAAAAACATATTAGTGAAAATACTTTGTCGATAGACAAATTATAGCCAGCTGAAGTTGCTAATTAGATTTAAATTCAGGACAACACAAAATGTGGACCCTGCTAGAAGTATGACTGTCATGGGGAGCACCAGTTGGCAAAAGAATGGGTTGTGATGGGCTTGGTTCTGCTCCACTGAGGAGAGGATCAAGATCCATTTGCTTCGCAACATCGCCTGCTCTGTATCTCATGCTACTCTCACCACCTGCAAGTTACAAAGACAAGGTTCATATAACCAGTGAATAAGCAAGCAGATAAAATGGAAGCTGAACAAATGAAACAGTATTCTAATCCATTTAACTGTCCACAGTTACAGAAATCAACACACACTACCAATGCCATCTAAACACCTTTAATATCCTCCATCCATCAAGATCCTGGCATCAGGTGGTAGCTGCAAGGATGATGGACAGTTTGCTTGTCAGTTGGGCCACAACTCGTTTGCAAGGCCTGCTTTGACTCCCAAATGAGGGTTCAGACCCATTATCTACTCACAAAATCAGCAAGAACATAAACATGATCACAATCCAAAGCTTGATACTCTGGCAAGAACATGGTGGATGATGTACAGGCACGTAGAAATTGCATTGTTGGCATACAACTAAGTCAGATAAATTATTAGGAAATACATATAACAGATGATTAGGAAATACATAGAACATGGTTTCTTCTTCTTCTTCTTCTTTAAAAAAAAAAAAAAAATTATACAGATCTGATCTAAAAGCTTAGAATGACAACAATCCGAGCTAAAGATATGATGGCGCTGGAGCAGATTTTTCAATCCTTCGAGCTCTTTACAATGAGAGATTTTTTAGGAAAGCCCTAATCCGTTTATCTATAGATTTAGATAACAGGGAGAGTCAAAATTTTGGGAAAAAAAATAATAATAATAGATCTTGTTCCAGTACTAAGATCTAAACCTATTTCACCTAAAATCCTTATCCGGTTACAGATTTACAGGAAACGGAACCAAATTCCAGTATTATATCCTCTGGTAATCTGTGGATTTGCTGATCTAGGGCTTATGAAGACCTGAAGATCAGAAAATGA
The DNA here is from genome assembly GCA_030180095.1 of Magnolia changhungtana. NCBI lineage: Eukaryota > Viridiplantae > Streptophyta > Magnoliopsida > Magnoliales > Magnoliaceae > Magnolia > Magnolia changhungtana. The sequence continues at coordinate 1,226,369 of JASAUF010000493.1, forward strand.
GCTACAATTCAGAGAGATGAGATTGAATCATGATTAATAAAACGAGATCTGAACCTTCACTAACCTTATTATCGATTTCCACAACCGATTCGAACAGAAAAGCTGAAATTTCAACGATTTGCAGATCCTGGAAGATGAGGAGAGAGAGAGAGAGAGAGAGAGAGAGAGAGAGAGAGAGAGAGAGAGAGGGAAATCGGGTGTGAGGGAGTGGGAGAGAGGGAAATCAGGCGTGAGGGAGTGGGAGAGAGAGAGAGAGAGAGAGAGAGAGAGAGAGAGAGAGGGAGAGGTATAGAGATTGAAAGGGAGTGAGGGATCATGTAACGTCTTGAAAAAATCCGTACAAAGACCCGAGTACCACCTCAGGCAGAAACCGCCAAGGGTCAAATTATGAAGAAATTAGACGAAAATTAATTAAGTACTAAACTAAATTAATTAGTAGATTAGCTTGAACCGCTTTCTATATGAACTGTAAGACCCAAAACTAGTAGAATCGCTAACTCTACATTACTTAAAAACCTAGGAGAAATCTCAAAACCCAGTTGCTCTCAGGAGCACAGTGAAACTCCGTATCGAACCTGGACCACACGTCGAAAGTCTGATTACAGCGGAACTATACAGTTATGACCGCCTTACTGGGCTTGACAACCATCTATGAAATCAAGTCCCAATAGTATCCAGAAATGCACAACTTGAGCCCGGAGCAAAGTGTGTGAGAAACGCGAATATCTTTAGAAAATGAACTCAAACTTAAGTGATTTAGGCCGTTCACTTGCAGGCCAAATTTAAGGTTTCAGACCATCAGATTTTGACCTAACTACACCCTTGGATCAGGGAAATTTTCGTACACATGTCAAGGCACTTGTAGCCCTGATCGAGTGACGATAGCTGTTGAACTGAAACTGGTCCTCCACGGTCGATCCATAAATCCGATCGGACCGAAAACTTAACCTGACATAGATCCATTGTCAAGGAACTTTCTTTGGACTGTATGCAGAAAATGGGCCTCTAGATGAGCTCTGTTGGCCCGAAACAGCCACCCTTTGGCTAATCCTAAGTATACCATGGCCCTGGGGCCATTGACATCAATTCTGGATCTATATAAGGGCCTTAACCCACCCCTCTCTTATTCCATACGAATTTCCTAACCCTAGGAGAGAGAAGAGAGAAAAGAAAAGGAAAGAGTGAGGAGAAGAGAGAGAGAGAGAGTGAGAGAGATAGTTGCTAGGATTCATTCCCGCCGCTCCTCGTATCGAATCGTCTCCCCCGTGTCGCTATACCGGCAATTTCGACTCCGTTCTTGGGTAAGAAATCCTAACCCTAATCTGTGTTAGGTATCTAAATAGAATAAATGGTGAAATAACTAACTTATTTCATGTTATAGTTGTTGTTATGTCGTAGACAAAGACGTAGTGTTCAAACTGAGTATGATACGAGTTTACCGACGAAAGGTGCGGACTATAAACGTTTAGGTTATGGTTTTCAAGGCTTTCAATGTCAGTTAATGATTTATGACTGACTTGATTGCTATCACATGTACTTAGATACGATGATTGCCATATATTACACATATATATAAACTATGTTAAATATAATGCATTCCATGTGTTTGTTGAAATGTTTGAATGAATATTGTTGAAATGTTTGAATGAATATGGAATTATGATTTGTGCTTGCCATGATTATTGATTGAGAATATATGATTGTTATACGTGTGACAACTCCTTTGTGAAAAGATTTTCCCTAATACATGTTATAACCAAGTTATATCATGTATGTCAAAAGGTGTAGCCTAAGTGTTTAATAAAATGTCTGAATGAGTAATTGTTTGATAAAATGCATTTATTAAAGGTGTTAAGATAAGATTCTTAACCACCTTAACTATATGCATTGATTTCTTTATGTAACCTCAATCCAACTACGTGATTTAGGTACGAAATGCATATGTGCGATAATATGTTTATTCTGTTTTTTTATAAAATGCTCAAATGATTGCAATGCTTGAATTGTTTGCTCAATACTGTTATGACTACCATATGTGAATGTTATTATCTTGGAGTGTGATTGGGACTACAACGTAGTCCAGGCATTCGGTAACAGATTTCGTTAGAGTGGCCGGATTGGTTCCACTACCAAGGACACGTTCGATGTATCCGAGTCGTATGGTGATTATCGATAGTGGTTAAGCCACAAGGAGTGCCTATGCGCTCCATGTCGATTAACTTAGTGTGCGCTCGTACCAATCGGACATGTCAAGTAACCCGATTGGCCTAATATGTGTTTACCATGTATGGACACTACTGCCTGAATCTAAGGTACCACTTACCAGTGCAAAGCCTGTTTAACCTTGGTACCACGATCCGTTAATACTCATGAGCCGAGCATAGTAGTGTATGGGACAACGTGGTCGAGCTATCGGCCTACGCTGGGGTGACGAGCCTCCCCGTAGTGACCAATGAGCAACCCAAACTCATGAGCCGAATATGGTGGTGTATGGGACACCGTATTCGAGCTATCGGCCTACGCAAAGGTGACGAGCCTTCCCGTAGTGACCTCAAGTATAAAATAGGCCTACGATCAGGTGACAAGCCTCTCGTAGTGACCTCGAGTGTGAATTAAGCCTACGCCGAGGTGACGAGCCTCCCGTAGTGACCTATAGTGTAAACTCGCGAATTTGCCTATCGTATGTGATTAACTAGGATTGACGACCCTAGATGGATCATTGTTTGGGTCAATGATATAAAGGGAGGTACCTTAGCTTCCCAAACCTGCTTTATGAATAGGTCTAATTAAGAACTTGGCTAATCACGCACATGCACCGCATTGCATGTGCCTTTGGTGTTGGAGTTGAACACAGCGGGAGTATTGCATGCGCGACCGTGAGATGATGTCGCAGAGGGAGTGTAAGCGAGGGCATACATCATTATCGCATCCCATCCTTACATTAACAAGAGTACTTAGGGCATGATTGTTGTACTGCTTTATCATTACTGTTTGATTGAATTGATAACATGTTAACCTTTGCCTTATAGCTCCACTGAGTTGATCACTCACTCCCACTCTGGGACGGTGTTTTAAAACACCAACCAGACTATGTGGTAGTTTCAGATGACGGCGAGGCTTACGAGATAGAGCCTGCCTTTTATGACGACGAGGAGTTCTCCTATCTGTAACTCTCTGGCAGGTCTATATAGATCTTGAGTTGTGTCATCAGGGCTACAAGGATATAGATTAGATGACATTACACTTTATGATTTTGTATATTTTGGAACTATACATGTAATTATTTAACCTGGCGACATGTTGATACTCTAGGGACTTACCACTTATATGCTTTATATATCTATCACAGTCTTCCGCTTGCATAATCTAATTGTCTCTGGAGTATGATATACTGATTTAGTGTAATCTCATTCATATTTAATATGCTAATACAGACAACATTTAATCATCATTATGTATGTTGTATAAGTGATGCGTTGGAACTCGGGAGCTGAGCTTCTACTCGACCCCCGATTTTCAGGGCGTTACAGATCAAGGGAGCAGGAGAGAGATCGGGAGTGATGGGGAGAGAGAGAGAGGGGGGGGGTGAGGGAACGGGAGAGAGTTAGAATATTATTTTATTCTTTTTTTTTTGTGGTACGGTTCCAAATCTGGAACGGCTTAAAATGTTACGTAACTCATTCCGGATTGCGAGATACGCCCGATCTAAAGTCCGATGGTCCAGATCACTTCTGTCGTCGACCAGGCCTTTTCTGATCCATCTTGGCCATGAAATTGTCCGCGACCCGCTCTACATCATTTAGGCATGTCTTCTCATGGTTTTAGATGGTAGGGCCCACCTGAGTTCCGTATACAACTGATTCTTGGTATATCCCATAACCTAAAGGGGACCCATCAAATGCACTGTGTTGATGTTTGACACACATTACGGTGGGGCCCACACAGATCAACCTCATGAGAAGTTACCATGACGTGATATATATATATATATATATATATATATATATATATATAGGCACACACATACAAGAACATGCTCGGCTGCACTTGCTCCTCCAAAGGGCCGAGATCACAGTCCATCACACTGTCAGGGAGGCAAATGGAATGGCTGACTCCTTCGCAAAATTGGAAAGTAGCTTTCCGGAGACTGTCTCGTTCTGCTCTGTCTCATGTCCCGCAACACATCTAGGGGGACATCTTCCTCGACAAGGTAGGGCTGGGGAATCTAAGGCAGGAGTGAAAGGCCCAGGTGTGGGATCTGCGTTTGCTATCCCCCTTTCGTCCTCTGTTTCAGTCGTTTGAGATTGCAGTGGCAGAGGGAATTCGACTGAATGAGCTGGCTGGCCAATAGCGGTATAGGTTGCCAGGTTTGTATTTGTGGTCCTCAGTTAAAATGCTGATTTTTTTTTTTTCTTCTTTTTTCTTTTGGATACATTTGTATCCTCAGTTAAAATGGAATGCAATTACATAGCCATGGACAATAACACCCAAATTGACATAACAAAAGCATCTCATTTCTATGTGATAAAGACTCAGAAAACAAACTATACCAAATTGAACAGAGCCGCCTATTTCCAAATAAATTATTAAGCATTAAAGCTCGAGTTGACTGTGAAATTCACCGCTATGTCTTTGCAGCATAAGAGTCAGCTGATTGAAATAAATAGAGGGTCTACCCATGTTAACATGGTTCCAAAACTCAACAAGTTAACTAGAAACTTGCTTAGTGGTTTGACTCAGTTGGGTCTTGACAAGACCTTTTGAATTGGCCCGTAAACACATCCATAGAGGCAACCTCATATATGGAAGAGACTAGGTGCTACTACTGCACTATGTCGCACAATTGTTTATTATTTGGGTATTTTAGTTATTTTTTAAAATCGTTTTCAGATGTTTAAAATGCATTAAATAATAAAAGTAATAGAATTATTCTCCGCTGGTCAATCAGTGCATCTTTGAGCGAAGAGTATCAAGAAAACCATTACGAACAAGGCGATGGGCAATCACACACACAAACACAGAGAATTGAAAATTGAAAACTTGTGAGACATGGACTTCAATGGTCGTCCCAAATGGTAACTCCTATCTGCATCAACTCTTTGCGGCGAATATACATAAAAAAGAGAAATGCTTCAGCGCTCTTAGAACACTATAACTAATACTGTGTGCCTCCTAATGTATATAGACTGTTCATTAGGTCTAATGCATATTTCTTTGGGCTACCATTAAAACAACACACTGATCTAACAAATTTAACCATTTGAAAAATGGACAGCCAAGATTATATATATATATATGTCCAATCAACAATTTGATTCATTTATTTTATAGGAACCATCATCATGGATTGCTTATGATACTAAAGAACCATTTATTGTCAAGCATCCTAACCATCCCTTCCATGGCTTCGAAAAAAGGATGGCTATAAAAGGGAGGGCACAATTAAGGATGGATGAAATAGAAAACAAATCCATAGTAAGGCCCACCCATTAAATAGATAATGAAGATTTGAAGATCCCACCTTACATCCACGTGGGTCCATCACAGATATATTTGCCAATCAGGCTCTGTTGAATAGGTCCTCATCATGTAAATTGAAACAGTCTTGCTCTAGAGGCAGGTCCGACGGAACTGCAGCATCCCAGGAACACAAAAATAGAACCGCAAAAGGGAAAAGGAAAAATAAAAATTATATATATATACACACACACACTCAAAACAATTCAACCCAAAAATAAGAAACGCACAACCTACACATACCCTTTTTTCCATTCGAGGTGAGACAGAGAAGAGAGAAAGAAGAAAGAAAGAGAGATGGGTGTTGCTATAAAAGCAGTTGTGGTGCTGATGTTGGCCTTTGCCTTTCTTGCAATGGCTCAAATGGAAACCAAGGATGGTCGCTATGATCCAAATGCTTGCTATCATAAATGTGTTGACCAATGCACGGTAGAAAAAAGGAGCGACTTTTTTTGTAAAAACCTGTATTGCGGTCTCCTATGCGCTCCTCCTCTTAAAAAAGGTAATCCCTTTCTTCTTTTATTATCGTCATGGGTGGGCCCATGATCCGGTGATCCAGGCCTTTCATCTATCTGATGCTTCCTATATTGGATGGGGATGCCCCTTCGAAACAAAAATAAATAAATAAATAAAAATAAAGAGTCCCATACTGGAATATCCTTATTTTTAACCAATGATGGTGTGTGGGAACCATCAGTTTGTTTATTTAAGGGAATTTACCGCCAAATACAGCGGATGGATCCCTGGATGTGGGGCCCACCATGATGTATGTGCAGATCCAATTCTCAGGTGGACCACACCACAGAAAACAGCGGTTACTAAATACTCACCATGAAAATTTTCTTGGGGCCAATGTAATGTTTTATTTGCCATCCAACCTGTTGATAATGTCAGAAAGACCTGGATGAAGGGATTACACAAAGATAAGCTTGATCCAAGTCTTTTTAGCCCACAAGAAGCTTTTAATGGACAATCACCACTTTTTCCAGTGATATGTTCTACCTGATATTTGATTTTTGTTCATTATTTGAATCGTGCCCCAAAAATGATTTGCCAAAATGTTTGAACGGCATGGATGTAAGGCATATACATCACGGTGGGCCCCAAAGTCAGGGATCCACCAAAGCAGCATACCATTCTATTTTATAGATACCCGTGGAATTGAGAATTGTGAGGCCCACATTGTGTGTATGAATTCTAGCCCAATGGTTGCACCTCTGATTATAAAATGAACTAGAAATTAGAATGGTTCAATTATAAGATAGACCCATTTAAGTTTAGAGGTTTCTTTTTTTCTTTTCTTTTTCTTTTTCTTTTTTTAGTGGTGCAAGTAGTACGTTTTTCGATGGTATGCCCACCTATTGATTGGACGAGCCTGCTTTCTAGTTGTCTGATCATCATGGTTGAGTGGGCGCACCTGTTGCAAAGGTTCCATTTCATGCACACTCTTTGTGGGCCCCACAATGCTTGATTGAACCACTTTAAATCATCCAAAGGCTTTTATTTTATTTTTTTTGTAGTTTCTGGTTTTCAATTTCTCTGAGCTTTTTTTTTGGCAAAATTAAATTTAAATTCTTCATGGATTCAGCAGTCAAATTTTCTTTTAAAGAAACAAATTATGGAATATGGCTTGGATTCTTCGATAAAAGTTGTTCTTCGAATTATAATTAGTTGTGTACACCACACCTTAAGTTGACAAGCTAATCAAGTTGGATGGAAACACTAAACCTAGTCCAAATTCAAACCCAAACCCTAAACCTATTCCAAACCCTAATCAAAACCCTAAACCGAGTCTAAGCCCAAACCCAACCATAAACCTAACCCAAACCCTAATCCAAGACCCAAGCCTAGTTAAGCCTAATCAACTCACTGAGTCAACTTGCCAAGTCAATCCGCTAAGTCGACTCACCAAGCCAGCCCACCTAGTCAACCTATCCAACTAACTCATCTTGTCAAAACAAACCTGAAACTAACGAAAGCCCAAACCCAACCAAGAACCCATTTGAACTCCCGGAGGTACGAAAATTGGTACCAATAGAGGCAGAGGTCTTCACAGAGTTGAGGGAGCTCGCGTGCCAATATAGGGAGTCCCGTGTGCCCCAGGCAGTACATTGTGTGCTGCCTGCCATGTGGTAGACTCCCTGCTTTGGCAGGGAGCGCATTACATGTGCCTCTTCCCCCTTCACTATCATCCATATGCCTTGGTGAATGGACTCCCATACCCCTCTCTTACAACCAAAATTACAGCCCATGCCATCCAATTCGACCCTTGAGATCTTGCCACATAGCAATCTCAAATCCAAACCATCCAATCCCTTTTTAAGCTCGGACGTTGTAAGAATTACCGGAAAATTAGGCTGGGAGGCAATAAATAACCCCCTCCCTTCTCATTTCAAGCATCGAAAAATCACACAAGAGTCTAAGAAACCTCTTAAGCTCCCCTTTAAGCCCTTAGCCTAGCCATTCCATTCCTTTACCAAGGAGAGGAAAAGGGCCATAGGAAAAAGTTTAGCCCAGGTCAAGCCTAGTCCACCCTAATCCCTAGCCTCCTGAGCCATTAACACATCAATCCTAGCCGCTTAATGCAATCCTTATGAACTACCGTCCACCCAACCGTCCAATCACCTATCATCTTCATTTAATCCCAACATTAGCATTATGCAACACGTAGTCCCTTCTCAACCCCCTTCTCATCAATCTCATCATTTTTGTATTGCAACTTACACCCAATCAATATAAATGTATGTTCCATGGCTTGCCAATATAGTCGTATCCTACCCATCAAAAACTTGTACTGGTTAATCACTTTAGCAAGCAGATGAGTTAGGGCAAATTTATCTAGCCTAAACCAAAGGTTGTCATAGGTGTTGCATTTAACACAACATTACATCGTATACATCACATGACATACATAACACTCAACACCTGACTAGTTCAAATGTATTTTCTGTGACTCGCCAAGTTAATCAAGTCTTGTCCTTTAGAAATTTGGATTGGCAGGTTTATTATTTCGACAAGTGGATAGTCCAAGCTGGGTTATCTACCCAAAACTACATGTTGTCATAGGCATTGCATTCAACACGACATTACACACAACCGTACAACATTAGTATGCAGGAACTAATCCAATCATCAAAAGTTCTAGACATCTTATGAAATAGAGATCATATATCTATACAGGCAGAGTGGATACCTAACACCTTCCCTCTCTGTAATCGTGGTTCCTTACTCAGAATTTTAGCCATATATCATGTAGTTATTTTGGGGCATGGAATCGATGATTCCCTATCCGAATGTTTTTATAGGGTTTTGTCGACTGTGGAATTGTATTAATTAGCTAGCGGTGGCTCTAATCAAATATAACATCTTTGTAATCACACCTGCAAACACTTTTAATCCATCACCATCGCATGAGCGCGATCCGCCTGAGATCCAGCATCCACACCAATGTATGATGGCCCCAACAATTAGAAGGCTCAAATTGCTAATAAGGCCCATTTTTAAGAAATTATCTTGGCCATCAATTTTAAATTGATGGGATGTAATTTGTTCACAGTAGCCCATGAAATGTCTGGCAAACATAATGAATGACCAAGCTTAGCCAACTGGGGACATCGATTGATAAAAATTGTCCATTAGGTGCATAAGACATTCAAATATGCATACTTACAATAAATTCTTAAAAAAATGTGTTGTTTTGCAGAGGACTGAGGCTAAAGTCATGCAGCATATTGAAAAAGGTCCTACAGCCCTGGCTTCTAAGGCTCCGACAAGTCCCTCTTTTCAAATATGCATACTTAACAATAAAGTCTTAAAAAATTGTGTTGTTTTGCAGAGGACTAAGGGTAAAGTCATGCAGAATATTAAAAAAGGTCCTACAGCCCTGGCTTCTAAGGCTCCTACAAACCCCCCTTCTAAGGGGTAAAACCTTTTCAGCTAGCTAGCCATCATCTCCGCTGTTTGACCAATGAAATATAATAACTCGCTTTGTATCATGTCTCCAAATATTCTCTTGTTGGGCACTCTCTAATACCAATATAAGCAACTCATTTGCAAGACACCATTGAATATTTGGTGCTTTGGTAGATTTATGGTTTTCTTAAAAATTGGCTAGAAGGCTTGTTGGCACATTCCATTTGGCTAATGGACCTTTGACTATAAATCAATTCAATAGGGTTCAATTCTTAGTTCTGTTGTTACTTGACTTTATGAACAGTTGGATGGCAAATAAACATTGCAGTGGCTCCCGAGAAGTTTTCAACGGTAGACGTTGTATCCCTTTGTTTTCCCTTCATCCAAGTTTATGTGACTTTAAACAGTGCAGTTCCCCCAAACAATTTTTCAACTGTCCACAATTAATGCCCACCCTTTTGTTTGGTGTGGTCCACTTGAGCTATGGATCTGACTCAAGTTTGGGCTCATGCTCCAAAAGGAGTTGGTAAAATGGATGGACTGCTTGATAAAACACATACATCGTGGTGGGGCCTGAAAAGCTTTACCACCAGCCAAATGATTGGTGTAGGAGTAGATAATCTAGTTGGCTGGCCTTGGATTTGTGTGTTTAGCTCATGATTTTGTTTTGGGCAACTATCGGCCTTGCTAATTTTGTTCGCACCTACGGATTACTTGGATGCACGCAAAACTTCACCTACAACATAAATGTCCATGTCTAAGAAGGGTTGTGGGTGTTTGGGAGCAACTTTCACTTAAGATAAAGGTGTCTAAGGCTCTCTCCAAAAGTCAAGTGTTGTGTTGTTCATTTGGGAGACTAGAATGTACATGTCCATGGACTGGCTTCTGGAAAACATGCTTTGTATTCTACATCCCTACTGCAACTCAACGTCACAAAACCTTCTATCATAAAAGAATTATCATGCTGATTAGACAACACTAAGCAGTCAATCCAAAGAGGATGCCCCAAGTCGAGCTGGTATGCTCGTTTTGAGTGTGAGCATAATGGGCTGGATCAGACCTGGTTGTTTTGGTTCATCACGAGCCTGCGCCGGTCCTAGTCCTAAGAATTACTATCTACCCACCGAATATACCAAGGATATCGGAAACCATCTGGTCCCACTTCACATCCCGGTGGGTCCATCCAAAATGGGCTAACTCAAAATTAACAAATGTACAACTTACAAATACCTTTTTTTCCAACAAAATGGTTTAGATCTAGTTCAAGCCATACTTTCCACTTAGCCTCAATCGATCTCCAAAACCCATTCAGGCACTGGGGTATTGGCAAGCCATGACCCTAGCCCCAACGCTGACCACCATTGTGTGTGGCCGTAATTGCAAAGCCTTCTAATTCAGGCCTGTCAAACCATTGTGTTGCCAAATTAGTGGGCGATCTAGGGAAAGAAAGAGGTGTTGTTGTGAGATCTGGCCACAACAGTTATGTGCTCCTTCCGATTTAAAAAAGTAAAAATGTTACAGCTGCTATTAGTAGCCATGGTCGATAGCATCATCCCGAATGTGCAGATTGGGTACTACCCTTGCCTATCCTGAGATCGGCAGATGCAAGGACTCTGAGGGGCTGGATTTATCAAGCAGGGTTTACCTTGGCTATATGTCAATGATGATCTACATCAAGGATTATCAATATTGCAATAAGGACCTATTTGGAATTTGAGGTTCTATGACATTGAATTGCACTCTATAAAATTAACACCATTATTACATGATGATTATGTCTGCAAAAGCCATGCTATTTTGACCATCGAACTCCACTTTTGGGTCAAATTCTTTCTTTGGGAAAAAATATTGTATTACGTGAAATTTGCAATTGGTAGACCATGAAACTGTAATGTGTAGGCTAGATTTCACAACTGGTGTCAATCACCCGTATGCATATGCGACACAATTGTTACATGTAAAAGGCGTATATGGATGGAAGGTGTGGTTAAAAGTCATACATCCACCAGAAATCTCCTTGTATTTCCTATATTTCCTAAAGGATTATACAACATCTGAATTAATTCAATACTTCCCATCATTTCCAAGCATTGGATGGAATTTACATTGGACCAAAAGCAATTCTATACCACCTAATCCCGTGTTCCAAACAGGCCCCAAAGGTAGGATTAACAAGCGAGTGTTCCCTTGGCTAAAGTAGCTCGTTCTACCCCAAAATCATATATTTTACGTCAGGTAACTCATTCCGGATTGTGAGATACGCCCGATCTAAGGTCCGACGGTCCGGATCACTTCTGTTGTCGACCGGGCCTTTTCTGATCCATCTTGGCCATGAAACTGTCCGCGACCCGCTCTACATCACCTAGTCAACTCACTGAGTCAACTTGCCAAGTCAATCCGCTAAGTCGACTCACCACGCCAGCCCACCTAGTCAACCTATCCAACTAACTCATCTTGTCAGAACAAACCTAAAACTAACCAAAGCCCAAACCCAACCAAGAGCCCATTTGAAATCCTGGAGGTACGAAAAATGGTACCAATAGAGGTAGAGCTCTTCACACAGTTGAGGGAGCTCGCGTGTCAATATAGGGAGTCCCATGTGCCCCCAAGCAGTACATTCTGTGCCGCTTGCCATGTAGCAGACTCCCTGCTTTGGCAGGGACCACAATACATGTGCCTCTTCCCCCTTCTCCACTATCATCCATATGCCTTAGTGAATGGACTCCCATACCCCTCTCTTACAACCAAAATTATAGCCAATGCCATTCAATAGTAATAAACTCGGTAAGACTGAGGTCGAATCCACAGGGACTGAAACCTATACGTAATCTGAAACTAACTAGAACTAGAACTAAAATAAGATGAAATCTAAATTAAGAGAATATGGGAAAATAATGGTGAAGTTTTATTCTAAAAATTTAAGGAATTCAGAACTAGGAAACTAGGGTGCCAAGGATCCACTTGTAGAGATCAGGGAGATCTTATGCCTGCATCAAAAACTCAACTGGACTTAGAGTCCATCTTCATCCAGTTGAAGGGTGTAACCATGAAAATTAACAGAACTGTCTTTGATTTAGTTTTCAAGAGATGAAAGGTATATGAATTAGAATGGATTTCATCACAAAACCATGCCCATGAGACAGAGTAAACAATAGAATTAAACTAATTATCAACTCATCAACATGATATGAAGGTTAGGAAGGGTACCGACATCCAACCATACCCAGGAGACGATGGTAAACAACAGAGCTTCCTGACGTCATAAACATAAAAAGGCAACGGAAATACTCAAAGCCATCGCAGACCCATTGTAATTTCAGTCACAACAGACCATTAAGAACTAAAAATATTCCCATAATAAAATTAAATCAAAATCCATTCAGTCTAAATAAAAGGCACAAGCAAAGTGTCCTCCATCATGCTACAAGCTTCACCTCTTAGCCCTAGCTAAGAGTTTTAGCCTATCATAAACATGGTGAGGCTAAAAGTCTCTCAAAAATAATAAAGAAGAAAAAAAATAAATTAAATAAAAAAAACAGAGAAAAAACAACTCCCAGCCGGCCCTCCCTGTTACACGTCTCCTCAGCTCTATTTTATAACTGTCCCAGGTCGGTGGCCAAAAAGGTGGACAGCTGTTTGCACAGCTGCAGCGTGCGTAACTTTTACGCAGCAACAAAGACCGCAACCGACCTGCGTTTCATCGGTTTTGTCGGCCCATGGCCGTCTCATATGCGTGATCCGAGCCATTGAAGCTCCTTGAGCTTGGTCGGTGGTCCCTGGGATGGATTTGGATGGTCAGAATCGTCGGACCGATCCTGTCAGTGGCCGCTGAATGGCCCGGATCATCCGGTCTCGGACTCTGTTTACGCAAGTATCGCAGGTCGCTTGCGTTGAAGCTTGGTGTGGCCCAGGATCAAACATCAGACCATAGATCCATTCCGACCATTGGATTTTTCTCACAAAACCGGTCGGAATCGATGCTGTTTGGGCCACATTCAGTGTGGTCCATCAAGAGTATCATTCTACCGTCCGAACTGCATTTGATCTAGATTCTTCTGAGTGTGTGTGCATGGGTTTGGAGAAACTCCTTTGGTACAGTCGGTTCAACCTTCTGGAACGAATGGACGGTCTGGATTGATCAGTTGATCAAAGGTGGTGAGCCACAAATGGCCGGAAAATTCGGATTTCTCGGATTCCGCAGACTGCGCACCGCAAGTTGCGCTGGACGCTGTGGGGTCCATATTCGTTGATTGGTGAGAAAATTTACTCCATCTATTAGATCGGCGTCGAAAAACCGTTCAAACTTGATCGGTTTTGGGTCAAAACCATGGTGGCCCATAGAAGTAATCTCCTTACCGTCCATCCTGCGTTTGAACGGTTGAAATCCGATCCACTCAATCTTACGAAATTCTGCCACCTAAGGGTTGGTCCTGGTCGTCCTACGGAATGAATAGACGGTCCAGATCAACGTTCTAGGGAGCGAGTGGGGCCCACTATATAAGATCAGTGTCCGCAGAGGCGGACGCTGTTTACGCAGCTACGATCGGGTCAGCGCCTGCTGACCGGATCCTCCGGTCCGGTGTGGCTCATGTGTGCGTGCACTGAATGCACGCACACCCTCATGTGGGGTCCACCGTGATGTTTGAGAGAAATCCGTACCATCCATCATGTTCCCCAAGTACTTTAAGGGGCTGAGATCAAACTTGCCATTATCCAAGGATCAGATGGACCCTAAATCGTGATTTTAGGGGCTGATCAAGCCGTTGGGCCACTTCCACAATGATCTAATGGGTGAATTTTGATGTGTACGGTTAATTTATGGTCTTCAGGCCATGTGTGAAGTTTCGAACCGAACGGATGGTGGGAACCTTGTGATCTTGCATTCTTGATGATTTTCGGGTCCGTTTAACATGTGTGGCCTGATTTTCTCAGATCTCTAGCATGTAATTCCGTCAATCTTGGTCCTCTGGAGTCCTTCCCTTGCCTTTGGTGTCATCAGAGCGTTAAATTCTTGCTTTTAGCATTCTTTTCAGTCCACGCTCATAAATCTACTCTGCAACACAAACATGATTAAAATCAGGTGTTAAACGGTTTCATATTCGTAAATTCATGCAATAATTGGGGTCTAATATGCAATATTTGACCCTCAACAAAACACCATGAAAATTAATTATCAATAACTTGCATTGGAAATTAATTATCAACAGGGCCGAACGTCGTGCCCTTCATGATGTGATGCAGCTTAGTATAGCGCAGGGTTTGCAGGATGTGCTCATTGAGTCAGATTCTTCCTTTGTTGTGGATACGTTCAAGGGGAAGTCAGTCCTTTACTGGACGTGGGATTACTGGATATCGAGAATAAAAAATCTGCAAAAGGAAGGTAATTTCTCCATTTCTCTTATTCCTCGGGAAATCAATGGTCCGGCTGATGGGCTAGCTTGCTTGGGAGCGGCCAATCAGGGATCTTTTCAGGCGGATAGGTGGGCTGACCTCCCTAGGATGATTAGGGGGCTCTGTTTCCTCGACAGAGCGGGTATAGGAGCATTAAGGGATATAATTTCTAACTTATTTTCCTTCGTTCTTTTGTATAGCCACATGATAGGCGGTACAGGGCCTTTTTTTGTCTGCCCGTGTGCACCTGAAGCCCTATCCTGTAATTTTGTTGATGTTATGAATGGATTATTACTTTGAATCAAATAATAATAATAATAATAGGCCACCCACCCAAACCCAATGCAATAAAATTGAAGTTATGAGCAGATATCAAGAATTTACTTGGTTTCTCATACATAAAAAAATTGTCATACAGAAAACGTCCTTCACAGGTTCTTCACAAATAATTGACAAAAAAAGGCCAGTAAAGCATAATACAACCGAGGCATTACTTCTCACAGAAACTTTGTGCAAAACAACTATATGTAGATTAAAGATGTATATGCACTTAAAATCATCGGCAATTTCTTTACCTGAAAATCCATTCCTTCTGGGATCCAGTTCTTCCAGCTGCATGGAACTCCCAAAGAGCTCAGGTGGCATGGATCCATTGAGCAGATTGTTTCCAACCCACAAAACCCGAAGGGATAGCAATGGATGAAACGAACGAAGCTTCCTTCTGATCTGATTTTGACTCACATCCAAAACTTCCAATTTCCGAAATATCTGCATCGAACAATCCTTAAACGACTCCCCATCCAGCCCATTGTGACTTAAATTCAAATATCGAACAGTATTTACTAAGCTGGAAAGATTCTATGGATCCAACGAAAGCCCACCATTAAAGTGATTAATTACCGCTGATATCAACATACTCCCTATTCCGGAGTGACGCAGGAATGAACGTGATGAGGATAAATACTCCGAATCCACGGAGCTTCTCTGGACTCCTCGCAGAGACTTCTCGAATCCACGAGGAAAGAACACAGAAAATAGAAATAAATTCTAATAAATTCGAAACTGATTAATTGATGAATAAAAACGAGTTCACAGCCCTTTAAATAGGGATACCAGGCAATAGGAAAGAAATCAGAATCAAACTACAACTAAAACTCCTAGAATTCGTGACTTACTATAAATAGTAAACTTACTATTTATAGACGGTCGTGATGTCTACTAGTGCACAAGGTTTTCGACCAAAAATAGTAAGTGTCCTTTTTGGCTTCACCAAACTGTTCTCCTAATTATTCTACGCTCTTTTCACGTTGGGCGCAACTCCTAAAGCCCAACGGATGAAGAGTTATAATCAAACTAAAACTTACTATTTATAGTAAAAACGAAATTAAAACAGGGAAACGACTGTCGATCAAGGGGTTTCTCGCAATTCCAAGCGTCGCAACCCGTGGTTGGCTAAAGTAGCTCGTTCTACCTCAAAATTATATATTTTACGTCAGCTAACTCATTCCGTCGCAACCCAACTGGGCCTTTTCTGATCCATCTTGTCCATGAAACTGTCCGCGACCCGCTCTACATCACGGAGCTCAGAGAATAGAATCCTGACATCACATGCAATCCCATTTGAATGCAAATCCAGAAACTTCAGCTGCTGGAGATTCTGGATTCCACTCGGGATCCATCCAGTGAAATTATTCACTGATAGACTGAGATACTCCGGGCCCAAAGCTCCATGATCCAGGCTGGGATTGGACCGTAGAACTGGTTCCCTACAGATCCAAATGCTGCAGAGAAGTAATCGTTCCGATGGCAGGGACAAGGTCGCCAGTGAAAAAATTGCCCGAGAGGCTGAGATTCCTCAGCATTTTCAGTCCATTCAAGGCCGTGGAGAACTTCAAACACAACTGGATCACAAATTCAAACAAGAGAAGGAAAATGTGAAAGAGAGAGAGAGAGAGAGAGAGAGAGAGAGAGAGAGGGAAACCATGAATTCGTGGGTTAAAAGTGTTGAGCACAATGGCTAAGACTACAAGAAGCTAACATATTTCGTGCCCAGGAAAAGCCACTGAATACAAAGCAGCGCATTCTTTGTTACCTTTGCATTCTCATGGTTCATGAGGTTCATGACCATCTCCTTCCCCTTCAGATCAGTCACAATGCCCTGCCCTGCTGGATGGTACTGAATGAACTGCAACAGCTTGTAACAGGCAACAGCCAGTGTCCTTTGATCGCTAGATGTATCGAGGATCGTGATGAGAACACATATAATCTGTAAGAGTGTTATTCTGTGTTTCAGTCATCTTCTGTTCATCAACTCGAGAATTGCAAAATAAAGATGATTATGATAGTAATTAAGCCAAGATCTCTGCATGACAATGCAAAAGGTGTTAAAAAACTCGGTGATTGAGAAGGAATTCAGCCAACTTTTCTTGGTTCAGGCCCAACAATAGTGACTTCAGACTTGATGAGTTTTGGGCTCATTGGGGAATTGAACTCACAAACCATAAATTGAAGGAATAATTTCCAATCAAGCTTTTGAAGACACACACTCTCATACCATAAATTGAAGGATTAATTTCCAATCAAGCTTTTGAAGGCATAAATTGAAGGATTAATTTCCAATCAAGCTTTTGAAGGAATAAATTAAAGGATTAATTTCCAATCAAGCTTTTGAAGATACGCACATACGCAAACATGCACACACTCACACGCACACATACACACATACACGACTTTCCAAAAGGATTAATGAACACAGTCTGAATGGGCATGAGATGAGAAATCTTCAAAGTGTTTGTCATTTCAGAGTCAAGCCCAAGAAATTTGAGGTGAAATCCAGACAAAAAAAAAAAAAAAAAAAAAATCAAAAATTGAAAAAAACCTTTACAAATAAAAATCAACATGACAATCTTTCCAAGAAATGTTGTCACGCTCCGAAATTTGAGTATAGAGTGTGCACCCTCAGACCTGAGTTTCGAGTCGTAACTCGTACATTGTGTACTTAGCTCATTTCATTATACGATTATTCAGAAACAAAAGTAATATTCATTTTACATTCTAATTAGGTTCATTCACACAAAATGATTTAAGCATCAACATCCGTCAATTCTCAACATCCATAAACATTCAACCAACATAAATTAGGCATCGTTCATCAGTCAATAAAACTTACCAATAAGTACTTGTTAGAGACCTGGAACAATTCAATTAAATAAAACCAATTAAATACTTCAAATCCTACAAATAATATCATTATTCATTGTATATAAACCATACCTTCCTAGCAAGTAAAATTCTAATTAAATAATTAGGAACGGTGTAAATACGGTCAATTCCTCTTCTGATAGATACAGTCATGTCTCACGTGGGTCGTGCACCAGTTCAACCATAACTTCTTGTTCATGCGCCAACTCATCAACTAATTGCTCATCTGTACCATAACAGTCTAAATACGGTCACTAATTACTCACTAAGCTAGCGAGGCTTAGTGAGAAAACTCATCCTGGTTTATGTTTATTAAAATTAAGATATAATAGAAATATAGTATGCAAAATGATATGGATGCAAATGGTGTATGAATGCATCAAATTGGATGATCGTCAATATGCTTAACTTGGAAATCGTCAACTTGCATCCACCTATTAGGTAGGCTTTCCACCTTTTGATAGGTTTTGGCATAGCCCGCATCTGATAACGATTTACTAAAATCGACATTTCT
Source organism: Magnolia changhungtana (assembly GCA_030180095.1). Classification (NCBI taxonomy): domain Eukaryota; kingdom Viridiplantae; phylum Streptophyta; class Magnoliopsida; order Magnoliales; family Magnoliaceae; genus Magnolia; species Magnolia changhungtana. The sequence goes on from JASAUF010000493.1 coordinate 1,244,904, forward strand.
TACAGGGAGGACCCTCAGGATCGACAATGCAATGTGTTTATATGATGGATAATGAATAAATGCATCATTTTTATAACTGTTATAGTTACTTGTCTTGATTAGAATAATATTTATATGTAAATTTAACGAACAATTTTCATAATTCATGCGATTTGGCATAAATTAACATGTGATTTACCATAGTATAAATTCACAATAGTTAAATCAACAACATCATAACAAAACACTCCAATCAGTACATCAATCAATCAAACAATCACAAAGAATTTATTTTAATTTCAATGAACATGAGACACGATGTGATTACTCACCCGAGTCTAGCTAGTAATGTAAAATTCACAAGATAACCAAGCTAGTTTAAATTCAGAACTTCTGTCAATTATATCCACAACATTGTTATTTATCCTGTTATATTAAACAGTGGGGCTCACCTTTGATTAACATCCTAAGTAGTCAAACTCTAAATAACCAAATAATTGAAACTTCCATATATAAGATATTCATTAAATTCAATTATCAAAATTCCAAATTTTTTTAAGATTCTGAAATTGAATGGCAAATGATTAATCGAGGTGGCCCACTGGATAATTAGATCATCCAAATTCTTAAGATCTTAGCATATTTTGCCTTTACACATTAGATGAATAGTGTGGATCTAACCATGCATACACTGACTGCCCATGTCGACCTTTTACGCCAAGTGATACCAACGCTTATGCAAAATTCTGAGCTTTCCTTATTAAACACTTCCAGATCTAACTAGTGTAGCCCATCTAATACTTAGATTGATATGGAAGTTAGGGCTCAGCCTTATGGATCGTATGATCCGTACATATCTAATCTTGTTCGACCAGATGCACACCAATCAATTTTTGCGAAAAGAAACTTCGTATGGAATTTTACACTTCCATCATCTTTACATCATATCTACCCACATATCAATGCAATGAACGTGTGACCAATCCACACCGTTCATTGCATATATCAAGTCAATTTACATTAAATGCACAAAAAAATAATGAAAGAATGACAATAAACTTACGTGATCTAAGCTCTCCAAAGTCATCTCTCTCTCCCTTTCTCAGTTGTACGTAGGGTGCCTTTTGTTAATGTCTAAGTTAGAGTATAACTCTTCTTACAACACCTTCCATAAAAGAAAAGTCTTATTTGAGAGGTTGAGATATACATGAAGAGGTAGTTATATAAAAGGAAGAATGATTAGGGATTGAAATAAGATAATAGATAAGATAAGAGATAAAGATTAGGTTTGAATAAAAGATGGAGATAAGATACGAAATCTCTCTCTTAAATTCAATTATTATTTTTCATGGGTGTTACATTCTACCCTAAAAAGAAAATTTTTGTCGAAATTTACCTGAAACTACTCCTCGAGAATATTTCTCGCGAATCTCTTTCCTACTCCCAAGATGCTTCATCTACTCCATAATAACTCCATAAAACATTGACTAAATGTACCATTTTATTGCATAACACATGCTCCTTACGATCCAGTATTCGAACCAGTTTCTTTATATATATATGATGTATCTTCCTGTAATTCGAGATCTTGCCTATCAATCACATGAGAAGTATCCATCTCATACTTCCCTAACATCAATACATGAAAGTAGTTTGGATATAACGAACATATCATGGTGGGCCCACAGAACTTGGTGATGTCAACACACTAGCAAGGTCAATGTGTGGCACACCATGCAATCGGCTTCTGTCAATCAATGAGAGTCTTTTTTCTTTTTCTTTTTGTTAACAAAGAATTGGGAGTAGTTTTTTTTTCAAATTGACAAAAACGCATGCCCATCTCATAAGTAACAAGTGGTGGTGGGAATAGGATTGGGTACTGAGTTACTCAGTACGCTTTTATCGTACAGAGTAAACTCAGTTGGGCCTACTATGAATGTATGTGAGTTATCCACGCCGTTCATCCATCTTGCAAGATCATTTTAGTGGTTGATTCTAGAATAGAAGTATTCCCAAAGCTTAAGTGGACCACACTAAAGGAAACAATGCGAATAATGACTTCCCTTTGTTGAAATCATGTAGTTTATTTGTCATCCAACCTGTTAATAAGATTACACAGACATGGATGAAGGGAAAACACAAATATGAGCTTGATTTAAAACTTCTGTGGGCCCCAAGAAATTTTCAACGGTAGAATTTCAATTTGCACTATTTCCCGTGGTGAGGTCTACTTGAGATTTGGATATATCTCATTTTTGGGATTAAGCCATATAATTATCTGTTAAAATGGATGGACGGAGTAGATAAAATATGTAAATCACGGTGGACCCCATAGAGTTTACTCAGTACGCTTACGGTACTGAGTTACTCAGTACGCAATCCGCTTCCGTGGTGGTGGTGGTGTTTTTTTTCTTGTGGTGTGGCCCACTTGATATTTGGTTTGGCATGATCTTTAGCCAACAAGGAGAACCTCATAATACAAACGTGATGGACGGATTGGATTTCATGCACGCAACAAGATGAGTCCCATACACCAATTTGTTAAGCTTAACACATACAACTGTTTGTTTGTAGAGGATCCGGCCTCAAAACCTGGGCAATCTTAATAAATATACATGTATCCATTCATCCTATACTCTTAAGATACTCTAACAAAGTTGGATCCCTTAAGAACTATATAACGGAGGATTCCTCAAATCAGGCACAGGATCACTCTTAGCTGATTAGGCTAAACAGGTACGTGTAACAGCTATCAGATTAAGCTAATTTTTAGGCTAAAGAGCTGCGTGTAACAGCTACCTGATTTTTAGGCTTAACAGTTGTAGTGTAATTATTCTATATATTCTTCCAGATAATAATGAGAAAAGTGTGGGTCAATATTTTCAAACTCTGTCAAACTAAATGAGGGCAAGGATCGGATGAGATTGCTCCTTTGTCATCAGCAGCTTGCATGCCCAAACATGTTATCACCATCAAATGTTGATTTTATTTTTTATTTATTTTTTATTTTTTGCATACATTTGCATCCTCAGTTAAAATGAAAACCACTGGGAACATGGCAATCGGCATTCACACACACGAAGATATGAAAATCGGGCACGTGCGAGATATGGGCTACAATGGGTGTCCCAAATGGTAGCTCCCAACTACATTTACTCTTAATAGCGAATATACATTAAAAAGAGAAATGCTTTAGTGCTCTTAGAACATTATTAAGGCTCTTTTTTTTTTGGGTTAGCTTGTTAGTACACACCCACGTCAGTACACACACTCCATGTTAGCCACCCCCACTAGGGATCGGTACCAAGTCCTCAAAGTGTGGATACAAGGTATCTCCACTCAGTTTGCCAGTTGAGCTATGGATATGAGTGTGAGCACTATTAAGTTAAATTCTCCTAGTTGCTGTCAGCTACTTTGAGGGTCCAATCCACCAATATAGACTATTCACTAGGTCTAATGCATATTTCTTTGGACTAACATAAAAACATCACACTGACCTAAAAATTTTAACCATTCCATAAATAGCCTAAGAAAATGGGCGGCTAAGATTATTTATATAAAAAAATGTCCAATCAACAATTTAATTCATCCATGTAATTGGGATATCACCATGGATTGCTTAATTATGATTATGAAGAACCATTTATTGTCAAGCAATCCTAGCCGTCCCATCCACCACTTTTATATATAAATAAATAAATAAATAAAATTAAAGATGGCTACAAAAAATGACACAGTTAAGGATGGATTAGATCTTCCAGTCAGTATGACTCAGTAGATCAATCTTAGAGGTCCACTTAAGTTTAGAACGCATTTCATGAATACACACCAAAATCACATTGATAAGATGATCCAACCCATCCTTACTTTTATGTTATTTTTTATGGCCATCCTTTTTCCAAGCATGTTAGGCCCATAACACATTCAAATATGCATACTTACAATAAATCCTCAAAATTTCTGTGTTGTTTTGCCTCAAAATTTCTGTACGAGGGGATAGCTACGTTTACCCACAAAAATGACTCTTTAGAATCATAAGTAGTCCATAATGGTCCCTGACAAATGGATGGATGTTCCCATTTTTCTGTGAATGATCTTGACCGTCCATATACAAGGCTATCAATCAAACAGTTAATATTTATCTTATCGGTATGATATTTTCATGGTAACCCATGATATATGGGCTGCACAGGCTTAGTCAATGGATTGGGGTAAATATCACAATACAATTAGGTGCACTAGTGCTCCGAGTGCACTGGAGCACCTCTGGAAATTGAAACGCGGAAAAATAGAAAACAAATCCTTGGTAGGACCCACCCACTAAATAGACAATGGAGATTTGAAAATCCAACCTCGCATCCACGTGGGTCCATAACAGATATTAACAGATATAGTAGCCAATCAGGCCATTGAATAAGTCCTTATCATGTAAATTGAAACATCCAATACCACAGAAATACAACCGCAAAATAAAAGAAAAAACAAACGCACAACCTACAAATACCCATTTCCCAATTCGATCTCTCCTCTCTAGCAAGAGGAGGCGAGAGAGAAAAAGAGAGAGAAGAAAGAAAGAGAGATGGCTGTTGCTAGGAAAGGAGTTGTGGTGTTGATGTTGGCCTTCGCCCTTCTTGTAATGGCTCAAACTGGGGAAAGCTTGGCATTTGGAGATTGCTATAATGAATGTGTGCACACATGCATCAAGGAATACGGAAGGAATCTCTATACCTGTAAAGTATTCGTTTGCCCAGTCGGCTGTACTATGACCCCAGATCAACACGGTAATCCCTCTCTTCTTTCATTCTTCACACGGGTGGGCCACATGGTACGGTGATCGAGGTCTTCCATCCATCTGATGCTCTCTTATATTGGATTGGGGAAGGTGATCGAATGCCAAAAATACCATTGGCATTCGTTTTTTAATAGATACTAATTATGGAAATGAGTAATGTGGGCCCGCATTGTGTGTATGAAATCCAGCCTAACGCATGCACCCCTGATTATGAACAGAACCAGAAATCAGGACGGTTCAATCATCACGTAAGCCCCATTTGAATTTTGGGTGATGTAAGTTTTTTTTTTTAATTTCTAGGGTATGCCCACCTATTGATTGGACGGACCTGCTTTCTAGTTGTCTGATCACCATGGTTGGTTGGGTGCACCTGTTGGACAGGTTTCATTTCATACATACTTGATTCCACCACTTTAAATTATGTTAAGAGTGATTTTGTCATTTTCCCTTTTCAATTTTTCTAAGACCTTTTGGCAAAATTAGAATTGTTGGGGCATTTGGTGGTAAAAATCCCTTTTAAAGAATCAAACTATAGGCCCCATCAGGTTCAATAGTGGGACTTACAGCACCTTTCTTGAGAGAGACAGAGGGAGGAGTAGGATACATTGCTCTAAGTGTGACGGTTTATATATATATATATATATATATATATATATATATATATATATATATATATATATATATATATATATCTTAACTCACATTGTTCGAGCAATTACCGTGGTGTCTGTTAGGCTACAGTGTGAAAATCCTGGGTCCTTGCTCTTGCTCGGGTGGTAGACTCTCAGGAGTTTCAATTCCCGGTCAAGGGTTCGAGTACCCATAGGTGGTGAAATTCCACCAGCGTGATTGTGTGGGAGTTTGTGTGCGTGTGTATAAATAAATAAATAAATAAAACAGTGTGAAAATCCACAAAACTGGCTTTGGCTCATCTGATCCATTTGTAAGTTAGCCTTCTAAGCCATCCGTTATCCAACAAATAATGGAATGGCTAGGAATATTCTTTGATAAAAAGCTATTTTTTAGAACTATATCCAATCCATGATGGCCCCAACAATCAGAAGGCTCAAACTGTTAATGAGGCCCATTTTAAAGAAATGATCTTGGCCATCAATTTTAAATTGATCGGATGTGATTTCATCACAGTAGCCCATAAAATGTCTGGTGGACATAGTAAACAACCAAAATTGGCCAACTGAACATCTCTGTCAATTGATATAAACTGTCTATTAGGCCCATAAGACATTCAAATATGCATACTTACAATAAATCCTCAAAATTTCTGTGTTGTTTTGCAGTGGAGGAGGCTAAAATCATAGACCTCATTAAAAACGCTCCTCCAATCCCAGATTCGATCTACGAGTCCCCCTCCTGAGGCGTAAATCCTTTTAAAGCTAGCCAGCCATCGTCTATGTTGCGTGGCCAATGAAATGTAATAAATCTCTCATTGTATATATGTCTCGAAGTTCCACTTGCTGGGGGCACTCTATGTTATCAATATAAGCAACTTCTTTTCATAACACCATTGAATATTTGCTCCTTTAGTAGATTTATGGTTTTCTTGAGAAAAAAAAAAAAATCCATGTCCCAGCCAGATCAAGGTAATTGTCTAGAAGGCTTGTTTGCACATGCCATCGATCACCCACATGATGAGTGGCCAATGGACCTCCTTGAATATAAGTCAATAAATCCATAGAGGGATAAGCCGATGATTAAATATGGGTGATTTGTAGACAAAGGCTTCTGCGAGAAAAGCTTTGTATGATCTACATCCCTATTGCAACTCAATGTTACGAAACCTAAAGGAAAGGTGCATGATATGATTGATTGACAGTACTATATAGTTAATCGAAAGAGGGTACCCCAGGTCTAGCCAGCATATATGCTTTGGGTGTGAGCATCATAGGCTGGATGGGGCCTATGTGTTTTGGTTCATAACAGGCCTGAGCCAGTCACGGTCCTAAAAATTAATGAGGGAGGGAGGGAGGGAGGGAGAGAGAGAGAGAGAGAGAGAGAGAGAGAGAGAGAGAGTTTGGGATCAGGTCGGGGTCGAGGCTAGGTACAGCATGTAGGGTTAGAGATACTTAGAAATTAAAGTTTTTTATTTTATATATACCCGAATCTTAGTCGAGTCAAGTCTAACGGGACCGAGTCGGGTCGAGTTATTGGGTAACTCGGACTCGACTTGACTCGATTTGAATTCAGATTGGGCGAAGCCTACTTAGTTCAGACTGACTCACCCATTCGGTTCAGGTTGCGTCAACTGTGAACGAGTCAGACAAGTCGAGTCATTCTGTGTGCCCAGCTCTACACATAACACACGTACAAGATCTGGACCTTTTATCTGTCATAGCCCATAGTGGAGAGAACATATCCCAAAAATCAAAGCTGCTAGATAATTCTAGCGAGAACCAATATATTCTTTTGATTTGGCATTATTTTCTATATCCATCTCTTTTCAAGCAATGGAAAAGATGGCCACGTTTACCTGACAAATGTGATTCTTTAAAATGATAAACAATCTATAATGGTTCATAACAAATCAATTTTTGTGTAAATGATCTTGACCGTCCATATTTAACGACATCAATCAAATAGTTAAGATTTGTCATATTAGTGTGATGTTTTACCCAGTGAACAGTCTGGGTCAATAGATTGGACTGCCAAAGTATCTCGATGCAGCTAGGACACAAAATTAAAACCCAAAAAAGATGGAAAATAAATTCATCATAGGGCCCACCCACCAAATAGACATTCAAGATTGGTATCCATGTGGGTCCATCACTGGTATATAAGCAAATCAGGAGCGCTTGAACCGGTCCTCATAATGGAAATTGAAATGGTCTTGCTCTGGAGAAAGGTCCGGCGGAACTGTGCCATACCAAGACCACAAAAATACAACCCCCAAAGCAAAGGAAATCAAAACAAACCAACCCAAAAATAACAAACTTACAACCTACAAGTACCCATTTCCCCATTCGATCTCTCCTCACCAGCAAGAAGAGGCGAGAGAGAGAAGAGAGAAGAAAGAAAGAGAGATGGCTGTTGCTAGAAAAGGAGTTGTGGTGGTGCTGATGTTGGCCTTTGCCCTTCTTGCAATGGCTCAAACTGGGGAAAGATGGCCATTTGGAGATTGCTATAATCAATGTGTGGGCAGATGCATCAAGGAATATGGAAGGAATCCCCGTAGCTGTAAACTCGTCGTTTGCGCAGTCGGCTGTACTTGGACTCCAGATGAACACGGTAATCCCTCTCTTCTTTCATTCTTGTGACAGGTGGGCCCCATGAATTGGGAAGGTGAATGCCAAAAATATCCTTGGCATTCTTTTTTTAATAAATACTTATGGAATTAAGTATTGTGGGCCCACATTGTGTGTATGAAATCCAGCCTAACGTATGCACCTCTGATTATGAACTGAACCAAAATAAAAAATAAAAAAATAAAAATCAGAACGGTTCAATCATCAGGTATGCCCCATTAGAATTTTGGGTGGTGTAAGTTTTTTTTTTCTATGGTGTGTCCACCTAATGATTAGATGAGCCTGCTTTCTAGCTGTCTGATCATCATGGTTGTGTGGGTGCACCTGTTCTGTTGGACAGGTTCCATTTCATACACGATCCTTGTGGGCCTCACAATGCTTGATTCCACCACCTTAAATTATGTACTTGGCTGATTTGATCCATTTGTAAAATAGCCCTCTCAGCCATCCATTATCCAACCAATGATGGAATGGCTAGGATTTTTTGATAAAAGCTATTCTTTAGAACTATAACCAATCCATGATGGCCCCAATAATTAGAAGGCTCAAATTGTTAGTAAGGCCCATTTTTAAGAAATGATCTTGGCCATCAATTTTAAACTGATCGGATGTGATTTCTTCACAGTAGTCTATAAAATGTCTGCCAGACATAATGAACAACCAAGATTGACCAACTAGAAATCCATATGGATTGATATAAACTGTCCATTAGGCCCATAATACATTCAAATATGCATACTTACAATAAATCCTTAAAATTTCTTTTTTTTGCAGTGGAGTCTTCTAAAATCGTAGACCTCATTAAAAAAGCTCCTCCTGCCCCAGCTTAAGGCTCTTACAACTTACAAGCCCCCCTTCTAACGCATAAAACCTTTTAAGCTAAGCCAGCCATCATCTACATTGTATGAAATTCTCTCTTTGTATCATGTCTCTTATTTTCTTTTGTTGGGCCACTCTCTATTATCAATATAAGCAACTCATTTGCACCATACCATTGAATATTTTCTCCTTCATTAGGTTTTATGGTTTTCTTCAAAGTAAGGGCGTTATTTTTACATATCTCAGCCAGATCAAGGTAATTTACGAGAAGTATTGTTGGCACATGCGACCGATCACCCACGTGCCGAATACCGTTTTACCAACAAAATGGTTTCAGTCAAGCGGGTAAACCGTGTCCATTGGATGTAGAGATGATGGCTACAGCACTATGATCCAGGCCATCCATCTGATGGTACCCCAACCTAGAACCCCAAGAAGAAGGAAATAACATGATGAAGAAAGTCTATGTAGATCTCAAAGAAGCTGACTAAGAATTTGATGAGTGACCTAGGAAAGGACTTTGATGAAGAATGTCAATGGACATCTTAAAGAGAGATCGCTGGGATATTCCAGAGGTTTTTTTCAGGACTTTCACCATTCATATTCCATTGTGGGTGGGAGCCATCAGATCGACAGTCTTCATAACTAAAGCATTGACACATTACAATTGAAGGGAAGCCCATCGTGTATGTATGTCTTTATCCACGCCGTTCATCCATTTTTATATTTTGTTTTAGGGCATGAGTTCAAAAATGAGAAAGATTCAAGGCTTAAGTGGACCACACAATGGAAATTGAATGCTCATCATTAAAAACTTATCACGGGCGCTGAAATTTGTGTTTTTCCAGCATCCAGGTCTATGTGACCTTATAAAGACGTTGGATGGAAAATAAACATTAAGGTGGGACCTATCAAGGTTTCAGCTCGTGTGGTCCACTTGAGCCTTGGATCTACCTCATTTTTTGGACCATATACTAAAATGATCGGGAAAAATGGATGAACGGTGTGGATAAAACACATACATCACGTTGGGCCCAACAGAGGGGCAAAACACAATCCGCATCCATGAACTTGGTGTGAACCCAACCCAATTATGAAACTTTTAGATGAGAGTCGAGACCCAAAGGTTCAAGACCTGAGCCCAGACAATACAAATCAGGCACAAAGACCCAACGGGATGGCCTGGTTTTGGCGAGCCAGGCTCTGCCTGACACTACAAGGCCCAAGACCTGAGAGCCTAGAATGGGCCTAGCATAGCAGGCCAAAGACCAAACCCGGAAAAAGAAAATGGTTTGGCCTGGACGTGACCCGAAATTGTACCAAATCCTATTTCCCAAGTGAACATTCCCAATCCATCGGTGATCAAGGGGGCCCATGCACAAGTAGATATATTTATAAAATGAAGCGTCCATATTCATACACGATTACACGTGAATGGACAAGAATTCCTTGAGCAATGGCATGTGCACGTGATGGACACAAGATGGACGGACACCTCTGATTGCCTACTTGTTCTATCCACATGTACGGTAGAGAGAACAAGCCTCCCTCTTTCAAGTGGCGCTCTGGCAAGGACTGGAATCCTCTCCAGCCCCTGTTGTAGGAAGCGCACGCGACAACCGAGCTGTGGGACCGGCCGCAACGCTCGTGTGGCTACCACTCGATCCATCAGTTGCTTCACATCAGATTTAGTGTATAAAAATAAAATAAAAAATCAGGTGGGCCACACAAGAAGAAATCAATAAATTGGTGCGGTTTGGCTGACTAAGTTTTGGACCAGGATGATTTTTTTGGTATATGTCTTCATCATCCTATAGAGGGTTTCACCTGATGAATGGGTTGGATGGAACATAAATAAGTCGGTCGAACCCTAGGAAGGTTTCTTTTGTGTGTCCCCACTCCTCACTGGTGTAGCCCACATATGTATTTGATCATATTGATCATTGGGTTGAGGTTCTAAAGTCGGGTGTTACAACTGATGGGCAGAGTGGATTTAACACAAACATCAGAGATCGAACTCGATTGTTGCATGCTCTTCCTACAACAGGTGTTATTGAGGATTATGATCCCCCTCACAAGCCTCTTCAGCTTTTCTCAATTGGCTTGTAGGAATTATTACACAAATGGAGTTACAGGTCCAGAAGTTAAAAATTGTAAATAAATACAAAATGAATAGTAGAGAATTCAAATTTCCTCCCTTCCTCCCTCCCAAAGAATAGAATATGATGTAAACTTAATCACATTTGTATCTACAAGAAAGAACGGTCCCACCTCATTTAGACCCCACACACACACACACACACACACAAATTAATTAACAAGGAATTATCGGGTCCTAATCTGTGGAACATCCAAGTGGGACCCACTGTGCGGTTATCCATACCATTGGTTTGATGGACCCCGTACGATCAATATGGAACCTGTCGAATCAACATTATGGATGACCAAAGGACCTGATGATTCCTCTTAACATGGGTATGTGTGCATGCGCCTGGCATGTTCTACATACAAGATGTGGACTGAAGACCCTTCCCACTCCCTTTCACTTCATACTAACACAGTGGCCCGGGTTTTGATGGGTTTTAGCTTGAGACCAAGGCTCTCTGGGGAGAGAAGCTCCAGTGGGATGGATGAAGAGCTGGCTGATGTGTTGGTGGGACTTGAATTGTCATTTGGAATGGAAGCAGGAGGCTGTTGCCTGTAGAAGCCATATCCCATGAGGAAGAACTCGATTGGGACAAGCATTGCATGAGGCTGCTCCTCTGTCGTTAGTGACCCACATGCCTGAACCTGTTATCACCACCAAAAATTATCGCATTCATAAACATAGAGCTATTGATCTCCCTCCAGAATATCTGCTGCATGCAAATGGTGACAACACTACTAAAGGCACTTTCATGATTCAAATGACCGACAGAAGCAGGCCCAACTATATATGGCCTTCTAAAAACGTTTCAGCAACTCGGGCCTACCTTTCATCACCTAACCACTTCAAGATAAATGAAATTGTTTTAAAGAGTAAAATCAATGCTTGTCATGTGACCAAAATTTCAGCAATCAGTGTTTCTGAAAACTGGGTTCCTGTTCATAAGGCAAATTTCTAGAAGAGGCTGTTCAACGAGAAGTGAGAACGGTTTTGACTGATTTTTGTGTTCAGCTTGCAAGGACAGAGTAATATTTTGGGTGCTTTTGGATGCATGATTGAACCAGGGGTGCAACCCAAGAGGACCCATCCCAACCCCAAGAGGACCCACCCCACCCCAAATTCCAACTTGAGATGCCCAACCCAAAGTACTTCACACTCGACCCAACCAGACCCAAATACATGTGATTATTCCCAACCAATCCAACCCAACACAAATTTGCTCAACCCAAACCAAATTCCAACCTGAGATGCCCCACCCAAAGTACTTCATACTTGACCCAACCAGACCAAAATACATGTCATTATTCCCAACCAATCAAACCCAACACAAATTTGCTCAACCCAAACCCAACCCGAATTCAAATTGGGTTGGTGTTTACAACCTGAACCCAACCTGAGGACCTTGATAGCCATCTCAAACTAAGGTTGGATCAATCAAGTTCAGGTTGACGTGAACCCAAGTTGCAGCCCTTTTCACCCAATTCAATATAGAAGAAATGACACACAAAGTTAACAAGTGTATCTAATTCTGTATGATCATCAAACAAGTATAGCAAAATTACATGCATTTGAAGTACTTTTTCCCTTTTATCCCTTTATTTTTTCTTTTTTGTTTTAAAGGTAGAAGTATCTTTGTTGGGTGCTAGTCTTATTTATTAATGGAGTGGGCTAGTCCCACTTGAGTCATTTCCACTACGTTGAAGCGAATTATTGCAGTTCAATTTGATTGAGAATCCAAACACATTAGGAACTTGAGGATATGGAATGCAGTAAGAAAAGGATAAAGAGGGTCAAAAAAAAAGTTCAAAAGCATGAAACACTTTACCTCCACAAGAGCATTCTTCCTCCTATCCATTTTGGCATTCATGTGGAGGGCCTCAGAATGGAAGGGGCTGCTTTCGCCCACAAAAATGAGTGTTTTGCACTGCAGCTTCTTCAAGCCTTCAGTGAGGTCATGTCGCCTGCAAATGAATAAGCATTGCAATTATGGTTAACCCAGTTTGGTTTGTTTCTCTTTCCAGTTGCAACTCATTAACACACTCACCAGAAATATATTGAGACTCTGCTAACCAGTAACATTGGTTGAAAGCCGTGCCTTAGAAGAGCATAAAAACAAAAGACTACAAACATTATAAAATAAAAATAAAAAAAGGATGTCCAATGACATATGCTTGGATCCTCAGTTGAAATGGGCAATTATATATAAGCTAATACGGGGCTAGCCCCACCCCACTCCATATTGCCATGATGTTCAAACAGTCCTCAAAATTGCCATGACAATTTTCTTGAGTTCAACTTTGGTCGGTCATTTCCACCCGAGAAACACATGGAATCAATCAATTAGGGTTTGTTGGTCGCCACAAATCCACATTGCAGCACTACACTCTTGTCATTTCCACTTCATTCAAAATTGATTATTGCAACTCAGTTCCAAACACACCCTTAAGCATTAGAGAAGTGCTGCAAAGACACAAAAGACATCCAAATTGGACAGAACCCCCCATATTCAAAATGAAGCATTTAGTGTCAAGTTGCATGTGTAACTGACCATTACAGCTTTGTAGCAAAAGATTCGGCAGTCCCGAATAAATATGGGTCTAAACATGTTTGGTTCATGCCAGTTTCTTGTTCTATTGGTGATTTGTATCAGGGACCACTGATGCAAAAGTCAATTTCGATCTTGTAAATCTTTGCTGTCGCTACCATAAATCACACAGGCTATAACAGTGTTAGAAGTGCTTGAACTCTTTCTTGAGGAGCTCTAAAAGAGTAAACTTTGAGTACTGTACATAATCATACGAGGGTAGCTTAAGCATTCATCATATTATGATCTTTTAGTTGCACTCATTTTATCTGACCCCATTTTGCTAAAGCCCTATCCATTTGCCGCGCTTCCACTCAACTGCTTTGATTCCAGTTGAGAATTAGAATCAATCTGAAACTCTCGAGTTGCAGAGATAAGTCAATTTATATACCCTCCTCCAATCATATCATTAAAAACAAAATGAAGCACTACCAAGTGACTTGGGATCAAATTCATTGAAGATGCGAGAGATGGATAATGCACAAGGACTTACTGATTAATGGCTTGAAGGAAACGCATGACATTCGAACTTTGCCTTTCATCCAGTAACTATACACAAATAACAAGTTATCACCACCAGATAAGAATCGTAAACAAATCCAACTTTGACAACTTGAGAGAGAGAGAGAGAGAGAGAGAGAGAGAGAGAGAGAGGGGTTGTCTAACCCTCGAACATGCTTGCACAATTTCAGATTCCACACCTTGTGTGCTGTGCCGAACTTCCTAAGAGCAAATCAGTCAAATTTACAACCTATCAAATAAGCCCATGCATTGGAAAAACAGAAAATATTGAAATACCTTACTAAAGTACCGCTGCAGCAAACACTCCTTTAAAATGCCACACATACCATAGAAGTAGAGCAAGTTTAACAGAACCTTCAAGATAACAAGATAACACATCAAATAACACAACAAGATAACAAACTAAAGATTTCCTTCAACTTCTCTGATTCCACACAAAGTCAATTTAGGAGACCAAAACCTTATTGTAGAACCACTCCGTCCATGAAGGTGCTCTGCAAACAGGGGAGACAAGTATCAACCCCAGAACACGTTCCTTGTATTTTGTCTGCAAAACAGAACAAGAAAATGAGTGAGGTTGATTAATAAAGTTATGAAGTACGGAAAGCTCTAAAACGATAGAGCAAGAATAAAAACCTACCGCGAAAAGTGTGAGAATGTAAGCACCTGCGGTAACACCCAAGCACATAACCTCTTTGAGCCTTAATAGAAGAATCATCGATTAAGAAAACATGAATTTCACTTGATAAAACGGAAAATAGTTTAAGGCACAAGAAAAACAACATGACTGTTTCCTTTTCTTCCATTTAGAAGACTAAATATGTGTTGGGGAGAAACTAAAAGGGTTTGAGGAGACAGGTCCAGACAAGACTCTAGTATTAACAAGAGGGATTTCTTCTTAACCATCTTTATATAAATTGTATTCATGTGACACTTATAAAATAGAATTCCTTAGCTATGCAAAAGCATGAAAATTGATTTTTTTTTTTTCTGAAGAATCTATTGTTAGCAAACACGATTGGACAAATAACAAAAGCAATAAAAAGATGCAAGAATTTCAGAGAACTGCAAAGAACTACCACAGCAATGTCTAATCACTTCGTGACGTGGCAAAACCATAAGCCTCAGCCCCTTAGAAAAATAGGAGCTGAGAATGAAAACATGCCAGCATAAAATAATTATAAAGATTAACATAATAGCAACTGAGATGAATATATATCACTACATAGTTAATGCTAAAACTGCAACATGTAACAACTAAATCCAATTTTCGATTTGTCAATCAGTTCATTGTAATAGATAAGAAAACATGCAAACTTTCAGAAAGCAACCCAAGAGGAAAACCCAGAAAGCAGTAATCGCAAACATTGAGGTTGGGTTTGGATGTTCAATTGAACTGAACCTCAATTAATTCAATTCGATAAAGAGAACTTCTAGAGTGAGCAGCACCATTATTGTTCAAAGTGAGAACAAACCACTAGTTGCAGTTCCTTGTGGTTCAAGTTGGATTTAAAACGATAGCAATCACAATTTGTAGCAGGTTCCCTAATCATGAATGAGTTGAGCTAGCTACATTTTGGTTATTTCCCCCTTACAGTTATTGCTATTCAAGTCGATCAAACATCAAAACATAGACAATATCAAATGAATGCATAGCCACTAATATGAATATTGTGATAGTCCAGTAGGATGATTCTTGATTCGTCAATGAGTTTAGATTTTATAACAAGGAGTATCAAGAAACAGTTACAAACACAGCGACTAACGAGGAGTATCAAGAAACTGTTACAAACACAGTGACGAGCATTTACATACCCAAAGAAGTCAAGCACTTCAGCTACCTGGTCTGCAAGGTCGTCCACGCTGAGCAAAGGAGAGTCCGAAGAAATGACGGCAGCTCCCAACTGCAGCGACTCTTAAACAAAAGACAGCAATATGCATTAAAATCATTAAAATCAAAAACCAGAAGAACTAAAATAAAATTTGTTCAGAAATGCATCCATACTGACCTCATGGCCGGGGGCATCAATGTGGTAAATGCAGAAGTTATGAAGCAAGAGTGAAGCAGCATCAGGGCAGAAGAACAGGCCTTGGAAACATGCCATATCTGCGAAAAATCGATGGAAAAAGGAAAAGATTAAAATAAAACTGAAATTTTCTTCCATGTTTTCAATTGAAAATGATGGAGTAGCCCCTGAATTGCAATTACTATCATTTCAAGTTGGACTTGAAACACAACGAATTGCAATTACTGGTTTGGTCATCATTATATATATATATATATATATATATATATATATATATATATATATATATATATATAGTGCAATCTCCACATTGCTATATATATATATATATATATATATATATATATATATATATATATATATATATATATATAGTGCAATCTCCACATTGCTTGTTTCCTCCATAAATCAATCGAATGAATTGCAATTCAGTTCAATTGAGCTTCCAAACACGCCTTCAGCCACAAATCGCATTAAATAACCCAACAATGAATTTTTAAGGGAAAAAAATACAAGAAAGAAAGAAATCCAAATGACAAAAAAATTTTAAAATAAAATAAAATTTTTGAAATTCACTTATTCTCAAACTTGATTTGATTAAGAGACAATAACCCAACAAAATTCCAAACGACAGAAACCAAAACAACAGAAATTTAATTTAAAAAAACTCAATTCCAGAAATTGAAAGAGAATAAAATAAAAGAAGGGCAAAATGGGTAAATACAATTGAGAGCAACATCTGGGTATGTGATTAAAGCGGGTTTTTCTTGATCTCCGCATACAAATACAGATATAGAACCTTTGCTCGTTTCAACAAGACATTCCTGCAACACCCAAAAAGAAAATCCGAAAATTACACAAGAAGAACGAGAAAATGTGTAAGAAAAAAGGAAAATCTGCATTGAAAGCTAGATATTGAGAATTTTTTTCTTTCTTTTTTGTTTTTACTACCTTTCCTCCTAATGGTATCATCTCAATGTCTATAGAAACCGAGTCACTTGACTCGCCCATGACTCGCTCGCTGCTTCCACGTAAACAAAAATACCAAAACTACCCTTCCCTTCTTCTCCTCCTCTTTCAGTTCTTCCTCACTCTCTAATCTCTCTGCTGTCTTCTTTGTAATTCTCTGGGGTTTTTTATTGTGGAAATTACCGAAAGACCCTCGAGTTTAGACGAAATTTACGGCGGTGATGGCTCTAGTTTTCGAAATATTACGATTTTGTCCTTCTGGCAGGAGAAGGATCCGCTGTCCTTACACGAGGCCTGGGGAGGCAAGTTACCGTTGGAGAGCTGGAGGTCTCTCAAACGGTCTAATGGAAGGGTACTTTTCTGGAATTTTCGTTTTTTTCACTGCCAAAGATGGTAGGTTTTATCGTAAATTGTACGATGACGCGGGGCTTTCTTGGATTTGCCTTCTTTTGCTATCGAACAGCTGTATGCCACCTGGAACCACGTGACCAAAACAGGA